>VZRO01000336.1:53514-146086 GCA_013397915.1 Daphoenositta chrysoptera
CGCGCCCCCGCCGTGGCCGGGCGCGCCGGGGGCTCTGCCCCGCTCCCGCTGACCGCGGGCGGCAGCGCCCGAACCCGCCCGGGAGCGGGACCCACCTGCGGCAACCAGGGCGTCCAGCAGGCCCCGCAGCCAGCCCTCCGCCTCCAGCAGCAGCACGGCATCCAGGAACAGCGCGGCGGCCGCCGTCACCCCCTTCTCCTCCTCCTTGCGGACTCTCTCCTTCACCTCTAGCAAGAAGCCAGCACAGGCAGTGAGGGGACGGGGAGGGGGCAGGGGCGGGGGGGNATTCCGGCCCTGCTCCTGGTCCCGGTCCCGGTCCCGGTCCCGGTCCCGGTCCCGGTCCCGGGTGCGTGCGCCAAGCCCACCCCAACCCTGCTACGGGGTGAGATGATATGGAATGAGTGGGAGCCGCCCCCAAGCAGGGAGCGACGGGAAAAAGAAACTTCAGGCCAGCGGGAGAATGGAAACCGAAAGCGGTCCAGAAACGGAAGGCTGCTTTCCGCTTGCGTCTGTCCCTAGCAAAAGAAAAAGGCGACCCTCCCACCCTGCCCCAAATAATCATATGCGCTTACACCCTTCTGCGGCTGCCAGGGTGAGAAAAAGCACAGCGAAGAAATACGATGTTATAAATACATATTTTAGTGTTGGCTTTTTGCAAATAATGAATGCTATGTGTATAATATTAACCCTCATGTTGTAGAAATGTAACCATTATTAAATGCTTTTTCTTTTGTTCTACCCTAGAAATAGTTGAAAAATAGCTAACCAAAGATATGTTGAAATGCAACTAACAAACTATAAGCTTAACTAGATAAGCACAGACGTGATGACTTCAGCCCCAGGACAATCTCAAATAAACACAGAAGTGACAACTTCAGCCCCAGGACAATCTCAGATAAGCACGATGTAACAGACTCCTGTTACCGGACATCTCTATCTACAAATCTTCCAAGAATCAACATACAGATGAATTCTTCACATACCTTAAAGGCCGTGTGTTTTTCGGAAAAAAGTATGAATATACATATTTGCCTATGACTATGTAACAGGCTGATGCAATAGAAATGTATATAAAGAGAGTGTCTTAGGCTGTTGTGCTCTTGGTTCTGTGCCAAGGGTACCCAGCATCACCTGGATGCTGTAATCCTTTTGCTCTATCTTTTGTCCCTTATTGTTCTTCTTTATTAAAAACCTTTAAATTTAGCAGGTGACTGGACTTCGTTTTTAACATATGAGTGGAAGCATTGCGCTACGTTCTTTTTCTCTTGTTCCCAGAAAAACCTGAACAAGTTCAGGTTCTTTATTCTCTTTTTCCCAGAAAAACCTGAACAAGTTCTTATGAGCTGTATCCTGGCATTTTTTAAAAGACAGAAGCACTTTTAAAAGCTTTTAGAAAATGGATCAGGCAAGTGAACATCAAAGGAGAAGGCTTACTAACGGTGAGTTCTGTTGCAGAGCAGAAAGCACCCACAGTCAGAAGTGATGCTGAACATGACAACTCCGCCTGCAAACCTCCCTCTCACCGTGTGCTGAGTGGATGTGCCGTACCCAAACAGACGACTGACAGGTACTGGCCCACCACAGAGCCTTGCCAACACCAGACCACTGAGTCATGGGCTTGTACTGGAAGGACAGGGGATAGCGGGGGCAGAAGGAGTGGCAATGAGGAAGGCATTGCATTGCACTTTCTACTCTTTTCTAGTCCACTTCTACTCTCAAGTACTTATTTAATATCCTTCCTTTCCTTTCTCTTAAGTCTTCTGTCTGTTGAAAGGGGGAGGCTGCCCAGGGAAGTGGTGGAGTCACCAGCCCTGAAGTGTTTAAGAAAAGACTGGATGAGGCACTTAGTGCCAATGTGTGGTTGACAAGGTGGTCAGAGGTTGGACTCAGTCATCTCAAAGGTCCTTTCCAGCCCAACTGGTTCTGTGATTTCACAGTAAATAAGGAAAGTACTGTTCTTCTAAAAAGGTTATAAAGGTCATTAGGGAGTTTTGCAAAAGCCTTTGGTGTGGTTTGTTGTGTTAACCTGATGCCAAGACAGCATGAGCCTGAGCAACATGTGGATTGCTGCGATAGAGTAGGCAAGGGGCAGCAGGACTTCCATGGGTAATCGCATTTTCTTTCTGTAAGTCAAGAGGATATTAACATATCCCAATTTTAAAAACCATGCATTTCAGAGGCCTTCTTTCCATCGTTATGTAAGAAAAGTGCTTGTGTATTGATGCCTCTGTTAAAGGACTAGATTGCCTCCCAACACAGCAGTGGGGCTGCTGAGGGCAAGGGGATCTGCAGCAGGTAAGGTCTCTGGGGAAAGCAGAATGCTCTTTTTCCAGGATGGCTCCTTGCTTGCATCCTACCTCACTTCCCAGGGATCCTCCATTCCTCACACTGTCCTTGACTGCAACGTGCACAGACTCCTGCTTCAGTTTTCCATGCCTAATAATGAATAAAGTAAAATACACAAGAGCAAGGGTTGCTTTGGCATTGAGACCCAAAGCAGCTCTTTGATGGTCCTGAGAGTGAAATATTATATGTACAGTGAGCAGTTAAGACACAGAAACTATGAACATCAACATAGAATGAATTAGATTTGCTAAATCCCTTTAGTTTTTGGGGAAGATTTGAAGTGACTGTATACTTGCCCGAGAAACGTGTTGATAAGTTATACTGTATCTCCCTCTGTTGATCCAGACTTGAATAACACTTGAGTAAAAGTCAAGAGAACGGTGGCTTTCTGAGTGTAGTTTTATTTCTACAGAAGGAATCTAAGGTGATCTTTAAAACTGCCGGTTTCTGTAAGTTCCTCAATAATAATCCACTATGCATAGAATAAAAAATTAGAAAAACAAATTAAATGTAATTATTAAATGGTAATTAGCATCGTGTGAGACCAGATAGTAGGTTCTGTTGTGGCAGGAGAAATGCATTAGGTTTTTGATAGAAAACAGCAACCAGGAGGGCTGCAATTCCTGATCCTTTCATTACTGCAGAATGCATGGGTGTGCTTCAAAATAACGTATGGTGCTGGGCTGGTTGCCTCACTGCAGTATCTACTGCCTCTCTTGCAAAATCTCACAGGTGTCTGGCTCTAAACCAAGGGTCTGAAACACCTTTTGAACAAACACTGCTGTTCTCATTCCTTAGTGACTCATCCATCGGATCCCATTGAACCTTCCCTTGGGTTAACCTGTAAGAGCAGCAAACGTCTTTTGAAAGTGACATTTTGCATGACATTTTATGTTTCTTGGGAAAAAACACAATCTCTGTTTAAAATTCTTCTCTCCACCTTAAAATGTTCTTTCTCTTTTCTGAAGACTTGTATATCCCATCCATGAAGGCATGGGAAGACACCCTGCAGAGATCTTAGAAGACGCTAAAATTATGCTAGAGCTTACTTTTATCTTTGCAAGGCAGAAGACAAGAAATAGAAGAAAAGGTTATTTAAATTACCTTCACCTGTTCTATGTCAGGAACTCAGCACAGCTTGTAAGTAGCTTTGTAACAGAGAAATTATCCTTGTGGCACTCTTATCTTTAGCTTCAGGAAAATCTTCAAGATACTGTCTACTTCAGATCTTCAAGATGCTACTACATTTGAAGCAGGCTTGGATCTCCTCTAATGCTTTCAGCCTTCCCTTGTGAAATTAACCTCAGTTTTATTCTAGTGTATTTTATCTCAAGCCCCTTGGGTCCTGATACAGTGAGACAGAAACTACACCTGAACTCAAGGGCTGAACATATAAAGAAACAGAGGAAAGGACAGAGGGGCTGACAATGGCTGTTAATGTTCTGTGTCTTAGGAAGCTGACCTGGGGAGTGCTGCCAGCAGGGCTGTTCAGTGCTGCTCCCTGATAAACCTTGCCCATCTGGGAGCTAAAGTTATTTTTTACAAGAATTCTGAAGTGTCTTTGTCAATCATCATGTATGATATTTCAGTCCTGTTTTTCAACAGGTGTTTGGTACTGCGCAGTCGTCTCCTCCAAAATATTGCAGGAGCTGATGGTCCAAGGAAATTTTTTAAATCCTGGAAAGCAGTGCAATAAATTATAAGAGGCATTTATGGCTGACAGCAGCTGAAGATGCCCAAATCTTGATTATCTCAATTATTTTAATGTCTAATTTTTCATTAGAAGGCTCATACTGGGAAGTAAATCTCTGAAATTATCTTGTGCATTCCCCACAGTATTCAGCAAATTCATGTCCCATAGGTAGCAAAAAGGAATTATGTTCCACTGATTAATGTGCATTGAAGTCTTTACGGGTTTGATTGGCCAGAAGGACTCCCTCCCATGTGAGGTAAAGGCAATAGTAAGAATTATCAGCCAAGTCAAACGTCATGGAATTTACCTGTGGCCTGAGCAAAAATGTAAAAATAAGTGCATAATGCCTGATTTGCAAAGGAGCAATGAAACAAACTTCATACAACACACTGGGTGGGATTTGTTGCTAAGCTCATCATTATCTATTGTAGACTTTGGATAGAGAATGCTCTGTTCACTAATTTCTCAAAGACATCTATACATACACAGTGGGACCTAGGTCCCAGTCAGTGTCTTTGAGAGAAGGTCTGCTGAAGATAAAGAACTACTACTTCTGACATTTTCCACCTAGAAAAAGCACGTTAACAGGAGCCACCTGTAACATTCCCATGTTATGAAATTATCTTTCTTAATGAGAATTTGAATTAGTGTAAAAACTGTGAAACACTTTCAGTCTAAGGACATGAGCACATTTAGAAAGTTACATATCTCCTCTTCCAGTGCAGGCTGAGAGACAGATGTGAAGAGGAAAAGCCTGAACCATGTGTCTTGATGGCTGCTCAATTTGTTAAGTAAATCCTGATATATAGGGTGTCATATTTTCACCTCGCAGTCTGATGTCCCTTTGGCACAGCCTGGCTGACCACACAGGTGCCTTTAGGCTAAGTTTCTTGCTCACCAAGTGTTTCCATGAAACTGAAGCCCACCTGCACCCATGCAAATACTTGGTTCCTCCACACCACAGGTAGAGCAAGTAGATAAACACAGGCTTCAGGTGCACTGCAGTGCCACAGCCACTGGGGTCATGTGCAGCATGGCTTTGTTTGCACCAAACTGTTGTTCACATGATAATCCTGTTGAAATCGGGTAAAAGCTGCTGCTGTGGAAGTCAGTAGGAGCTCAGCCACCCTTCTCAAGCACAGCAACACTCACACAGTAAGACTGTTCATATCAGTAAGTTTGTCTCTGTGTATCAACATAGCTGTGTCTGATTAACCCTCCTTTGGCTTCATCTTTGGGTGAATGAATGAATGAAAAATGTTTAAACTGAGCAAGCATACTAGATGTTTACTCAAACACCAAAGGTTCAAAAAAAATGTCCCAATTTGAACTCCCCTGATGCAGCTTCATTCTCTTTCCTTAGGTCCTATTGCTGGTCACCAGAGAGAGAGCAACACTTCCCCTTCTGCTGTCCCCCTTGAGGAAGGTGTAGACTGGGATAGTGTCAACCCTCAGCCTTCTCCTCTCCAAGGCAAGCAAAGCAAGCTACCTCAGTCTCTCCTCCTAAGTCTTTTAATTCCTTAGCCAGTGGCCTAAGCACAGGGTGACTCACATGGGTCTCACAAGTGCTTTAACCCCTGTTTATCCTCTCAGGCTGTGTTTCCACTAATGCAACACCACTGACCTCAGTGAATGTATCCCTGACCTGCAATCAAGTAGAAGTAGAGAAGTAATCCCAAAATCCCTCTGCAATGACCAGCTCTGTGGTGTTCTACCCTGAGAGCATACACTGGTATTATCCAATAAACTCTCTCACTGTAAGCGTAAAGGCACAGTTCTCATTGAATTAACAATACCCAGCAACTTCTCACATTTCCTGAATTCCCCCATGATCCTACTGCCCAGTCACTAAAAGGTGGCTTACACAAGTGCCACAGCATGAAGGCTAACTACTCAGTGAAACAAGTGTCACTCTATTAAAACAAGGTATTTTGATTTTGTTGACATCAATCTGTAATTGCTAACCCACTTCTGCTTGCTAGTGCATTCCAGGAATAGCTAATCATGGTCACAGTGGACAGAAATCTGTGATATGTCATGGGTTATGGGCTTAGAAACTAGGAAACCAATGGTACATGCTGGTCTCAGTGGCTTGTATATGGCTGGTTTTAACATACCAGCTAGGCAAGGTCCTCCCCACAGAAAACAACTCAAGAAATCGGCTGTGGGTGTGGGAGATTTGAAAGACCTGTGAGGGAAGAGGAGGCAGCAGCCCCCATGTTCCCTGCTCCCGTGGTGCAGGCACTGCTGGCCCACGTCTGGCCAGGGGTGAGGGCCAGGAGCTCACCTGCAGCGTTTGGCAAAGGCACTCCCTGAGGATGGGCCTGCCCACAGGGGCCAGACCTCCCTGTACCAGGAACATGAATTAAGCAATGCAATAAATTTTCATGTTTAAGGTATGATGTTATTCATATGGACACTGCTGAGTGAGGGTATATACAATAGCAGTGAAGCAGGGTTCTTCTTCAAATGTAATACTTCTAATCACATGAAAAGCCCCCCCAAAAAACAAACAATCAAAAACCCTCAAGTCATTGATGTCATTGCACAGAGCTCTTGATCAATCACACAATGACATAACTGTATATGGGAAAGTACCCCTGCACTCTGTAATACTGTAATCATTCCAAGAATTATTAATGTGCTGAGTGGACATCATTGACGTTTTAATGGAAAATTAAATTAAGGAGTCAGTTTGTTACCCTTCTAAGAAAGCAATTCTATAAGAAAACATTGAAATACAATAAATCTGATTCTTTTGACTAAGTTTGTGGCCTTCTCTGATTTTTTGCAGAAATGTACAGCTAGGAATATTTCACTCACTATTTTGGTTCGTCCGTGGCTCATAAACGTGTTTTCAAGGACCTGCATAGAAGCACCAAAAACATACCAAGAACTCAAAAGACAAGAAATAAAGTTATTTTCAATTACCAAGGCTTAGAATTGCATTTCCCCAGAGTGTCAAGGAAATATATGGGGAAATTTTCAGCACAGCAGAGGAGGTCAGTTTCACAGATATGCCAGTCCTTTCTTGCATCTCCCCATGGTCTTCCCTTTCAAAGAAGAAATAGTTCACTCATTGTGAGCTATTTTAGCCCAGGTCTGACATTGATCAGTGTTCTTAACTAAAAATAGTCCTGAATTAGGGTTACTTCTGCTTTTCAGAGTACTTTAGTAACCCAGACTGCAGTCCCAGCCTTAGACTTTACCTATTCAGCTGGAAAAGAGGGCAACAAGGAAACAGATGCTTGGCAGGAAATACAGATGAAGCCTGCTCTTCCATTCATGTCTTCTCCTTTCCTAAGGCAGCTGCCAGTCTTTATCAATATACTGGTGACCAGCATAGTGACCTCCTCTGAGACATCAGCACCTTCTATTCCCAAGTATACTGTGAACAAATCGCATTGCTTTCTCAACTTTAATCTGACTTCACCTTCTAAAACAGAAATGAATTACCCAGATCCTCACTTTCCATCTGCCCAAAAATCTAACCCTAAAGCTCACCATGTCCTTAACCTGAAAGATACAAACTGGTCGTATTTGCCAACATCAGCACTGAATGCTGCCAGGGGAAGCATCTGCACAGCTTGTTAGCACTCTCCTTGCAGCAGTTACTTCACCTTCCCTTGATGTCCAGAACAATCATCTCATTCAGGTAGTCCTCACGGATGAAGTTTTCCCCCAGAGCACCAAGGGCAAGGCTGTATGAACATCAGGAGGGTTGAAATCAGATGGCACCAGCCCTTGCCTCAGCAGGACTCACTGTTTGACCACGAGCAGATGGGGAATTAGCCATGCTCTGAAGCCCCTGGCACAGGCATGCAAAAGGGCCTGTGTGGCCCAGGTGAGTGGGAATTGGGGATGGAGCCCTCAGCACACCTGGCAGTGCCAGCCACGCACAGGGAGAAACTGAACCAAAACACACCCGACCCAACCACTGGCTGCTGTTTTTCCTGGACACTGGAAGCACAATTCTGGCTTTGCCTCCACGGCTGTCACCCAGCCCCACCATGGTGCCATCAGGAGAGGACACTCTGCAATTTACAACACAACTACATAGAAGCCTGAGAATATGTGTCATCTGCTCTGTGTTGGTCATAGCAAGCCACTGTTTGGGACCTAGCTGTGCTTTAGTCTCTGTCACTCTCTTCCCATCAGTTCCTTCAGGGATGTGCAAGCAGCAGAGTTCCCAGATGAATGAGCCAGACTAGCAGCAAGGTCCTGGGCTGACCCAGCCTTTGGATGAGAGCTTGCAGGGTGCTACAGGAGGAATTCAGTATCTACAGGAGGAATTAAATCTATTCCTCATTCAACCACACTGTGATCTGCATGTCTTCCTGCAATTTCCACGCTCCTCAAAATACCTCCAAAAATACCCCCAAAACACCCACAGCTCTATAAAATGAAGGTGGAAAGCCCTTCATATTCGAGTTTTCAGACTGGATTTTTCTCTCACAAATGAAGATCTGTATGGTTCTCTCAGGCAAGAATCAAGTCTTTAGTGCTTTAGATTCAGCACAGTGTGTAGAAAATTTGTGGATGTGCAGGTCTCAGTCTGACAGAGACACATGCACACAAACACTGCATTGGAATGCAAGGTAACTTGCATTAGGAGAACTGCCCCTTGCGCAGAGAGCAGTCACTTGATTGGGACCAGAACCACTAACATCTGTCCTGTCTTCTGGAATTATCATTAACGTCCTCGAATTAACTGTCCTCCGGTTCTGTGTGGGTGTTTGGGGAAAACAGGAAAGGAAAAGCATGCATGTGCATAAAATAGTTATTACCAGGAACTAACAGAGAAAATAGCTTCACATGTCATTAACTAAGCACATAAATAGCATGTGAGGATTAAAACACATGCGCACGTAATACATCACATCATATCACGTCATATCACTCCACACTTTTCACTGTTTCTGAGATTCCCAAGCCGAGGCTAGGCTGTGTGGTTTTTTGGGAAGTGTAAGGACACCATCTAGCGTTGTCATTTGGAAAAAGCACATTGTGTCCCAGCCCCTTAAACTTTTATCCCACCCACCACAGTAGGACAGGATGAAAGGTGACTGGAAAAGTTACCGAAATTCTAGCTACGTCCTTCATCAGGATAAAGTGTAAAGCTAACCTGGATGACAACGAATGAAGTACACCAGAGTCCATCTTTCCAGGACACGAGGTACAACGCTCTAACAATTTTAGTGCTCACCTTTCAGCAAATCAGGCAGCTGCCAGGCGTGGGCATGTTTGCTTTCTTAAGCTTTGCACTTACCGTCCCGTCTGGTCCCAATGAAGCGTTTGTTTAAAGGATAAGAGTTTTCTCTTATCCAAAAGAAGTGAAATTTGTTTTTGTAATTTCTGAAATCAGAGGGTTAAAGAGACATCTGAATGCATGTTTCACAACTAAATCTGACATGAGCAGTGTATTTGATGTATGCAACTTTGGACAGAGCAACCATCATTCCATAGCCTGGGAGCATGCTGTGTAATTAGATTTCTTGGGCATCTCTGTCCCAAGCAGTCCAAGCCCTCAGATTCCCTAGGTATATGCAATTAGCTTCTGTGTAATTCCACTAATACTTTAGCACAGAACTGCAATCTTTTGGGTTTTTTCATATAGAACTCATCAGAATCAAACTTATGAGGAAAACGCTTATCAAGCCTATGATTAAGTCCGTTAAAATCTCACTAAGTTTTACTTAGTCCATTATATTCTCAAAATGTATTTAATATTTTCTGGTTTTATTCCTAAATATAAGCATTGCTTTTCTGAAATTTAATTCAACATTTCAAGCAGGCTGCAGTGAATTTCAGCCCTTATGAGAACAGATTTTTGTCTAGAGTAAAAGTTGTTACCTTTCTTTCATTTTCAAATTCCTCATGTTTTAAACAGTTAGGTGTGATTACAAGCACATGTGTTACTCAAGGGCAAACAAGGGAAGTTTTGCATGTTCTCAGATGGACTGCAACCATCCCTATACTTCTGAAAAACTGAACAATAATGATTATGATCAACAGTGTATGCATACAGGTTTCTTGGCTTTTAACTTGATACCAAAATTTTATGAGATTCGTTGAAAAAACCCCAAGTTTGAACTTAGGAGGGAGTAAAAACACTACATTGCTAGACAGAGATGTGGTCAGTCCTACTCACATCCAACTTTGGTGGGAAATTAACTTCTTTCATCATGATTTCACATTTGTTCTAAACACATGCGCAAATAAGTTTTACACCTAACAGGAGCTCCTATCTCTAATGGACTGTAAACGCACCAATACACTTATTAATTTAAATATTGAAATACTTGTGAACCCCCACTATGACTAATACCTGTCTCATACACAAGGTTCAACAGGTAAATGGAAATTCAGAGCTGTCAAGGACTGATTGATGGTGTGCAAGGTGTGTTCTGGCAAAGTTTGTGTCTGTTTGTTTTTTCACCTGGCAGATATAGTGTCTTTAGGCAGCAATTGAAAGTCAGCATTTTCAACATAGCTGCTGCTGGAAAACAAGGTATCAATCACCCACTACCTGTGAAAGTACCTTCTCTGAGTATCACTTTCTTTTGTAGTACATTTAAGGGCGGGGAGTGTGTGCATTAAACACGGCACTTATTTAACCAGCTGGGTGAGCTGCAGGAGGCAGGGCCATGCACTGGATGCGTGGGTGGGAGACCCGTGACTCCCAAAACACAGAGCAAACCTGGGCTGCTCTCCTGCTCCCTTTCGCAAGCAACACGGGCACAAATCCACGCTGTTGCCCAATGCCCTGTTTGGTTGAACAATCTATGTTACGGAATACTTTGTCATTAAACAGGCTGATCACACAGATACATCTCAAAGAGTGCACACAGGCCTGTCTCTAATTCATTTTGCTTTAAGACATCTTCCTAGCTTTATTGTATCTCTCCTACTTACTTTGCTAATAAAAAAACAGTACAGTTATAAAACTACAGATTTACTATCTTTTGCTCCCCAGTATTCCCTGTAGCATGGAAAAAAATGCCAAACTCTAAGATATTTTAAATTTTATTTCAATAAAACAGTTTGTAAAATATGCTTGTGTTGCTCCCACTTCTAGTGTTTCCAGAATTCTTTTATGGCCACTCACTTCCTTAGGCATTTAAGTGAGATGAAGAATCTGGAGACATGAGACAGCATGTAAAACACTTTGATCCTTGTTTTTCTGCAGCAGACTGGGAAATCCCCATGAATAATAAGGAAGGAAATCTAGGGGTTTCCCTGAAGATCAACAGACTGCTTGAGCATCTTCTGAAGTACTGTGCAGCAGGAACACTAACAACTGAGCTGGGAATAGCACAAGTAAGAGTGGTTTGGTGGATATACTTAAGCCACACTTTTGGAGGAAGCTCACATAGCTCTTCAAGTAAGATGGTTTCTCTTTCCTTGCTTTGAATCAAATCCAAGAAACAAGGCACCACAGAGAGCACTTAGGTGTCTTTCAGTTTTGCATGTGACAAGCAAGTGGTTGGAACAGAGCTGGACTAAACAGTTAAATAAATTATTACTTCACTGGAAAAGAAGGAGCACAGGGAGAAAAGCTATTCAAAAATTATGCACTAATTTATCAAAACTTGTCTAAGAAAAGAGCACAGGAAGATTTCTAAAACTTCACAACAGTTTGCTTTTCGGCATGCATTCCATTTAGAAATGTTCTGCATTTATTACTCCTTTTCAAAACAAAACCTTTTTAGTTTTGAAAATGTTTTTGGGGTTTTTTTCTTTGTAATTTGAGAATGGGACTTAATTTAAGAAGAATGGAAAAAAAAACAAAACACCTGAGTTAAATAATCAGGAAATAAGGAATTGGTGTTAGTAGGAATATGCAAAATAGTTGGTTTTAGAAAGAACCCAAATGAATCTGGGGTAGTTCTTGGCTTGCTTTGCAGAAAATAGTTCTGTATCAGTCAGACTTTATTTAATTTCTATTCCTTGTTCAATCAGCAGTTCTACCCATTCAGTCAGCATGACAGAAGAGAATCACCCAGCCCTAGTCTGGAATAACTTTTCTAATTATGATTGAAATTATTTTGTCACACCCAAATGCAGGGATCCACGTCCTGAAGAGGTGATAACTGATTTTGCTGTGTGTCCCTGACTTCAAGTGCCATGAGCGTGCCAGAAGTTCTGACCATACTTCAGGTTTCCACTGAATTGTCACAAAGCCTCCCCTACAGATATGTGCATCTGCATTTCAAACAAACATTGTCTTTTCCCTTACTGAGCAGGTTAAATGTTGCTGCGTAAAGGGAGGGAATTTTGTTGCCTCGTGTTGCTGCCTGGCAGACAGCATCTGCTTAGGTCAGTAAAAACACCTACATGTTACAGACAAGCTGGCATTGAAAACAAGAACAGATGAGAAAGCAGAACGTGGTATCATACAAAAGACTGTGTTATATGGCTATTTGAGGATTTGTGCTAGTAAATACTGACAACAGCAAAACCAATGCAACGGGTGAAAAAGAGTTCAGTGTGTTTTACCCAGCTTCAACAACACTAAGCAGAGGTCAAAGATAGAGGACACAGCATTTCAGTCATGAACAGAGGAGTATTATAATACCTTCATTTTCTAGTGCCTCCACCACTTAAATGAAAATGCTGCCTCAAAAGAGTTCTAGTGGAAAATAAAGAGTACCTGGCTGGCCCATAACAATATGCACATGTGCAACAGCACATGTTCCAGTGTGGTTTGAGTGCAGCTTCTGAATCAGGATCCCCCAGTAATGTAGATAGGCCCCATTTCTAGACTTGGGTAGAGTGTGAAATGCATGGGAAAGAGCCCACTTCTCAATAAGGCTGGTTTTGGACAGCTCAGAGCTGCAAACTCTGGTTTCTATTAACTTTCAGGTTAAAATGTACAAGAAACTGGCAACCTGGGTTCTAGAGGACAGGACATAGTATGTAAGTGACCTCTAGTTCCCACTTCAGCTACCAAAATAATTCTTCTCAACCTATCCCCAACTTCCAACTTCAAAGTCTTCCTTCTTTGCCTGGCCGAGTTGGTCACTGAAAATGAGGAAACTGTAAGGCAGAATCAATAGCAAAATTGAGGCCAAAGAGATTCAAGAATATCAAAGGTTTAATGTTTATTGAACATTTAAGTCAGGCTTTCTTGTTGACACTGCAAAACTTCGTGTTTCGGGGCACAACAAAAAGGATAAAGTTTTACAGTTTTTAGATTAACAGAAGAGAAAACAGTCAATGGATATTAATCTAATGCACTGCAGGTAGCTTTCCTGTATTTCATAATCTTATTTGTTGTACCACCTTCCTAAAATGTCGTTAATGCACTATTTCTTTTACGTTATTTTCCCTTGAGTGTCTCTGTGTCTGAAGTTTTCTTGAGGGAAGTCATTTGTATTTTACAAGTCTCTAGGCATTGTGGTCACTAACCCCTCAAATAGTGAGAAGATTTTGAACCTACTAAAAGGGACTCAGTCATCTGTTGCACCAATTAACACAGCATTAATAGAAATACTATGTTACTGTGAGTCTTAGAATTTCATACATTATGGGGACATATGCCCAATATTTTTGAACCGGGTGACTGATCTAACCAGAATCATTTTTATACACTTCAAATCCTTCTTGCAGATACCTTTCATGCTTGTTTTTCATGAGAACTGTCTTCCACAAGAATCTACTGTCATTTACCCAGCAACCCACAATAAGGCACTTTCATAGTTCCTGGACTGTATAATAATTTCTCTGTGACCCATTTGCTCTCTCACACAACCTTTCAGATCCTGCTTTACAGGGAATTTGCTCCATGATTTCAAGGCATATACATCCACATATGCAGAAGTAAGCTTGCCTTGATGTTGTTGTTGGGCTTCCTCAACGTGGAGGAATTCAGGGCTTGGAGTGTTGTTATCTTACACTATTCACTGGGAATTTACAAACTAACCGCAACAGACTCTGATTCATCTTTCTATTGCTGAATTTCACATTCCTCTCACAGACACCTGAAAAGAACATTCTTAATCATAAAGCAAACTGATTTCCACTCAGACACCCAGGGCGCAACTGGAAACTTAACTCTTTGCTTTGCTTCACGTTGACTGTGTTGACTTGGTTTAGCTCCTCACACTTTGTGATTGCACTTTGCTGAACATCCTTTCTTCCTTTCTGTACTTTTACAGAGTGCACATGGTGCTGTCTCTGCTCATCTTTCTGGGCATTGCTTGTCCCATGCCATACTTAACTGGAGGCTCTGCTCTTGCTCTGTCCAATGCACAAATGAACAAGTTGGAGATGGCCTTTTACTGAGGAAGACAAGTGCTTTGGGAAAGCTGATGGAAAGCGTGAAGAAACAGTTCATCTGGAGGAAGGGAGGGATATGTTCTGCTGTGGAAATTGGTCAGACACCTAGGAAGAAGTGTGGGAAAAGACAGGAAAAGGATCTAATGAACTCTTGAATTGGGTATGTCTAGTGAAAAGAAAGAAGATTTGAAGGTCGTGATCCAAATCCAAGTCAGAGATATTCATGGCCCTGGCAGTAGAAAGACTTTCTCTACTTAACAAAAATGCAAGGGCCTGGGTGGGGGGCCTTAAAAGAGATCCTTAGAGGACCATGACCAAAGATAGATTAAAGATTACTCTCTGAATGGAGCTGAATGGCTGTAAGAAGGAGTTCAGCAAAGGCTGGAAAATTTTTCATTGAAGTTTTGCTTTGGTTATTGACAGGACCATCAGACACTGCTTGTAGAAGGCAACCGTAAATATATATGCCCTGTGGGAAATCTGCCCTGGTTGGGATTCTTTCAAAATTAGTGAGATTTTCATGCTTCTACCTGCAGTTAATTTTTAAAAACATAAGAAATTTTGATTGCAGCAAAACTTATCATCTGCAAGGCATGTTGAGAAAAGCACCTTTATTGGTAGGAGGAATCTCACTATGAAGGAAATCCTCCAATAGAAATGAGACGTAGTATGGTGTACATAAAAGTGAGTATATTGTAACTACCATAAAACATAGTCTATTGTCCTTCTAAACTCCTTCTAAACACAAGGTATCTCCAGAAGCTCTGCATCAGCTGGCAACTGGTACAAACTCTCTGTTGCTACCAATAAAACCCTAAATGATGGGTTGCACCACTTTAATAACAACAGAAGGCTTGTGTAATTATGCCATTCACTACAAACAGCTTTTGTGTTTAACGTTATCTTGCTTGTAAAGAAGGAGAGAGCTTGGAGTCAAATCTCATTTGCCTAATTTCAGCAATACACTTGATGTCTGTAACTTGTGCTCTAAAGCTTTCCACTAGGAGAAAACTTACAGAGCAGAAGTAATATTAATCTCCATGAATATTATTTCTGTGTGGAATAAGGAGTTGTAAAAATGTCAGTCTGGTAGAGGTGTGGAAAAAAGGATCCCACCAACATATGTTAGCTGTTTGGGGGGATCCAGACATTCAGTAGTTCTCAGTAATCTTTGAGACTGTCAACACCAAGGCCAGTTTTGATAAAACATCGTGACTTATTGCAATATTTATTGAACCTGAATCAAACATACCTGCAGACTCAAATCAGCACACAAACAGGTTTTCTAATTCTTCTGAGGCATTCTGTTATTTAATTTCCTACAATGAAACAAGTTCCATGTTGTGATGAAAACATTGGTTATGCTTCTCTCCTGACTTCACTCAATACTGGAAAGAGAATGTAGGAGAATACTTTGTGCAAAATAGGAAGGAACGCCGTGGTTTGTGATTCAGGATTAATTGCATAGCAATAAAATATGACAAGATCAGACACAGTTGTTTATACCCATATCCAAGACCTTTATTTTCTAGGACTGCCATTTAGCTTATAACTTCAAATTTCTCTAAAACCCACAACAGCTTGCAAACCACTTCATTCCAAATTCCTCACCAGTGTATGTGATGCAGGTGATTAATGTTGGCACAATATTTCCAAATAGTTTATAATATTGCAAAAATGAGTCGTATATGTTTGGAAGAACAATGAACAACTAAGCCACTGCAAATGTTGATGTACATTTTGAGGACATCAGTCTCTGTGTGGGAAATCAGGTGTTGAGTTTCATTTTCTAATGTTTCTGAAGAGGAGTAATAGAGCACATGACTGGTTTTCTGTGTATGTCTTGGGAGTTTTATGGAGAGTCCCTATCAAATTTAAGAAAGCATCAATATCCTGTAAATAACTGTTCAGTCCTCTGTAATGGAATCCCAGTTACACAAGATCCTGGGTTAAACAGAGTTCATTTGCATTCTCCTGGGTAATGCTTCATACAAATTTTTGCCTTTTTCCAGATCACCCATCTTTTAAGTTTTGCTTCCCTAAATTGCTGGGTTCAGAATGAAACACAGACCACATGAAAATTAAAGGGTAGTCTGTTGTTTTTACCTCATCTGAGAAGAATTTCACCAACTGTACCTAATTTTGTTATTACCAGTATTTTACTGGCTGCAACTCTCTTCTTCGTGTAATTCTGTTTAACCAAAGACTTTGGATGTCACCCAGATGTTCACATAAATTATATTTTACTTTACTTGAGACTGACCTCATTGATGTCCTGTAGCCATAAAAAGACTTGGCAGTCCTTTATAACCCTAAATCTCTAATCATATTTTCTAGAAGTGATGTGTATTCTTATTGCTATTGATAAAGTGGCTGCCAAGATAAAGGTCATGTGGAGAATAAGCTTCTTCGAAGGCACAGAACACAAAGAAAATCACTTACTACTTCAAACTACAACACACATTACTACACTGGGCAGACCATTGATCTTATTCATCAGTAAGAGACTCCTACTTAAATAATATATCATAGTGGCCATTTAGATGCCATGGGCTTGGTTGCTTTTGTGCAAATACCTGTATAGGTGCAGTCCACAACCACTGCAACACTACTGTGGTCATCTGCTCCTTCCCAGAGCTATTGCTGATGCGAGTGAGCCTGTGTGCTGGGGTAGGGGATGAGAGGTGGAATGCACACATTCTCCAGTGAAGCAGCAACTCAACTGCTGTTCATAAATAATCCTTTTAAATACGGGAAAAGAATGCTAAGGACATCCGTTTAAGTTCAGCCTTTACAGATTCTGTAAATCATTCTTCAAATATTGTACATGTCTTCCAGGTGTTCCAGACACTTCCTAGAATTTGGATTTTCTCTAAATTATTATTAGAAGGCCTTCTGTGGGATTAAAGATCTTTGGAAAGGTTAAGAGACCTTTGTTTTTCTAAGTAAACTCACATACCACAGTTCTCCTACATGTTGTTCATCTTCACAAGCTTGCTGAGCTAGTCAGCAATGATTAGTTCTATGCGGTTATTTTTTGCCTCTTTTTTTCCTCTTCCAGGAAGAGAAGAGTTTTCTCAAGGGTACTTCTGTTGCTTCAATGAGCCCCTCAGGCAAATACATCCCAAACATGTCAGTGAGAGCATTTTCTTGATGCTCTTTTGTGAAATAGTTGTGTAAAAATTTGGAGATCCCACAGAGTGGTAACTTCACTCTGGACATAACAGGAGATTGAAAAAGACCTGAAGTTTTAACTCTTCATCCCACTTGAACACTTTGTTAATGTTTTCTGTCATAGCAATACAGCACAATGAGAGGACCCTGATTTTAGCAGCGTGTAAAGACAAACTTGCTGAGAACCATCTTGAGAAAGCATGAAAAGATATCCACATCACTTTGGGGAAACATATTTGGTTTAGTCCATTGTGTGTCACTGGGGCACTAACAGACAGTCATAACAATGGACACCTTTCCCATCAGATATTGGGAGATAAGATGCACCTTGACAGCTACTGAAGAGTGCACACATCTGCACATCAGTTCAGGAATTAGACCACGATTCAGGATGACTCCCTTGTTTCAGGGAGTGTAATTTTCTAAATCTTAATTTGTTCAGCTCATAAGCAGAGCCCCCGTCTATCAACCAGTAGCACTGCTGAAAAGTGATGCATGTCTCTGAAGCCAAACTAGGGAGGACTGTGTACACTCACAAGACCTCCACACACAGCACTAAGCCAAGAGGATAAATAAGGGAAAAAAAGCCATTAGTAGACATTTCCTATGAAATAACGAACTTCCTTATCATTTTATTTCCAAACTGCTACTTTTTCATAGAGTCTGATAATCACAGAGAACTCTTCTCCTCTCAGGATACACAAACCACAGGATTCCGATGACTCACACCGAAAGAGCTTTCAAACACACGGACGACGGAAGGGCACGCTGTTTCTGCATTAAAGCTTCCTGCCAAAGACCCAGACTAAGCATACATGAATATATTTGGACAAAGTTTTAGCAACAATGGTAAGTTCACCTCACTGTAACTGTTCCGGTGAGACAATCTTGCCCACTTTATGAACTGTCTGATTGCATCCTGTTTGACACTTCCTTTTTGACAATCACAGCTAAAGCAAAAATACTTGTGAAATTGTTGTTTGCACAGAAAGTGCAATATTGACTTTTTGATGTAAGGATATAATACCTCTCTTCAGTGATGGTTAGCAGAAAAGGTGATTGGGCTGAAATCTTGAGAGTTCTTTGGATGGGACCTGTAATGCATTACATCTTTATTCTACTTTTACCCCAATAAGCTCCTTACTGGTTGAGCTCTTGGTCTAACATAACAGTATATTGAAAATTGAAGTGAAGTTCTCTCTTCTTGGAACTGTAAAGATAAATCCTTTTGCTGAGCCAGCCCCTCTCCTCCAAAGGAGAAATATTGAGCTCAATCCTTTGTAGAGAATAGGAGTCCTCATGGGAAAACCTCAAAATAAAGGAGTCTGAAAGGGGAGACCAAATATACACAGAGTGAAAGTGCAGTCTGATGCTGCTGCTGTCAGTAAAGCTATTTGGCCTTTCCACAGAGATTCTCTGGAGACATGCCAAGGAATTCACCGGCTGTTTAACACCTAGCTAACACTGCAGGGGAAATAATGAAGCCTGTACAGCCATATGTTTCTCAAAGCAAAGGCTGAGTACCCCTAAATACCCTGTTTAGCTGAATTTAGGTAGTTTCTCAGACCGTGGCTTGGACATTGATACAAAAGAAAATAGAGCAGGTAAGTGTGAATGGTTTGCAAAGCAATAAATTTCAGATTCTGACAAACACCAGGGGCCAGTGAAAGACCTGCATTCTCAAATTAATAAACTAGGTGATGTCCTGTGTGAGTGAATGCCTGCCTTGAAGGAAAGGTGTAAATGAGCCATTCAAAACTTTGAGCTGCTGAGCTGATCTCAGCAGTGCAAAGCAAGACCAATGGACTTACAGAGTACCTCCAGTTTTGCTACCTGAATTTCAGCCTCCACAGTTGAAAGTGCAGAGCTTTCAGTAATTTGAATTTAATTTGTGCATGCTATAGTCCCCAGATCCCAGGTACCAGCTCCTTACTGACTGCAGCTCCATTACTGAGGACAGAGGCAGGTGCTAGAGCAACCAGGCTGCACCCCTCATATTGATAGAATTACATAATAGGAATAGAGCCTTTGGGATCCCAAGCAAGGGGGATTGTTGATTTGTGCAGGAGTATGATACATATTTGTTGGCAACCTCTGTGTGACTGAGAGGAAAACTGGAAATAGAATACAAGCATTGCAAGGGTACAATGAGGACAAGAAGCAGGAAGTCCAATACTTTAGGAGGATTATAACCATCTTTGTCCACCCAATTCACATACAATTCACAGCCCCATTTTTCTTGATGTGTGGAAAGCAGGTAACAAGCAATGGTGACAAAAATGTCAAACAGGATGTGTGTATCAAGTAAGTTTCCTTGGGTCCACCCCGGGCAGGTATTCAATGTTCTTGTTAACCACTTGGACCATGGAAGAGTGAATGTGTTTATTGCACCATCAGTGTTGTACGGGCTGCAAGGTTAGATGTGCTGAAAAGCAAGCTTAGAGTAGTTTTTGAACATTAAAGAAAAGGTCTGGAAACACTAGGTTCACTTTTCAGTGGTGAAAAATGCAAAATTCTAGGCAAAAAATGGCAATCAAATAATAGAAACACTGGCAAGTGATAGGCAATTGTAGCTCTGCAAAAGGGCATCTGGAGGGAGGTGGTTTTGAAACCAAAGAGGTCCCAGTGGGACGTGTGATCAGGTGGCTGATTTGAGACCTAGGGAGAAATTGCTTGTGCTCCACTGATAAATCTTCAAATAATCTTTGTGCTCAATTTTAGGCATCCTGACTTAAGAAGGGTGAAATATACATATAATTACATACATTTCACCTGGAGATTCATAAGAGAAGAAAGAGAATGAGTATGATCAGAAGGCTAGAAAATAAAGCTGATAAAGGAAAACTGAGACATGTAGAGTAATCTGCTTGAGAGAAGATTAAAGGGAGGCTAGGAAAACAGTAAGGCTGACAAGTTTAGAGAACCTGCACTAAGGGACATGAGGATCAGACAGTTCTGGATGTCTCAGGTCACCCAGGGAGTCTGGAAAGTCTTTCCACCAAACCATTGTTGTAAACATGGCCAACAAATAATCCTCACTAATAACTGCCGTGGGGAAGAAGATGACCATAACTTGAACCTTCTAGACCTTCCAAAATGTCACATGGGCACCACACAGTAGAGAAACAGTATCAAAATATTTAATACTTCTGGAAGGATTGAGGGGATTAAATAAACAAAGAAAAGATGTAATTTGATATCTTAATTTGGTCAGTCTTGAAGGCCGTATGTCTAGACCCTCATCCAAATTTAGGGCCTTAAAAAACCACCAAAAATCAATTTTAGTGAGAAGAGCCTAGTTTTAATGGAAATAAAATTAGAACAGTTCACTTTCTTAATTGGGAAAACTCTCAGCAACTAATTCAGACAGTCTGGAAATAGAAAGGTTGACACGACTTTCTTCCCCAGCCCACTGTGTCTCTGCAGGCAGATCCTCATGTCCATGCCTGGTTGTAGCCAACTCATTGACTTTTTGAGTAGCAGTGGATTTTTCCCAGTAGTCTCTAGGAAATTTGCCCTTTATTTCCAAACCTCTGATGCTTGGCTGTCTGATCTCTCCCTGGGCAACAGCAGCCTAAACTCCTTTTCTTTCTAGAGGGTTGAAGCCAACCTCTTCCCTTTTTAATGGAACACAATACATCACTGTAAGCGCCCAAGCAACACAAACACCATCCATCACACCTTCATGGTGGAAAGAATGCCAAATTAAAATGATGGTAAACAAGGACCAAGAATTTCTACAGTTTCAGGCCAAAAGGAATCGCTCCTGACATCTGGATAGCCTCTTAAATAACATAGATCACCAAATGTCTCTGAAATATTTTTTATTTGACAAAAGCACTTTTCTTTCTCTTTTAAATACCTAAATTCCAAATTAAAACTTTCAGCTGAAAAACCTGTCCTATTTTTTGAAATTTTTGTTTCAATAGTTAGTTAGCCTTGATGCTGAAAATCTGCAATTTACTTGTAATCTTCACTTGTTATTCTCTGGTTCCTGTGGTATTTTCATCTGCTGGGCTTAAGAGACAAAGTCAAAGACTTGTTCACTCTATGAGTCCTTACACTCTGGGACCAGATCATCTCCTAGCTTCCTCTTTGGTAAACCAACTATTTTGGGATTCCTAGTGTGGGATATGTTTTTGAAGTCATTATTCATCCCTGTGGCGCTGTCATGAACCCTTTGTACTTTACCAACATCTTTAATAACACTGCAGAAATAGTTGCATTGATGGCACATATTAAATAAGGGGAAAAAAACCCCCTTAATTTCAATTTAATACTTCCCAATTCATTTCTTAGGCTATTTTGGTACTGGCATTACAGGGGGAACTTGCTTACACACCACCCACAAATATCTTGTTACTGGTTCCTATTTAGTCTCTGTTGCCTACTTTCTCACCCTGAGCTAACATACACTGCTGCACTTATCTAAATATTTGGATCTGATTGCAAAATCCACAATGCAATCTCCTCACAGTTCAGCAACTCTCTAATATTTGTCTTACGAAGGATTTACAGTCTAGCCATTTTATTTATTTTTTTCTTAAGTAACTGGCAAAATGTCATATGTGTTAGATTTAAGCTTCATGGAATGGAAATGAACAAAGCATTTCAATACTTCCTTCAAAATGTATAAAACTATTATAACTTTCAATTTGTATGTTCATGTTTCTGAATTTTCATCTTTTGTTTCTGGCAAGTTTTTGTGTTTGCAGATCTCTGCATGCATGCTGCTGTATACAAGGAGATAGCCCAAAAATATTTTGGTTGATCCTTTTGACAGAAATAATAGGGTTTTTTTGTCAAAGTCACACTTCAAAACAGGGCCCATATTGGTAGGATTTTGTAAGTGTTGTGTTTTGGTAGTGTCAGAACTTGCTAGTGACATTTTAATAAAGAAAACTGACTTTTCAGTTCAAGCAATTTTCAATGCTTATTTAGGATAAGTTTAGAAACCTTAAAACTTAAAAGCTTAAAGCAGAAGAAAAATATCTTCATGTCAAGAAGGCCTCAAGATTCATTAAAAAGCCAATAAACCAAAGGAGCTTTCAAAATGTTTATTCCTGCAGGGTATTTCAAAGTTTTTTTGTTTTAAATTTCATTCTTCTTTGAAACAGACTATAGCTGTCAGACTTCCTAGTGTGGGACACAAAAAATACACAACGCTTACATTTGAACCTCAGACAGTTTTCAGAGTGCTGTGGGCAGGTCACAAGGACAACAAACCCCCAGATACTGCAAAACAGGAAGGAATTGTAAAACATGGCAGCAAAACAATGACTCATGCGGATGCCAAGCATTTGGGATGGTGTGATTCACACGCCTTACCGTGCCTGCCTGCAGAACAACACCATCTCACCAGGGCAGAGGAGCTCGGCCAGCTGAGCACTTCCAGTTGCAAACAGGACACATCCGCTGGCAGCGACTGCAATGGCTCTCACAAGAGAAAAGCTGCATTGAGCGTGCAGTGCTTAGCCCTGTGAAACCCGCACCTCCACTCCCACCCTGTCTCCCTGGGGAGCCTTCCTGGCACCTGGCAGAGACACCATCCCACAGATCAGCTCTGCTCTCTCAACACCAGGTGCTATGAAGACCCCACCGGATCCTTTTCCTCTTTCTTGCCTGAAGGCTGCCTGTATAGCCCTTAACTAGCTCACCTAAACCAAACTAAACTGGACAGATTTTTTTTTCATCCACAGGACCATCAGCCTTTCCCTTTCACATCTGCAGCCAGCGTTTTGCATGGGTGAACAAGAAAGCCAAGGGACATGGTCTAGATGGGAAAATCTGAACTGCTCCCATCATTGTGTGTACTTTCTGTTATCTCCAGAATAACTGAAAAGACTTTTTTTCTTTTTTTTTTTTTTTCACCTTTCTTATTTCAGGCTCCCTTTTCCACACCACAGAGACACCACAATAATCTCGAAGTCTTCCCACATATTCTCCCTTTCAGCAAAACAGGAGATTTGGGCTCCTTCCTGTTCCTCCTTGAGTTTTTTAGCACAGACATCAGGTCCCCACGGCAAAGACAATCATTGCCAAAGAGCAGTGAGGCAGAGGGGGTTTGGTAAGACAATTCCTCGAGCAGAGCACATCTTCATAGGGTTTGCAGAGCCCAGAGCTGGGTGTGGAGTCATGCTGTTATCAGCAAGGGGCAGGGAAAGCAGCGGTCTTTTACAGACTGTGTTATCAAGGTCAGTGCTGATGAGGAAGTGTGTGGGTGTCAAGGGATAGCAAAAGTTCCTCTTTTCACAGCTGGCCAATCCCACCAGCCTCATGAGACATAACTGCCCCATTGATTTCGTATTTACCACAGAACACCTACTTGGTGCAATACTGCCCAGTGCCAACACTTCTCCTTGAAAGTTCTTCTAATCAGACCCCAAATGATTTCTTGTGTTCTCCACTGTCTTCCGACTGTGCTTCCTTCTCCTTCTTTCAGTGTTCCTGTGTCCATAGAAATCTGTGAGAATCTGTCACATTAGCATTGTCACCTGCTGGAAGTAATTTCAAAACATTAAGCAACTGGCAGCTCCATCAACTATTGCACTAGATACAAGCAACAGGCCTAGAGACCCACTTCTAAGACCCTCCCCCGTATGTCACTGCAAATTGTCTTCTGATGCATGCTTTTCAGCTCAAAGGAAAAAGTAATCCTGAAGTAGATAACCAAAGCTCACTGTCAGAGGATACACATCTCTACACATGCAAATAAGTGCTAAAAGTTAACAATATTTGCTAAGTCTTAAAAGAGCCATCTTTCATAAAATTATCTTACAAGCATATTTAGAGACTCTGTCTTCTTCTTTTCTTCCTGTAAACACGTTGCATTAATCCAAATATTTCGATGTTGGCAATGACTGAAACTTCCCCAAATGTGAAGTTTTTCTTTAGGAAGACAAAATTACTGATTCAGATAAATTTTGGAACAATGGATTAGCTCAAGACTCAGACAACACTTGCACAACTGACTTTCCAAATCTTCTTCTAGTGGAACAAGAAAATAATGTAATAAAAGGTATTAAAACAAAATTAAGCAAATATCTATAAAAACAAAAAAACCATCATTTTAAGTTTGGCTGATCATCTGACTGTATGCATATATCTGAAGAGCTTCCTAATTAGTTATAAGTGTTTTCAAAATAAGTGTTGTCATGCAGCTCCCTTTTCCATGAATAGATGAGCCCATGGGTGTGGTAAGTGATCATTTCCAAGGTAGTAGCCCATGCATTTCAGAACACAGGTACCTTCAGAAGCATTACAGATTAATTTGGGGTCTACTCCTTGTCTCTCACTGTAAGACTCCAAGAATGACCTTAATAATTCAGACACAAAGGAAACCAAGGACAATGCCAAGAAACATCCTGTTAATTCACATAGTTTATACTTAGAGATGGGTCTAGCTTCTTGTGGGCTTGTTTTGATTTTGCAAATACACCTCAGAGCAATAGATATTGGAGTATGTTGGATGTTTTGATAGCAAAACAAAAGCAAAAGTCAGCAAAATTTATTAAAAAGCATTATGCCTGAAATTTCCAGATGAAAACAAACATCTGTCTTTCTTGGCAATTTGTGCTGAGACTTATTTTCATTATATAAGCATATTAAATTGCTAACTATTTGTAACCACATTGTAACTATTTGTGTGCCCTCTAGAAAACGCAGGTATAAGAAACCCTTGGGGATTAATCAGTGGGTGCTTAGATTGGCACAAAACCAGTACAACAGCATCAGGATCTCTACTAATCTGTATCAGATTCAATTCTGGACTGCACAGTATTTTACACTATCTCACTTGCTCTTGTGATCAGACAAGGTAAGTGTCTTCAAGCAGTATTTTTAAACTTGACCATGTCTAGGATGTAGTGTGGTAGCCTCTGACTCAAACTATGTTTTCCTTACAAAATCAAGATTTACCAGTAGTTGAGGATGGATGGGCTCCCTGACAAAGGACTTCATTTTTTGTAAAACACAAACATAAAGAATCCCACAGTCTGGTAATTGGCTCATCGTCTTCTGCACCAGGCTTTCCACAGCCCCTAGCTTTCTGACTAGACCTAATTTCTCCCTCAGTATTTGCACCCTCACCTTCTTCTAACCAAGTCTCTCATCAATCTCCATCACTGCTTTGGAATTACAGTGTCTCGTCCCAGCATGGAGAGGGGCAGGGGATGGAGATGTGGTGGGAGCTGTTCATCCAGGCATAGTTTCCAATATCTGTGTGCCTGTTGCTGATACAGTGATGGATGTGCTGCCTTGTGGCCAGGACTCACAGACACTCCCTTCCCTGTAGTACCCACTTCACACAGCACCTGAGATTTTTGTGCAAAAGATTTTGTGCAAAATTGCACTTTGTTGAATTTGCAAGGTTATCCTGCCTGAAATCAGGTCCCAGAAATCAGTCTTCTATTTAAAAGCCTGGAGTAAATGACAGTCATTAGAATTAGTAACCACAATAACCACTTCCCTGACTAACCATCCACAGAAAAGCGTATTTATTGAACACTTGCCTGTTTCTAGCTGCTGAAATAGATGGAGTGCTCTTCCTACCACTGTGGATTCCCAGAAGAGTTGTTCATTTTACTACTACACAAAGGGTGTGTCATCTCAAACGTCTATGTTTGGGGGAAAAAAGGCATATGTTGAGATGAGTTCAGCTCTCTTCTGCCAACTGGCTTTTTCTGGGTGAAACTCAGAGTTGAATATAGACCTGCACAGACAGAAAGAAAGTCAAGAGCAAGTCAAGACATGACAGCAATACACAGAATTTCTGTGACTGGAACACTTGTGTGACCAGACAGCAAGTACAGCAGGGAGGAAAGTCAAGAAAACACTAGCTAACTAGCTCTCACACAGAAGAGAAAGTATAACAGGCCCTATTCAAATTTAATTCATTCAGACAAATGCATTGTTTCACTCAGTGTATCTCATGGGTGTAGTTTTTATTGCTTTAGGAAACAATAATGTACATGCTTTCTTCCTCTTCCTATGTTTTGGATTTACAACCTGTTTTGGATTTACAACCTATTTTGGATTTAAAGAGGGTCCTGGGATTTTTCTTCCTGTTACTCACTATAATTAAATAGCATTTATGTACTTTGGAGTGGAAAGTTTTCGAAATTATTTTTTCCTTTCATTATCAATTAGTTTTTTTGGGTTTTTTTCTTTCATGACTCAGTCCTTTCTTTGCCACTATCTTGTTGCTCCTTCCTAGCTTGCATGATAGGCTAAACTTTCACACCAAAACTTTTGGCACTTGCTTGTACTCAGTCCCTTTGTTTAATTTTCACTGTGCAAATGCCTTCTCCTTGGCCCATAAAGTGAGTTCTGTCAGCCTGTAGATTCTACCCATAAGGACCTCTGACCTCTGACTTAGTCTCTGTTCCAGACAGAAATTTTGTTTCCTTTTTCATCTTCTGAAACGTCTGACATACTTCTCAGCTGGTGTTAGTATCATTACCCCCTTCCATATAATATATTATATCTCTGGTTTATTCTGCTCTGAATACATAAGCCACTGCTTCCTTTTTTTCTCTTTTCAGTCAATCTATTGACCTCTGTCCCCTCTTACCTGTTGGGGCCTAAAGTCTTAATTTGAGTACTGTTAATAAAGAGCAAATACAAACAGCTCAGATTACTTGACTCTCAAACTCAAGCCTGTGTGTATTTTGCTTAGGTGTTGTTACACCCTATTAATTTTGAAAAAGGCTCATGTGATGAAAATTGTAGGAAACCTCAGCAGTACATAATTTTTGCTTAGATCATTCAGTCAATAAATATTTAAATTTACAGATTTGTATGATCTTTTTCATTCTCCTGTTTTAAAAAAGAATGTAAGACGGGGGATCATGATCCATGGAGTCTTCTTGCTGATGTTCAATGACCAGCAGGAAAACATTGTTTAGTGACTAGGTAGGGGAA
The DNA here is from genome assembly GCA_013397915.1 of Daphoenositta chrysoptera. Classification (NCBI taxonomy): domain Eukaryota; kingdom Metazoa; phylum Chordata; class Aves; order Passeriformes; genus Daphoenositta; species Daphoenositta chrysoptera. The sequence continues at coordinate 80,930 of VZRO01000336.1, forward strand.
AATATTTTTAACTGAAGAACACAAGTTATTTGGCTGTTTATGCCCATTCACAGAACTTTAAGTTCAACACATGGGGAAGGGGCTTCCTTGAGGTTTCAGACAACAGGACCCCAGTGAAAAGTATGATGTCAGAAGAGAATCTTCAGTCCTTCCTAAAAGACCATGTGCCCAGAGACAGAATCAAGAAAGCCTCGATCTGGCAATAAACGCTTTCTGAAGTCAGAGGTAAACAAAAACCCTTTATATATCATAAAGAAAAACAGATAGCAAAATTATCTAAAAGTAAATATTTTATAAACTAAATCACAGGATGCCACTAAAAATTCCCAAACTATTTTCATTTCCCTTTTTATTGCCTGTTTGTAGGATCATTCCTTTACAATTTTTGAGGGCTTAGCAGATCTTTTGAATATATTGAATTTCCTCTCTCCCCCTGACTCTTTTTTTCCACTGAAACCTCTGGATATTTGTCTCTCAATCATGATACAAACGGATGTAGCCACCCACAGCCTTGCGGTCAGTCCTTCAGAGTCATTCTTCTCTTTTACGAATGCCTACATGTTATGACCCCTTTCCAATCCCATTTCCTAGTTGACTGCAATGCCTGATTAGAGGGGCACTGCTAATATTAGCCAAGGAGAAATTATGAACATGCAAGCAGGAGAAAAACTGCAGTTGATACTAAATATCAGAAGTCGCAATGTTGATAGCTGAAGTGCTAACAGAAAAAAACAGAGAAAAAAAAAAGTTTTCCCCATAGATTTTCTGAATGCAAATGTTCATGTTGTTTGGCCTTACATATCTCAGCTTCACATTGCTCAGAAGTTTGTTTGGGCTGTGTCACCTACCAGTGAAAGATTTCATTAGTCCATCCAGAGGTAATGAAAATCCAATCTATTAATTAGTGATTAAAATGTACTCAGTCCCACCAACACACATGGGAGTGGCAAGCTAAGCTTTTAGTGCCTTTGAAAGAGAGGCCCATCCACTTGAAACTAATAAATTCATAAAGCTTGATAAATTAATCGTGGTCACTCATTACACGCGGATTAATTCTGTACTTACTTCATTAATTGAAGACCATAAAGAGCTAGAAATGGCTGGGGAAAATGCATAGAGGCTGCCCTCCCAAACCAAATAGTCTTTGGTCAAGGCCGGGTATGGGCAGGCTGTGGTAGCACATGCTGATGTGACACCAGTGTGCTGCATAAATGCTGCTGCTGACACTGGGGTGGGACTTCAAAAAGCAGAGGTGACAGTGCCATGTACTGTTTGCTGCCTCACTGAGCCACCAGTCACTCTTCACAGCAAGGTGATCTTGACCTAGGCTTGTGCCACCACAGCAGCAGAGTGCACATGTTCCCCTCTCCAGAAGCTTCTTTTGAAAATTCCCAAATCTCTACAAAAGAGAGGTCTCAGTTGCAGAGATTAAAGCTGAAAGCCTTGTGCATATAGACAAAACAAGAATATTGAACCAGTAAGTTTCTTACTATACAATGTTCACCTGCAATACTTGAAGATGCAAAGTTCCTCAGACCACCTCATGGATCCTCCTTTTGAACAAACAGGTTCTGCTTCAGCCCCTCGAGCCTCTGCCAGGTGAAACACAGCAGAGGGAAGACTCAAATGTCCTGCACTTCCCAGTTCACCAAGGTCTGAACAAACTGGGTGCTTTGTGACACATTCATACCTTTCGTGATTGAGAGCATGTACAAAGACAGCTATTGTGGAAATTCCCCTGTTTCTTGCCAGGAATTGCTGTGATCACACCACAGGCATTGCAAGTCTAGAGGATGAAATGTGTGCTAAAGTATTGTGGAAAATCCATGCCCTCCTACCCACAGGCAGGATGATACCTAGCAGGCAGAGGGAAGGCTCTGGGATGGGGGTGAGGGGTAGGTGTCTCTGCAGAAGCAGCAGCAGTTGGTATCTCTGCAGCATCCTCAAAAGACTGTCTGTTCTAGAGAAACAGACTTTGCTGGAGTGAGGATGGTGTTCTTAATGTTGAGAAAGCTGAGGAACAGCTTATATGTGGTTCATGGGAAGTCGTAAAAGCAAGTGGCAGAGTATTCGAACCAGGCAGAATCTGTACAGAGGTACAGATGAAACAGAGCTGGCAGGAATTCAGGTTCTGCATGGTTGATGCATAACCCCTGACTGCATGGTAATCATATTATTTGTGTTACAAAACCACGTAGCAGTCATGGTTGGCATTAACGTTGGCATTGCTCTGGGTGTTACTATATATTGTCTGGATACTATGAAAGGAGATGATAGTACTATTAATATATTCTTGTTGGATGAGAAGTAGCTGATAAAACACTTGCAAAAACCAAAGTGAACACAAGAATTGTTTATTCAAATGAACTGCATAGTTTCACATGTGTGCCGTTCCTAACATTGTAAGTTTCTATTTGAAACACTCAAAGGAGGAATTTCCTTGTTCTGTGTGAGAGTATCACAGCCAAAATAAAGGTCTGCAGATGCAGTATGAATTCAGATTTAGATGGCTCACATCTACATTTTATGTGTAATCTATTCTGGCAGAATATCTCTAGATGCCTAGGACATTTCGAAGTATTCTAAATAGTGTAACTGTAATGTTAATTATTCTTTGCATGTAAATAATTAATAAAGTCTTAATTTGACCCAGTCAGTTTTCTGTATATTTTATTATGCTATGCAGTGTACCAGCACTGAAATCAGAAAAGATAACAGAAGTGAAATAGATGCACTTATAAATTTCTTTCCACATGCCATGTGGCAAAGTTTATGCCATGTTTTGGTTATGTTTTCTGAAATATCCTACTTCTTCATCTCCTTCCTCAGTGTTGATGTGACAGTAGCATTCTGTGTGAATGGCTTTGTCCTTAGCTTTTGTTATTTTGCTTTGATTTTATAGAAAGGGAATAGCCACCTTAAAGACTGTGGTTGTGGAGGTCCACAGAACATCGATGCTTACAGGTCATCAGTTTTGTACCATTCCTCAGACCTGAAACATCTGAGGTGATAAAGACTCAGCATACTTTAAAAAGCTAAGATGGGGCGTCCTGTTATGCAAGAACTAGTACTACTTTTATTTAGAACCTTTCTAATTTGTTCCTCATACCTTTAAAAGTTATCTTCTCACTCTGGCACTCTGAAATCCAATAATCTGTTTCTAGTCAAACAACTTGAAATTCCAGATTATTCACACAAGTTGCAGCTTAGCTTCTGGATAATTTCAGATTGCTTGAACAATTAATTCCTTCAAGTACTCCAGATGAACTCCAACTTTCTGAAAAAGAACTCTTACTTCTAAATGGTTTCTTGTTTTTGTTTCCTTGGTGGTTTTTGGTTTTTTTTTTTTTTTTTTTTTTTTTTTTTTTTTTTTTTTTTTTGTTGTTTTTTTTTTGGTTGATTGGTTTGGATTTTGGTTTATTTTTTTTGGTTGGTTGGTTTTGGGTTCGGTTTTTGGTTTTTCTTTTGTTTTTTCAGCCAAAAGATACACCTATAAGGGAAGGGATACTCAGTTTGAAATGTGTTATCTCCTGCTTCCCCACTGGCAGACAGGGACTTAACCACAATTACTCTTACTGTTACCTCCTGTGACTCTCCCCGCTCTGGCTTGGAAACAATTGCTGCAAACATGCTCCAACATGCCTTTCAACAGACCCAATCATCAACCTGAGCCAGTGTGGGAATATCACACCTCCTCCAGGAGCAGCCTCCCTTTCCCACACTCTGCACACAGCCCAAGTCCTGCCCTGGCGCAGCCAAAGTCTGAGCTCTGGAGAGGCCGCTGCATTCCCCAGCCCCAGTGTGCTTCAAGAGGTGACAGCAGGGATTTCTCCCACTTAGAGGGTTCTGCCACTGCTCTTGGAGAAACCATAACGAGACCAAAGCTTGCTTCCGTGGGCTGTCATAGGTGGTTTAAAATTCCCTGGTCATTTGTAAGAGTCGGCCTTCCCAAGAATGAATCATCTTGGTTCTCCTGACCAGCTTTCAGTTTATGTAAAACGTGGCAGCTCTCCAAAAGAAAAGGAGTGAGGTCTTGGAAGAAACTCAGGATCTGCAAGATGTTTTGAGTCACTTTTCCGGTTGTTACTGCTGCTCTGTGTTTGTGCCTTTTTGTGCACTTACCAAGTAAATAACTCCTTTTTAAACTGGAAATCTCAAGAGAGAAATAGTTTCTGCCTCCAAATCAAGTCTTCAACATAGAATACAAAGTCCCAAACCTAGTTAGGAGAAAAGGTCCTAAAAGTAAGAAAAACATTTAAAAGCAAAAATTCTGAAATTCCAAATGTCATAATGAGTTTAATTTTGACCATTGACTTACTCTCAAGAATAATCAACATCTAAATGGTTGACCACAGATTAAATTCTAAATTATCTTTGAATTAAAAGTCTTTCAGAAATAAAAGCTCGATTTTTTTAAATTGTCAGCTAAAAAGAAAATTAAATAATATGGACAGGAAAAAATTTCTTATAAATAATTTTTTCATATGGAAAGCTTTGATTAGAATAAAGCTTTTTACAAAGGATAATTCTCCTCAAAAAACATCAACCAAATCAATTTACCAATAAAATTAGACTTGAGAAAAGGCACAGTGTAGACTTTCGGACTTCATAAGTAGTTTGATACTCCTTCTGACACAAATCTTTACTCTTGATGGGACTTTTTCTTTAGAGTGACTCAAAATAACATCCTCCTCTGTGGTCAAATAGGGAGAATCGTGTCAACCATTTTGTTCTCAATATTGGTGCCACTTACTTGAGAGTGTTATAAAAATCCCATATTGAGGGAGGGGTGAGGAGAAAGAGAGATAGAAATGCAAACTGTGGAAGTTCTCAGGAGGAAAGTCTGAAGAATTTCCGTGGGGTTTTGTTGTGGGAAAACACATCTGAGCAGCACACTGTCAGTGGAATATATATACAGACCTGCATTCCAGGACATGCCTATCTTTAGTGTTGTTTTATATGAAACCAGGGATATACTCTTTAAAGCTCTCATCTGCTGGTTTTTTGGTTATAGTTATACACTCCTCTGTCACTGAGGACATATCACACAATCCACAATGAATCGGATGGAGAAAGATTAGGTAAATATTTCTATTTAATACAATAACCTTGAATTGCACTGAACCTTATGACAGATTAAATAATAAAAGGTACTCACCTTTGTCCTTTAACTCATCAAATTAGAGACTACTTTTAAATCTATAACCAGTGTTCCCTGGAGAAATTCCTTTTACCTCTGCACACCAGCACAGCTGCCAAGCACTGGATATTGGACCTTACCGCTGTGCTGCCTGCAGCAAAGGTGTCTTGCAGGAATGCAGACTGTGGATAGGTAGTGGGGAAGGGTCTGGGGCTGACATTCTCAACCCCACTGCTGAGGACAAGCCAGAGCATTTGGGGATACGTCTGCTGGAGCAGGGCGCTCAGGGGAGTTTCAGTGAGAGAAGGGAAATTCCCAGTGTCAGGTCATCTGGCACTGAGCGCCGTTACCCATCGCTGGCCTCGTCCCAGGCCGTCGCTGCCCCGTGGGCTGTTTGCTCACACCACGGGCAGGCTGCTGGGAGCGAGCTGCTCTCAGTGTGCACAGGCAGGGTGCAGAGAGCTGCTGCTACACAGCACACAGGGGCTCAGCGGAGTTATGGGGTCATCTGGCCACCTAACATAGGATGATGATGTGTTTGGGTTTTTCACAGAAGCCAGAGAACTTCTTTACTTTTGTCATGTGCTGCAGAGTGGTAGAGGGCAAGGACACTGGGGAACTTTGCTGTTTATTTTGAAGGTGTGTATTAGGTTTCCCACAGCTGCGAGTCATGCAGCTTAGTTTCTGTGGCCCTTTAGTTCTTGGGCTTCTGTATTCAAATAAGTAGGAAAGGAGAGAGGAAGTCTAGGAATCATTCTCCCCTTCAGCTGTTTGGTTTATAAAACTTCAGTTCCTGGTCCTTAAAGAGAGAAATGGTCAAGTCAAGCAGAGGCACACTGCCATCCACCCACACAGAGTTCTTTTGGTAGTTTAGAGTTTGGTTTTTTTTTTTTTTGCAGGCACAGCAGTAACTGTCTTTACAGCCAGAGGAAAGAAATAGAAAGCAAACGGGCTGAGTAAAAGTTTATAAGATAGTGTCAAAAGACTTTTAAAAATTCAAATCCCAAAAATTCCACTCCCTTATGTTTGAGATTAAACAATTCATGTAAGTTACAGTAGCTTGTCTTTTACCATTAAAATGAAGTAGTACAATCAAGTCTCCATAATAAATATTGAGAGTCCTCTGCCTGATAAATGTAGAAGCACTGAAACTCCTGATAAACAAGTATCTGTTTTCAATGAGTCTCAAGTTCAGGCTCACTAGGAAGTAAAATTTCCCCTTACACAGGATGAAATAAGGAAATCATCAGTTACCTTAGCAACCCTTTAAAAAAAAGCATGTGCACCTATCCAAAGGGCAACTAATCTAATTATAAATTATTGTGAAGGTTATGTGAACGACAGTAGCAAAGGAAGCCATGATTCATTATTTTAGTCTATGGGAAACAGTATTGCCATTGTGCTCCTGCACGGGCTGTTCCACCGCTGTGCTCTGCAGACCATCTGCCAAGGGCTCCTACTTAACTCCCAGGACTGACCAAAATGCATCTACTGAAAAGTCTGTCCTAGGCTCACTGGGAGTCCAACTCTTTGCCTCTCCTGGCTCACAAATTTCTCACAACAGGGAGACTGGAGCCCAAAGCAGGCTTTTTTTTTGTTCAATCCTGTATATTGCTCCTGGCACGAAATTTTCAAGAACACTCAAGCATTGTTCAGGGCTGCCTACCCTTAAAATCACCATCTGCCTTTTAAACATCTGCATACGCGATGGGCAGTGATATGTATTAATACCACAGCTACCATTTCATGGCACTTAACTTACAGGGTGGTCCTCCTTTGTGACAGGTTGGGCGTGTCAGACCAAGGAAAGTATCCTGCCCACCAGCACTTTTCTGAAAACACCATGCGCTCCTCCTGAGCAATTTTACCCGCAATTTACCCCAAAGTCTGTGTGTGCACTTTGAAGGTTGTGTCTCTTGGAGCAGAAGGGGTCTCACCACAAACTCCAGCTTTCATCTTTTCTACAGGTTTTACCAGAAGGATGAAGGCTTCACAAATGGCACTGTCTGAGTGGCAGAGAGCAGACATGGTGAAACATTGGGGTTGATGGCAAAGGGAAAGAATGCCAGGTTTCATGGATAAATTCTCTGGCACAAGAAGTGATCCATACCCTTTGGCGGGAACACAGTTTTAAAAAGGTGAATCAGAACTTCAATCTCATTGTTTTAGAGCATGATCTGTACTTAAGAGGAAGAAACACAGGAACTTACAGGTTGCATCTTCCTTAAACTGCTTCCTGTACTCATAAATTAATGCAAAAAATCCTTCCCTTGCCAGATTGTTTAAACCAGCAAAAAGTCGCTGTGAAATGAGCTAGACATCTTCACTCGGTTTTTCAACCTGATATTCCTGAAAAATCATGAACACAAATTGTGACCCTAATAGAAGGGTAGTGGGCTTGAATGATGGCTTAGGTTTTATTTATAATGTTTTTCTGGGATGGCATGAGTTGTGTGAACCACCCTTAATTTCCAAGGTGCCAAGAGAGCCTGCCATTTCCTAAAGCAAACAACAGTTGTGCCCATCCCTCACCCTTGGTACCTGCACAGGGACCTCCATGCTGCTGAGCAGGGAGAGCATCCCAGCCACATCCCGGTGGGATGCTGAGTGTACTCACCAGCCTCCACACACCCTGCTGTCCTCTAGAAGGAAATCCCAGAGGCTATGAGAGACAATGCCTTTCCCATGTTTAAATGCCTCCATTTGTGTGCTGGCTGTGGGTTTCCTATTTTGAGTGTCACTTGAAACCTGTCCATGTATTGTCTTTGGCACATACACCACAGATTGCCAGATTTGCTTCAGGAGATTTTGTTTGGGCTCAGGCTGGGAAAAAATTTTCTGGGAAATCCCTGGAACCCCACCAGGTCTGCTGTGTTGCATAAGTATAGCCATGTGCAGTGTTTGGTTAGAAGCTGTGAGAACATCTGTTGAGATGGAGAAGCTGAGAGGATGACTTTCCATTTCCTTCACCTGGAAGTGAAATGTTTTCACCTGAGCAAAATGAAGGCTCATGTGATAAGGCAGAACTTTGTGCTGAGGTAGTAGAATTTTGCCGTGGTTTTCACAAGTGCTCATGGACAACAAGACATCATCCCTTAAAATGCGCTTCAGAGGAATGAAACTAAACAAAGCATAAAGGTGGTATGTTCATCTGTCTCCAGAAAAAGGTAGAAGGGTGTGTTGGTAAGAGTCTAAAAAAGAAACCTGGGCTGTGAAGGATCCAGGGATTTTCAGTTTCAGTGGCTTGAGAGCTACTTCTTTCATTCACATCCCGCTCCTGGAGGGCAATTTTGACACCTCCTCCCAACTTTGGGTTTATGTAGCACCCCAAAGAGCCACGAAGACCATGCTCCTCCAAAAGCAGCCTCCCAAATGTCAGTGAAAAAGAGAGTGACAAACTCCTAGTGCAGGACAGGCAAGGATACCCCTGCCATTACTCCTGATCTCAGGAGTCATCCAAGTTATTAAAGGAAACTTTAGACTTTTCTGGCACCAGCTGAATAAAAAGCTGCAAATAGTTTCTGTCAGCAGAGTATCAGCCTTGCTTCACCAAGATATTTATTATGCAACATAAAAAATGGGAAACGGAGGTGGGGGGAGTTGCAAGGTCACACAGGAAACGTGCAGCCCAGCTGGAAATAAAAACATAGGTCTCCTGACTACTCTGACCAACAAGCCCTTTCCTTTCTGGAGCAACAAAGGCTACTCTGAAAAATTTCTTTCATTTCTCTGATGGCACAAGAGCATTTTATATGCAGAAACTTGAATGATTTATCATTGTTAACATCATCATCATCATTCTGTTCTCCTAAGAAAGCTGTTCAGAATGTGCTCAAAAATAGAAAATTTTAGTTCTAGGTCATTTTCTCTCTGCCTTAAACTTCTGTGCAAATAAGTTGTTGGAGGTATTTTTCAGTATTTCTCAGCTGTACTTCAAACAGCTCTCTATCCCTTTCAACTTGTTTTAATTCTGTGCTGTGATCTCTCAGTGTTAGCAGTAATTTAACTGATGGCCAGCAGGAGGAGAAACAGACCAACCTGTGACCCTCCACAAACAAAATACAGATAAAATGGTTTATGTGGAAAGATGGTATTAATGGGAGCTTGAGGTGGAACGACTCTTGCCAGCAGTTTTGCGTCAGAGTGCTGTTTGAGCTTCAGGGGACTGCTGGTATGTCCACCACTCCTTCAAAGCACAGGGTGACCTGATCTGCTCTAGGCGGCTGTCAGACCTGTTAGGCTGCACTCACATCTTCCACTTGACCCCTCTGTGTTTGCAAAGTGTGTGTTAAGGAGCAAATGTATAAGAGAGTCACCACACCTCGACACACAAGTTTTATTTTTCCTCTTCTTAAACCCACTTGGAGGTGCTGCGATGCCTCAGGTAGCATGCCGTAACTCCTGATCCCCCTCTGCTCGAGTACTGTGAGATAAAGGGACCTAGGGGAGGAAAGCTGCAGGAAACTGCATGTTTTCAAGTGCACAAAAGTCCCTCAGGAGCTGAAAGACTTGAGACTTTCAGTGAGATTGGCACCCTTGGTTTTGCGTAGGTCGCTGTGATTCAACCATCAATGCCAGTGGTTGTACAATGCGCTGCTGTATAGGAGCATATACAGCAAATTCCTTTAAAAGGGTGCGGCCGGGCGACAGAGATGGAGGTTGCTTGTTTGTCTTGTCAGGCCTGCAGAAGCTAGGGCCAGGTAAAACCCTGCAGAGGCACAGAGAGCCCTCACCTTTTCCCGCATCTGCCAAGCATGGCTGGGATGGGAAAACCTGACAGCCTGTGAGGTGAGGGTGAGAGACCCCATCCAGAGGGAGCTGGAAATTAGTCAACAGCACTCCTGCTCTCATTCAAGATCCTTCCAAAACCTCAAATGTGCATTCATGAAGTGCATTCTTTAGCAGAAACGGGACTTTTTTCATCTGTGACAACAATGTCAATTCAGCATGAATTGGTCTTAAAAATAAGTGTTACTTTTACGGTTATCAGTTTCCTTCAATGTAGGGTTGGAGTGTTTTTTTCAGTTGTTTCACACTTGGGTTAGCTTTCTGTGGCAAGAAAAAACTTTAAAAGAACAAGGAGATGTATCATAGTAAAATCAGTCTGGAGAGTGCAGCACAGGCCACAGAAGTACACCCTGAAACTGCTATACAAAATCAAAGTAAGAACATGCACTGGGATGAAAAGTCAGATAGTCACATGTGAACCTAGCAGATGAAACATTAATTTTGACTAGTAATAAAAAAGATGGGATGCTAAGATATGAGAATAAATGAGAATAAATGTCTTGTCTGACTCACTGACATTGTCTTCAAACAAGCATATTTGCTGCAGAAGTGTATTTATACTAAAATAATATTGAGAGTGATGTGACTTTTACACTATGTAGTAATATGCAGCATTATGCCAATAAATGACTTTTAAAGACAAGAATAATGGAGCAATGTCATGTGAAAGGAAATGAGAAAAAGCATACGCCCTAATCCACATCTAAAGGCTTTTCTGCAAGACAGAGTTGGACTTGCATGTTTACCAGTATGTTTCTCATGTCTCAGATTCTGGTTCTGCTTCTGTGCACTGCAATGTTGCTGAGCCACTGCTGAGCATCTCAGTGACCATATCACAAAGTGCCAGTCCTTAAACTACAGTCCCTTTGATATAAGCACCCTGAAAGTCTCAACTCTTTTGCTGTATCACACATATTCATAGCAGAAAATATGGCGTGCGGCCATTATGACTCAAAAACAAGGAGGAAATGATAAATTTGTGTAACTTTTAATATACACCAATGGTCACAGCCATCACACAGGCAGATCTAGTTTCAGATTTATCTCCAGGATACAGTCAACAATCCTTTCCCTTTGCCATGAGAAGGGATAAAGCACAGCTGATCCTTGCTTTGTTGCCAGTGACATGTGGATTGACAGAGCAATGACTACACTTTTCTCTACTTTTCCTTCGTGCTACTCTCAGCATCATAACCAATTAAAAATTTTTCCTTCCCCTTGCAAGGAAAGCAGGGATAATGTCAATCTGTCTTAGCTGTGGGCATTTTCCCAAAACCTATTCTCTTATCCAGTCCTCTCTGCTCCCCCTTGAGCCCAAGCAAAGCAGAATGAAGTTTCCTGAAACTTCATCAGCTTCAGTTACATTACTTTGCTACTTCAGGTGTCTAAAAGGAACTGGTACAATCTTCTTACGAAGATGAATTTCACACAATCTCCAAACATTGATAAGGAAATTGTTAATTTTTCCTTCTTCTCTAGCTGGAATATACTCAGCGTGTGTTTTGAAACACTTATCAGAGAAATGTTGATAGAACTCTGCACAAAGTGTTCTTTTATTCTTTTGTAGTCTTTTGTCTAGGCAGGTGAATCTGCTTTTCTTAACAGGTGTAATTTATGTTAAAACCAAAGGTCCAGCATCATTATAAATAGATTAAATGTGTACCTTCATCTGTCCACCTGGCTGCCTTGTCAAAGAGTACTTTGCTTCTCCAGGTGTCTGTGAGACACAGATCCTAGGGCAGCACTGCTGTTAGCTGAAGAGAAAACCACCTGTTTAGCAAAAGGCATTATTTCAACAGCAGAGCTAATTTCTGTACCTGCAAATTTAATCAAATTCCTTTGGTCTGATATATTTAAAACAGTTCTGCCAAAACATTTGTTCAAATGTATTCTTAGTTAGAACTTGCACAAAATAATTCATTTTCCTCTAAATTTGTTCTCCAAAGAAGTTGAGTTGCTTTAGCTGAAGTAATTCACCATTAAAAAGTAATCACAGGATAATTTAGATTGGAATACTTTATAGGCAGTCTGCTCCAACTCCCACTTTGAAACAGCTCCAGTTAGATCACATTGTGCCAGGACTTTGTTCATTTAAGGTTTGAATATCTCCAAGGACTACCCTGGACTTTGTTCCAAAGCTGTTAACATCATCACGTTACAGAAGTTTTTCCTCATACCTAATGGGGTTTTCCCACATTCCAGCATATGTCTGCCACCTCTTAACCTGTTGCTGTTCATCCCTAAGCAGAACTTGTACCTTCCCACCAGGCAGTAACCACAGCCTGGTCTCCCCTTTCCCTCCTCTTCACAAGGCTGAACGAACTCATTGATCTCCACTTCCTACATATACCCTGTGTTCCAGCCATCACAGGGGACCTTCCACTGGACTCCTTCCTGTGTGTCAGCATTTGTTCTTTGCTGTGAACCCAGGACAGCACACCAGGAGTGGTCTCACCCCTGCTGAGCACCTGTGAAGGATCCCTTCCCCTTGCTGGTGCAATGTTTTGCTGCGTGGGTGCACTTCTGCCTCCTGGCTAAATTGTGTCCCACCAGGATCCCAGGGAATTTTCTGCAGAGGTGTTGCCAGCTGGTTGGCACCAGCCTGTCCTACTTTGTCCTTTCCAGAGAACCACCTCACACTGGTGTTCGTTCAACAAAACCTGTGAGGTTCCCATCAGCCGGTTTCTCCAGCCTGTCCTGTTTGAACAGCGGCCATACCTTTCCGCACATTTTGGCACAACCCCACGTTTGGTGTCATCTGCAAATACACCAGGAATGCTGCAGTCCAACCTATCATCCAGGTCATTAATGAAGGCAATAAACTGTACTGGTCCCACTGCTAGTCCTTGAAACATACCACTTCTAACTGGGCATCATGCTGCCATCACCACTCTTTGAACTTGGCAGTCCAAACAGTTTTCCGTGCATTTCATGGTGTACATATCCTATATCTCACTGGTTTGGCTACAAGGAGTCTGTGGGAGACCATGTCAAAGGCCTTGCTTAAATGTAGAACTTCCTTCCCCCCTACACCACTGTAGAAAGCAATCAAGTGGGTTGAGCACCATTTGTCCCTGGTACATCTGTCTGACTGGCCTGTTCCCAGTCACCTTCTTGTCCTTTCCACAGCTGGAAGTGGCTTCCAGGAGGAATTTTTCTATCACCTTTTAAGGAACTGAGCTGTGGCTGATCAGTGTGTCCCTGCATTCTCTATCTTGCCCATCTTGAAAATCCATCTAATATTTGCCTTTGTGTCATCATCATCAGGAATCTAAGTAATCTAAGACGGCAGAGATGAAGTTGGTAGAGATGAAGATGGTAGAGAACACACTTGTAATGACATTGGCCAGCTCCTTCCTACCTTGGGTGGATCCCAGCTGGTCATGTGGACCTGTGTGATTTTAATTGCTTCGTGGTTCACTCACATGGGTTGGACTAATATGCTCAGGGGACTGCCTGGCCTGACAACAAACCTTTAGGGTGAAAAGTGAGCCGAATCCTCCTTGAGGGGAATGACCCAGGATGGATGATTCATTCTGAAATTGTTATTCTTTGGCCAAGTAACTGATTAATAAGCTCCTCTAACAGGAGCTTAATTACTGAACAGGGTTAAGCACCCATGTACAAGTGAGACCTTTTTTTTCTTTTGGAGATTGTTCAAACTTGAAATTTGCAGGAATTTAATTAATGTTGAAGTCAGTATGTTGGTAGCAATGTGATCTGTGTATGCACTATCAGATTTATCACTTCATCTAGCAAATTCCTGTGAAAGAAATTACAAGCTTGGCTTGTGAAATCTTTTTTATTTTTTTTAGTAAGTCTGTAGGAAAGCATCTTACTTAGCCTAGAAATGATAATTGCATTCTCCATAATGGAATGTGATCCTTTTCTGTTGGGATGTCTTCTATTTTAGGGCCCTCAAGTTTGAAAGAATAGCAGTGGCAAAATCTTAATGTATTGGCACATGTTCCCAATTACTTGTGCTGGGAGCAAGTGAGTCCTACAAGCACACATGCCTACATGCAAAGTACAACAGATCAATAAAAAGGCATATGAGTCACACCTAAATAATTGTCTGTCCCTTAAATCAGCTAAAGGCCATCTCAAGTTGAACACTAAAAATTCATGTGGTTTTCTGCCTTCTTTAATGTTATCAAGATGAGATTTTAAACACTTTGTTCTATTTTTACCATATGATGTGCTATGGAGAGGATCTTGCTATCCCAGACAACAAAACAGATAAAAAGGATTTTTCTAATTGCAAATGCTTCATACATTCCTGAAATTTCTCCCCTTCTTACCCCAGTGTTTTATTTGGCAATTGAGAAGTATGAAAAGAATGCTTATAAAGCCATTGTTTGTCAATCACGAAGTCAATGGATCTTATTAAACTTCTTTAAAAGGTATCCTAAATTCTAAATGTAGAAGACTACCAAATGAATGCTGCCACTAGCTTACAAGGCTAACAAAACTGATCAAATACTGCCAGGAATTTTAAACTAAAGTGGAATAATTTCAATGGATCAATGTAAAAAAAATACAAAGAAAAAGAACAAAAGAAAATTGATAATACAGCTTTCATTTGGAAAAGAGAACCATTTTTTGTCACAAAACTAGCTTGCTGTAAGATGCAGCTGAGTTCTATTGAGATATGGGTACATTTCTGTTCTCATATCATGGAAGAGCAATGTCATCTGGTTTGTTTATCTTCAGACTATCCACCAAAACAAGGATATAATATGATATCCACCCTGATCTCACATCTCTTAGATGTAGGAAATAAGAAGTGCTGAAGCTTACAAAACTACCTGAAGCAAAGTGTAAAACTGAGCCGTATTGTTGTAATTCCTGCAACACTGCTTTAAATTATCTTTCCTAGTAGAAGGCAGAGGAGACACACTCCAGGAAGGAGGCTAGCTTTAAAATGAATGTGAACACTGAATGTCTGTGGCAAAGCAAGACCTAATCTGTGTTTTAAAACACCTTCCTGTACATAAACCTGTCTGATGGTAATCTTTTTCTCACAGATCGGAGACACAAATCGCTGGTAAACAGTGCAGAGTCAATATCCAAAAGCTCATGAACTATTGACTCACTCTGCCCTACCTCTCTCCTTGGCCTTTATCAGACAGTTTTATTGTCCTATCTGAAACTCATTTAAATCATCAAGATTAAATCACACTGAATTATTGCCCTGTACACTTAAAGGCTTGTGGTAGGACTTGGGTCATTCCTTTGGGCCCCTTCCAAATCAAGTTATTCTATAATCTCTAGACAACACTGTTGTTTTCTCTAAGGTATCCTGCAGATCAAACCTACATGCAGCTATCTCTATCTCGTGTGAGACCAGGCAAAATCCAGCTCTGCAGAACAAGGGTGGGTGTTTAACAGCCACCTTCACTATGTCACTCTTGAAATCAGTCATGAGCTCCCTTTGATAAGAGTGGGCTAGAATGGTACCATAGGGAAAATTTCCTAAATTTTCAGGACATAAATTTACTCTGCCTTCTTGTACTCAGCTGTTTACTGTCTTCAAAGGTGCACATTCATTGCAAAACAAACTTTTAGACAGCTGGATGCACGGCTGCAATCCTGGAGTTTAACATGTTTCTGCTATAGATGAAAGAATCTATCTTGACTCACCAGTCTCCTGGTTCAGTTTTATAGGAATTCACCTGAAAAATACTTTGCTTCCCATAAGTCAAGTTTAGTCTGTAAAGTGATTGCCAAAACAGTAAATACTGGGCTCCATAATAGATCCTTTTCTAAACAGTAAGTTTAGGTAAGAAGAACTTCAGGCTCTGAGGAAAATGTTAAGGAATTACTGCCTATCTCATTTTTATACATGCTGCATGTAACATGGCATTATTTGACCCTGTTGTCTCCTCTATGCTAACAGTGTGTAATGTAACATTTACATGGTCTTAATAGTGGAACTTAGCAAGAACGTGTAAGAATTCAGAAGACCTGAGACATTAATGATTTTTTAAAGGAGGCATATAAAAATTTGCAGGTTACATCTTAAAATAGGATGAAAAAATTTTATTTCAAATTTTTATAGTTGGTCTTAAAGCAGAAGACATTTTCATGAACCAAAACTGGGGGAATAGGGAGAAGATGGAGGGGAGGAAGAGATAAGCTGAGATCCTTCAAACCAAAGCTGCTAAATGCTGTATTACAAAGAGAAAGATATATGTGTTATTTTAGGCTACATTCTTTCTTTGGGGATATCAGTCCCACAGAAAGCATAAATCTTGATTAGATTCTAAAGCAGTGGGATGCACACACCAGTGCTGCCATGATGCTGCATTAAGAATATCAATGCTACTTGCAACACTTTTTTTGTTAGACTCAGAGTTATTGCTGTGGTGGGAAAAAACTATTTATTCTTTTAAAACTTGAACTAGTGACTCTGCAACCTCTATAATTCTGCATTTAGGAAATAAAAGAGAAGAAACGTATTTAAAATTAAGTATGTAAATTGTACTGCCAAAAATGGTTAATTAATCTTGACAAAATTCTCTCATAGCTTTGCTACAGTGCTCAGGTTTTTTTATGAGATTCTAATTCTCTACTCTGAGTCACCTCACAATTTTCTTGGAATATAGGATAATTATGTTATTATGTATTAATCTGAACGCTTAAAAAAGATATCACCTTCTCAAGAATTTTTGTAACAGGCTTGGCTACTGAAAACTTCTGATAGGTGTTCCTATTCTGCTCCCACACACAGGGTACGTTTTAATTAGAATATCAGGTGTTATGAGAATAACTTTAACACATTTAAGTCCAGTACATGCTGTCTTTCTGAACGTAGCCATCATATTGCAGGACACAGTCTAAAAGTGAGGAAAACCAAGCTTTTGTCCATGCAGCAGTCCCCGAGTTGTCAACATGTAGCATGCAGTGAAGTATTGCCTTCTCTCTGATACATCACCAGGCAGTCAGTGCCCTCCCTCCTCATGTCACATATACCTATTGTGAACACACCCATTTCAGTTTTCAGCTGCCTCCCCCTTTTGTTGTTTTCCCTGATCCTTAGCATCTTGATGTAACTCCGCAGTTCCTCCTTGACTGTGGGTAAGGCTTGTTCTTTTATCTATCCCCATGAAGAAAATCTGGTTTAGTATTTTGTTCCATCTGATACCTGGAGAAAGGTGGTGATAAAACTTTAGCCACTTAAGTGAAAATATCTCTGGAAAACACCCTGAATTCTCTAATGACTGTTGAACCGCAAGGTATTTTAGACAGCAGAAATGCACCCACCCATCTTCAGAGGACCAGCAAGAGAAATTTGGACTTCATTACTGACAAATATATAGTAATCTCCTGTCTGAGATTAGGTAGAGCATGTAACTGAGGAACAAGGGCAGTCCCCAGCTATGCACTGCTGCCCCATGCTCTTACCAACTGCAGCCAGCTTCAGGTACTGAAATAAAGCAGCACTCGTGCTGGTAGGAGCTAGACTGTGTTACTGCTCTTCGTTGGCTCAGCTGTCAAATAGCTCAGCTTTGGAGAAGGTAATCACTGGACACAGTCTCAGAGCCTCTGTGCTTATTAGAAGGGAAAATGACCTCACACAGTGAAGCAACATATGGACATATTTCTGTCCTGAAAGGCTTCTGAAGAGTCACAGTCCTGCCTTGGCTCTTTCTGCTTCCAGCCTTATATGAGACACTCATGGAACCTGTTGCTCTGATCTAGGGAGGCTGTGGGACAGACATTTCTTTGATGCAAGTAGACAGGGAAGTGGCTCTGAAGAGCTGAGCTGCACTGCTCTTCCTGACAGAGGTGATATATTCTCTGCTATTTCATACATTACAGTAGAGCAAATAATTAAATATATACTGCCATTTATTACTATAATCTACCAGACTGTTCATGACAGTAAGTCATCAGTGTCCATAGGCTGGGTAGAAGTTACCTGTTTATACCAGGGCTCTCATTTGATCAGCCAGACTGATCTCTGGTTTCTGGCCTAATGGCCAACTTTTTGATTGTCTATTGAAAATCATTTACTCAGCTATTGTCTCCCTCCCACCTTGTAACCAGGTGCCACACTCATACACTAACCTCAGCTGTTCACAAGACATAAATCAAAACAAATCTAAGCTGGTTAACTTTGAAAGCTTAAGTACTGGCTTCAGGCACTGCCTTTCTTTAGCTGATGATAACTGCTCCCTGAAATCAGCTGCCTCGTGTCAAGTTATTTGCCATTTAAACTCTGCCTTTAAACACTGATGATTCAACTTCTGTTCTAACAGTCTTTCTCTCCTCCAAGACACTGGTGAGACCCTTGAGAATTCTGTATTAACAGCCACCATGACCTACATGAAGACAAGCCCATCTTTGCTATTTCAACAAAGCACAGCCATAACCCCCTGCCTCCAAAAAGAATCGGCCAATGACATTTGCTTGAAGATTCCAGCTTTTCCGTCATCCCTGAGGAAAATAGGTGTGAGGACCCTTCAAACTGTGTACCAGCTTGGTGCACACTGCCAAGAGCTCACTCAAGATCCCTTTACAGCCCTGGCCAGAACAAGATAATAATGGTAGACAGATGTTGGATGTGTTACGACAATGAATAACAAAATGAATAACAAATGAATAATTTAAAAAAGGGGTCTTGTACTCTGTATCAAAGTGATGTGGAAACTAGGCCTGTGCCTGTTGAAGTCTAGTATGTATAAACTATTTTTCTTAAGTAAGTGTAGACTTCAAGACATTACATCTTAAAATGGATTGTTCTAGTGCTGTACAAATTAGTCTATCTTTTAACAGCTTTACTGCAGACAGTGAGGCAGCTGCCTGCCTGGTTAAGACACAACAGGGCAGGTTCCCCAATACTGTTTCTGGTAGAATATGCCCAGAAGTATTTCAGGAAATTCTAAAAGGTGTGCAGTCTATGTGTGGTTGAGAGACTGACAGCTCTCATTAGGTCATGGGATATACCCAAGAACATGTGATGCCTGAATAAATTTGGAGTGACTAGAAGACTTGTAAAAAATGGAAAATATGACAGGTTGTAACAAGTCATCTCCTATTCATCTCTTTTTTTTTTTTTTTTTTCTTTTTTGAAACATGGAGACTTGTAATCCCATTACATATGTTGTAAATAAAATCCTGAGCCATAATGTGCTAAATGTGGGATTTAGAGACAAGCCTCTTCGCTTTCCTGATAGGCTTCTCTTTTAGAGTTTTTTGAGGACGGAAGAACACAGCATCTTTTTCTTTACCACTTTTTGAGAAGTTACGCTCCAGACTGGATGCATGTGTGTAGAAATACCAGTATATATTTTTTTATGATTGTACTATCTCATTAAATCCAGCAACATAAATTTAAGAATAATTCAGCAAGCTAGAATCAGTTAACATTTACATCAACTTTCTTTTTGCATTATGTAAATTTAGAAAAAGACATCTGGGCATCTTCTTTCTCTTTTAAATAGACACTGCCTCTCTGGGGAAACATAATTTGAGACTGGAACACTGTGCAGGGAGAAGGCATCTGTTAAGGTCAATTCAGCCTGTTCAAGTGATCTGCTTTCTATAAAGTATATGTGAAAAAGTTGCACACATAGGCTTCTCCATTTCAGGTCATTCTGTGTTGTCATTCATCTCTGTAGATAAAAGGATAAATAACCCCAGGAATGCCATTAACAGCATGTGTGCAGGCAGGACAGTGCTGAAGAAGGGTCGTGGCAGGATTGGTGCTGAAACTTTGCCAATTTTGCCGGCAGTGAATGACTCAAAGAAATCTATGGTGTACTCACTATAATAATCTTTTCAGATCTTGTACTAATGACCAGAACATTACCCTGGTCACAAGGCTAAGCAGAACAGATTTTATCACAAGGCTATTTCATTGTATGATAGAAGTTTTTTCTTTCAAAGATGAAATAACCTCCAGTTAGTTCCGCAGTATGTGTGCTGGTTAAAAGATCAAGACTGTGATTGACTACAGAGGTTGAAGGGTGTGATTCAGACCAAAGTGTACCAAGAGCTTGCAAACTGGGGTAGCATTCATGCTGCCTCATATTTGTGCTTGGAGACAGGTTTACTTTCAACTTTCCACCTATATATATGTATACAATTACTTCACTTCCACAGACACACAACTTGTTGTCATCTTTCTGTGTGGCCAGTTGCAGACTTCCACTTTTAAACAAACTTCTAAATGTATGGCTGATAACATCCTGGGAGAGGGGGCCCAACTACTAAAACCACTAGAGATCATTGATACTATTGGTATAGGATTTGTAAGTGGACAGTCAGAGCTAACACATAAAATACTTTTAATTATACTTCAAATGAACTATGGGCTGGTTTAAGGCAAACGAAGTGTTGGGTAGAATGTGTATATAGCTGTATTTTTTACTAGTTCTAATAGGGGTAGTGGTAAATGCACTTGTGTGCTGGTTTCTACTGGGGTAGAGTTAACTTTCTTCAGAGTGGCTAGAACAGGGTTGTGTTTTGGATTTGGGCTGAACACAGGGTTGGTAATATAGAGATGTTTTAGTTATTGCTGAGCAGGGCTTACACAGAGACAAGGCCTTTTCTGCTTTTCATGCTGCCAAGCTGGTGAGGAAGACTGGGGTGTATGGGAGGCTGGGAGGAGACACAGCCAGGAGAGGTGACCCAAAGTGGCCACAGGTACATTCCAGACCATTTGACGTCCTGCTCAGTATTTCGAGCTGGGCGCAAGAAGGAGGACGGAGGGGACGTTTGGAGTGATGGCATTTGTCTTCCCAAGTGGCCGTGAGTTGTGAGGAGACCCTGCTGTCCTGGAGATGCAGAACACCTGCCTGCCGTTGGGAAAAGGTGAATGAGTTCTTTGCTTTTCTTGGCTTGTGTGCATGTGGCTTTTGCATTCCCTGTGCACCTGAATTGATCTCAGCCTGTGAGTTTTCCAGCTTTTACCCTTCCCATTCTCTCCCTGGTCCCGCTGGTGGGGCAGGGAGCGAGAATGGCTGCATGTGGTGCCTGGTTGCTGGCTGGAGTGAAACCATGACAACTTGAAAATCCTTGTCTTCTAGTCCCACCTTCCACTTTTAAACCCTTTCACCACTTGTTACCTAGTTAACAGTAGATTGGGAGTTTTCAGTCTACTGGAGAAAGCCAGTTCACAGAAACTTCCTGCTGAAATTCATATACCACCTCTTCCTTCTGGCAAGAGACAAGAACAGTGCATCCCAAAGAGCAAGAAATCATACAAAGGAGGCAAGAAACAACCATGGATGAATAAAGAACTCCTGTTGTTACTCAAGTGTAAACAGGAAATGCACAGGCAATAGAAGCAGGGTCAGGCCCCTTGGAATGAACACAGAGAGGTTGTCAGAGTAAGCAGAAATAAGATGAGGAAGGCCAAGGCCTTATATCTGGCCAAGGATGTCAAGGAGAACAAGAAGGCCTTCTTTAAATACATCAGTAACAAAAGGAAAACTAGGGATAGTGTGGGCTTGTTACTATATGGAAGAGAGACTCTGGTAACAGAGGACACAGAGAAGGCAGAGTTACTGAACATCTTCTTTACACTGGTCTGCACTAAGACCAGCCAGGGATTTCTGACCCAGGAGACCAGGGTAAAGGAATGTTGAAAGGAAGACTTTCCCTTGGTCAAGGAGGATTGGGTAAGAGAACATATAGGCAAACCTGACACCCACAGGTCTATGGGCCCTAATGGAATGCACCTCAAGTGCTGGGAGAGGTGGCACCCCATTCTGTAGGTCATCTCTATCTACATGGATGACAAGAAGATGATCAGGAGTAGACAGCATGGATTAAATAAAGGTGAATCATGCTTTACCAACCTGATTTGTCTTCTGCAATGAAGCAACTACCTGAGTGGATGAGGGGAGAGCAGTGGATATGGTCTACCTTGACTTCAGCAAGGCTTTCGACGCTGTCTTTCCCAGCATCCTCATAGGCAGACTCAGGAAGTGTGGACTGGATGAGTGGACAATGAGAACTGGCTGCATGAGGGTCACAATCAGTGGCACAGGGTCAAGCTGGAGGCCTGTCTCTGGTATTGTCCCCCAAGGTTCCATACTGGGCCCAGCACTGTTTGCCTTACCTATCAATGAATTGGGTAGAGGGCAGGTGCCTCCTCAGCAGTGGAGTTCACTGGTGACCCAAAGCTGGGAGAAGGGGCCGATACCCCAGAGGGCTCTGCAGCCCTTCAGAGGGACCTCGACAGGCTGGAGAGATGGGCAGACAAAAACTGTCTGAAATGCAACAAAGGCACNTTTTGGGCTCCCCAGTTCAAGATAGACAAGGATGTACTGGAGCAGCAGGGGCAAGAAAGATGATTAGGGAACTGGAGCATCTTTCTTATGAAGAGTGGCTGTGCGAGCTGGGTCTGTTCAGACTCAAGAAGAGACAACTGAGAGGGGACCTCATACATGTCTATATAAATATCTGAAGGGAGGGTGCCAAGAAGATGGAGCCAGGTAATGAGCAAGGACAAGAGGCAAGGGGCAGAAAGTGATGCAGAGAAGTTCCACCTGAACATGAGAAAGAATTTCTTTACTGTGCAGGTGACCTCACACTGGAACAGATAGTCCAGAGAGGGTGTGCAGCCTCCCTCACTCGAGATATTCAATGTATCTGGATGCAATCCTGTGCCAAATGCTCTGGAATGACCCTGCTTGAGCAGGGAGTTTGGACCAGATGACCCTTCCAATTTTCCTCTTTCTGTGGTTCTGTGATTCTGCAACAATAAGCCACTCCTCCAGGTCTAAACTGGGTTCCTGCTTCTGCACAAAAAGCCCTGTAGTATCTGGGGGAGGGGAAATTAAACTGCAAAATTTTTACACAGGAAAAAACTCTTTCCTCAAGAGGCCTAATCAGAGTGTGCCTGTCTTGTAACTTAACTTTTGTCAATATTGAAGTTATCTAGGCTTCCCTGACCTGAAAAGAAATGATAGGCCTAAACAGACAAAAAATAGTGTTGTGACTGAAGAAAACAAAGAAAAATGTCATTTGGAGCACCTTGTATTAAATACACTTTCATCAGAATAAGTTTATGTAATCAATTTGTACCACTTGATGTTTTCAGTTCAGATGAGTCCTAACACGTAGTTTTTCATACAGCTTTACCCTCAGACAGCACTAATGACAGGAGTCTGACAGCCCCCTGAGTCACTCTAGTGCTCATTCGCACCATCAAGTCACATCTTTAATACATGTTCTCTGTTGATTCATGCCCACAGGATGGGCATGCGAGACACCTGCACGTCTCTGGAAGAACACACACTTCCAGCTTTATGCACAAGGCCCAGCTGAGTAGCCTCTGAAGCTATTCCCTTGAAAGATCTCCACTGGTCAAGAAGTGCTACTGCTGCTTCCTGTTCCCAGTAACCAGCTTCTGTATCTCTTGGATCAGAATGAATTCTCTTTCCAGAAGAACCCAGTCAGTGCTACCACTTACACAGAGTTTACAAAGTCTGTTTTCACTGGGAGAAAGACTCCAAGAGCAGCTCCATCCAGAGCATAGTACCACGGTGAGCAGGAGAAGACCCCACCCCTCCAGGTACTGCTTAACGTCCTGGACAGAAATCGTGTCCTCCTGCCTGTCATCCATGTTCAATTAATTCCTGTTTGTGGGATGGGAATCCTCTCAGAGTAACATATCTTGAAAACCGTCTCATATAATGGACCAGAACCAAGGCACATTCTAGACACTTCCCAAAAATTTCAAGTTCACAGAATTTAGTAGATGATGGATTTTGTTAAAGACCTCTACCAACTTAGAGGACTGTAACTGGTTCTTGAATTTGGTGGAACAGGTACATAAAACAACTGAATGGCTCGTTCTGATTGCATGCAATAGGAATTTTCCATCAGGTACTGAGCCACTGTATAAGGAAAGGAAGTATTATAGACAGCAGCGGCAGCTAGAACAGCTGGCTGTCTGGTTAATCCCTTTTTTTCATGCCCCTTTCAGGAATGAGCAGGAAGTAAACATGCACTGTGTTCAGAGTCATCATTTATTAGAGATTAAAGATAAAATAATCTAACCTTCCATTAATACCAAACATGCCTAAAAATGATGCTTTTGCACACCCCAGGGCCAGAAGAGCAGGCCACACTTTTACCATATAAGGGTCATTCATTCAGGAACAGGCTTCATGATTTAAGGATAAAGATGAAATGTTGCCTCACTCAGCGCATCCCATTATTTTCAGTGGAATGCTTTCCCTCCCAGCAATTTTGCCCTGAAAGGTAGTGAGCTGACTCATGCTGTCTGGCCAGACAGGGACACAATGCTATCAAGCAGTGGGTGGAGAGCAGAGAACTAAAAACTATGTGTTTTAAGGGATGTTTACCAGTATTGGTATTGTACCTGATTCAAGGAAAAACATCTAGTAACAAACTTAACTAATAGCTTGTCCGGACCAAATGCAATTCTCAAACATTGTCCTCCGATGCCAAGGGACAGAATTGTAAATCTGGACTCCATTCAAATACATAAAATATCTCCTTCTGAGTGGCTGAGCAAACAACCCTTTATGTTTATACACCCACTAACACAGATGGCTGGAAGGGGTTGCTGGAGGGAAGTGAAAGACCTGGCCTAAGGTACACAAAATCCACAGCTGAATTTTGTAACCAAGACCCCTCCCATTCCTTAATGGAAAAACCCCAGATTTTAGCTCCATTAGTGGTCTTGCACTTTGTGCTGACAGCAGCTCTTTAGTTCAGCTACCTTATCACAGAAAAGATAGTCATAAAACTGTACCCAGCACAATGACTATGGAGAAATCACATGTGCACATTCAAGGGTATACGCAAACACAAAATAAGTATTTGTCCTTTACATCATAATTGTCCAAGTTGTTCTTTTTCCTTAATCAGTTTGCAGAATTCTTATCTATTTTGTCTGGAGCAGCTTCATTGCTAAGAACATCTAAGATGAATAGTATTGAGCATCTTTGGCTATAAAACTAATGAGAAAATACTTTAAAAACTAAACCCACTTTTTTTACATTTGCCTGAAATGAAAAAAAAAAAAAGCTAGAGATAAACAACAGAACAAGTTTTCAAAGAACAAAGACACATGGGCACAATTACACACCAATCACACCTGCCTTAGGTGTCTTCTAACCACTAGTTTATCTCTGTCCTAAGTGTAGTTATGACATCTAAAATACAATATGGCAGTTAAGACAAAAGAAATGTCTGCAAGGTGTAACTCCAGCAACAAATATGAGAGCTCCACCCACACATGGTAACTCCACTCATGGACAAACACAGAAGTTAATGTGATGGCAGCTCTCTGTTTTATTTATTGCTACTGCTCTCTGATCTGCATCCACCCGCACTAAGGACAAGGAAGGTGGGAGTACATTTTCTTCATGTATGCCTCCTGTCTGATAAATACAGTTGCACTAAGTTGCCTTAGATGCTATAAAAAATGTGCAACTTTGTAAAAATTATGAGAATTATCTGCCATGGCCACAAACATAACCACAATGCCAAATACACTCTAGCCTTTTAGCTGTTATTTCCTTTTTCTCTAATTGTGACTCCTACAGACAACCAGGTTAACAGGATTAAAATCGTTTAGTCACTAGTGGAAAATATTCTCTAGTCCACACACAGCAAACACAAATTCTTTGGGATATTTAAACCATTTTAGATATTCAATACCTCAACAGGAGACACAAGGTTTATAAAAGAAACAAACCACCATCTTTCAGAATGCAAACCTTGATTTTTAAGGAAATGGTTGGGGGGGCATGGTGGGGAGGGAGAGAGGAAGAAAGAAAACTTTAAATATTCTTACTTAGCTTCAAAATGACCCAGTTAGGAGTACAAGAGCTATATGCTGTTTTCTGCTCACACATCTCCATCCCCAAGCCTTTGAGATCTATCACTTAACTACTCAGAGCAGCCCTTAAGAAGCAGTAATGTGCAAAAGTCCCTCGTGAAAGACATTGCAATTTACAATCAAGCACGCTGTTGCTGGGGAATGAAGGAAAGATTTCAAGGGAAGATCAGCTTGGTTTGTTAAGAATTTTGGCAAATTTTCTGCATCTGTTTTTCATTAGAGCCTTGCCACTGAGCTGTAAGAAAAAGATGATCAGACATCCACTCCCTTTTTACTCTGTGACCAGGGGATTCTACTTACAGAAAGAAGGAGAACCAGTTTTTGGAAAGGTGAATCACTGCACCTGTGCCGTTGGGGGTAAGGCTAAAGTACAAAGTTATCTCAGGCTGCACACAAAATGGCAAAACATAAAACTTGTAAGTCACTATATGTCTTCTAGGTGAATGGAAATTAAAAGGCAGTGGGGAAAGATGCTTTAAAATGAGTGACAGGCAGAAGTGGTTAGGCTTAGGTAGGGGCATTTACTGTAAAGCCCCCATGACTTCCCTCTTTTTAGAGAAAATATGGAAGAAAGTACATTGAGAAAAAGCTTGACATCTGTTGAAGACACAGTTAGTGAAAAAGTCAAAGACTCACCTAGCTAGATAATAACCACACCAAGGTGTGGTTATTTTTGAATTATGGTAGTAGCACTTCTTCCACTACTTTGCACTCTATTATTGTTTTTTATGACATAATAAGCCTGTATAAGCTGAAACTTTTCATAATTACCTTCTGACCTCCCTTACTCAAGAAGTCTTTCCAACAGCTCACATCAGTTCTCCCTCTTGTTCATTTGTCCTAAACTTCAGTGTAAAAAACAACCCAAACCCAACCCAAAAACCAAACCACTTGAAAACCTTCTTAGCAATCTAAGTACATTCATTCAATTGAACTCAAAATCTCCCTGTGTTATAGACTCTCTTTTTGGACCTGAATTTTGCAGAACCTTGCATTGCCACATTCTAATATGTGGCTAACGGTCCTAAATATGGTAATTTAAATGTAACTAGTGCATGATAACTTAAACGGAAATTTTTCACTGCATTTAACAACATATAATGATAGCAATGTACAAAGTACAACAGTAATAATGTCCCACCAATTTCTTTTTTATATGTGCATAATTAAGAAAACTTGCAAAAATGGGATGGTAGTATTTGGACTTTTAAAAGCACATAAAAACCCATTCAATTCAGTGTGCAGAACAAACTGGAAGTGAATTATTTATCTTTTAAATGTAGCTATTTTTAATTCCAAATTATTTTCATGAAATCATAGAATAGTCAAGGTTGGAAGAAAACCTCTGGAATTAATTTATGTCACTGCTTGAAGGAGGTCCAGTTAGATCAGGCTGCTCAGAGATTTGTCAAGTCAAATTTTAGTTTCTCCAGGGTCAGTGACTTCACACACTCTCTTGGCCCTGTTCCAGTGCCTGATCTCTTACATGGTTTTTCCTAACATTTAATGGGATTTCCCATGTTCTAGGTCATTTTCAGTGCATGTCAAACTGTTGGTGTTCACCCTTGGGAAGTGTTTGGGTCCATTTTCTCTGTTCCCTCACACAAGGCATTTGTAGACAGGAAAAAGTTCTCTCCACCCCCTCCTCTTGCCCAGGCTGAACCAGCCCAGTGACCCCTACCTGCCCTTGAATGCCCTTTGGTCCAAACCTGACCTTCACAGTGGGTCCCTGTGAGACCCTTCTCTGGACTTATCCAGGAAAAAATTCTTCACTGTGAGGGTGATGAGGCACTGGAACTTGTTGCCCAGAGAAGCTGTGGATGCTCCATGTCTGGAAGTGCTCAAGACCTGGCTGGCTGGTGCTCCAGGGAACCTGGTCTAGCCTGTCTGCTGCTGACATATAGCACAATATTTCAGCCTCTCCCATCCCAAGGCTCTCCAAAATGCTCTATGCCCCCCATGTCCTCACTTCTCCCTGTACTCTATGGCTTGGGCTTTTGCTCCTGCAGGATATCTAAAAAAACCTCATGGAGACCCTGTTCATCCTTCCTCATGCTACACAGTCTGCTCATCTCCTCTGACGCTCTTGAAATGACTTCTTTAAAAATGGAATCTATGACTGAGATTCAGAAGAGACACATTTTCCTCATCACCTTTACCACATGAACCTGAGTCAGTGGACTCAAGAAAATATTAGTATAATTTGGCAGTGTGTCCAGGTGTGAGCACTTTAATACCTCCATGTGGCCTCAAAAGTCCATGTGTGACACAAAATCCTGTGAATGCCTTCTGGAGATGACTCTCTCTCAGCAAGTGCCATTTGTCACAGTAGGCATGTCAAATACAGATTAATGTTCACACCACAAATATCTCTAAAGCACTTCTGCCTTGAAGTTCATACGAAGACACCGGTATTATGCTCTCTACAAGATGCTTGAGGTTTTTGCTGAGTGCAAATACCCTCAAAAGATGCTTCAATACTATTAAGCTTCTCATCTTAGACAAAAAGCAATAAATGATGTGAAATAACCCACCACAGGTGTAAACCAAATTGCTTCTTTAATGCTCTTTTGAAATGCAAACATCTCCTTGCTGCAGGGGTTGCTGAAACTTACTGTTTGGACATTAATAATCAGGCTGTGTTTGCCTGACTCCGAGGAAGTCAAACAAAAGGGCTGTTCCTATACACCCTGGCAGAGTTACTGGCAGAATTACCCACCGTGGCTCTGCAGATAAGCACCAGCCATTCAGACAGGTGAGTGTAAGGGCTGCTCCTAAATATCATGCCTGCATACAGAAATGATCCCTGTCCAGTCTGTAGCTTAGGGGCGGGGAAAAAGGTTCAGTCAACAAGAGATTATTCAATGCAATAAAACCAAAGCTCACAGTTCAAGCTTCTTCCTGTGCTCCCTCAGCCTGAAGTCAGCCGACACAGAGAAAGTAACTCTAATTCAGTTTATGGAACCAAGGAATGTTTTATAAGATAATAACCAAGATAGGCATTTTAATTCCAGTGCTTATCTTATGATAGGTATACTGACTGACTGCAATGAATTTTAAATATTTAGATGAAGGAAGTTCCTGAGAGTGATTACTATATGGAATATCATGCTCTTCAGCACCTGAAAACTTGAAGGTCCAGCTATATCTCCCCAAAATTCAAACAAGATATTTTTAAAGAATAATCCCTCTCCCTGCAGTTTCATTTGGAGTGAAGCAGAAAATGAAAATTTGTTCATCTGCTGTCACTGAGTACCAGTTTTCAGAACCACTGTTCACTGAGAGTTTGCAGGTCTGGGCTCAGTCTCTGCCCGTCCATCTCTGTCTGGGAAACAAACCAAACTTCCCCATGCCTCAAGAGAAGGCTGTAAAACAGAGGCTGATCATCTGCATCATCTCCTGCCAAAGTACACAGAAAAACAGAGCCCTATAGTCCTGTCAAAAGACTTAACATTCCTTCTCCTGTCCCATAACAAATAACCAAGGCAAATATCTAATCTGAACATTCCCCACTCATCTCTAGCCATCAGATGATCTGCTTTGCACAGCCATTTTCACTCTGGCTCTTCGTGCCTGGAAAGATCTAAATTTCTCCTCCCTGAACAAAGAGCAGCTGACTGCATGGTAGCTACAATCAGGTCTGTGATGAATGAGACTAGAATGCTGCAGGCCTGGGCTGGGAGGAGAGCTTGGGGAAGGGTGACCTGAAATGATCACAGATCTATGCAGAGAACAACGTGCTTGGCTTTGTAGAACCTGCTCACATGCTGATTAGTGATAGGACACTCAGTGAAGGTGTTCAAAGGGCAGTTCAGGATACAGTTGCTTCCTCAGCTCTTGGGTCAGGGCTTAACACCTTCTCTATTTGGAAGACAAGTATTGCATTCTTCTTTTTTTTTTTTTTTTTACTTTTGCGATAATATTAAGAGTCAGGGTGATAAATTGTGTGGTTTCTGTTGGCTGTGTTACAAAGCTGAAGAGTTAAAATTAATAGGCTTGAGGAGGTGATTTGAAAACACCATGTGAACAACCTGTTAGATTTTCACTCCCCACCCATAGTCACCTGCTTTTGCAAACAGGCTGCCAGTGGTAACAGGCTACTTCACATTTCAAAAGGGTATGTCATTAAAAACAACAAGAAAATCCTCCCTTGATCAGTTAACTGCAATTTCCACGATTTATTCACTGCCAGAACAGAGTAATGACTCATCTTCTATGTCAAGAGCCAACAACCTATTACAGTACTGAATTTCTCCCAACACTGACACAGGGAGAATTTGGGACAACTTAAGTTAATCTCCTCCAAAAACATGGTTAAAACCACATTTTTAAGATTTTTACTCTTATCCTTGACACAAGAGGGGTATTGTCACTTCCCCAAACTTGCAGGGGCAATGAAAAAGTAGAACCTCTCTGAAGGGGAGGGTAGGAGGAAAGGTAAAAATCTCTTCTAATAACTTCAAGTGTAATATGTCAGCTTCAGGCTGCCCTGGGTAGACTTCTTTGTGAGACAATCTTCTGCTCAAAAAAATAACCTGTACAGAAATTTCGGAGCAACCATTTCTATGCTCATTCTCCCAATACTAGGTCTCCTGTAAAAAATTTGTCCAGTGACAATGAAACTGAGATTTCAATATTAAGCCAAACCCATCTCCCATTTTCATTAAATTTGACAATTTCCAACCCCTGATATCAGGGTGTGAGAGGAAGGAGAAATACAGTTAAAAGGTTACCTTACCTATCTTAACAAATCTTCAGAGATTTGTATCCTCACCTAAAAGGTAAATAAATAGCTATATTTTATGTGCTCAGTCAAGCACTTTAGTGTTATATGAATATGAAAGAGAAGATATAATTTTGTCTTTGTGAAAGTTTGAAAAATACTAAGAAAACAAGTTGAAGACAACAGGAAAACGGTATTAAGCAATAAATCAGTATTTCAACAGAACCCCCAATACAACAGAAGCAAATTTCTGCCTTACTGCAAAGAATTCCTTCTTTCACCCAAGAAGCAGAACTGTGACTGTGCCCCAGTTGTTGGGAGTCTGAACTATGCTGCAGATTTATTTCATGTCTTCTGACATCTTGCTCTGTATATCCTACCTCAAGGGAAAAGGCAAGGGGCAGGCTGGGGCTGTCAGTTTTTTTTCAGGCACTTGCTGATGAGCTAGCTGGAGCTCTCTTTTCACCTTTTATTCAATATTTGTGAAAACGAAGCGAAGGAGTTTGCCATTATTCCATGCTTGCAAAACCCCAGGCTTCTGAACATGGGAGATTTTGGCTCAGTAATTTCAGACATGCTACTCAAGGCTGGATAATTTAAACCTAACCTCAAGTCAGAGGCTGAGTAACCTAATGCTCCAGCATCCAGTCCTTAGAGTGAAATCCAAAAGGCCAGCAACAGCAAGAAAATGTCCCTGCATGTTGAACCAGAGGAGTAAATACTGAAGGAAGGAGGTACAATAAAACCAGCTGCTGTGCAGGAAACCACCTGTAGCTTGGCAAACACTGTAGAGAAAGGTGTGACTGCAATCTCTCTCCTCTCTCAAAAGCACCCTTCAGGTTCCCAGCTGCAACTGGGCATCCTTGAAGACACAGAGCCTGGGGTCTTCCTCTGCAGATGAGTACTGGTCTTCCAAAGAACTGACTCAAGCAGAAGTGGTCCGCGCA
Organism: Daphoenositta chrysoptera; assembly: GCA_013397915.1. Classification (NCBI taxonomy): domain Eukaryota; kingdom Metazoa; phylum Chordata; class Aves; order Passeriformes; genus Daphoenositta; species Daphoenositta chrysoptera. The sequence goes on from VZRO01000336.1 coordinate 112,360, forward strand.
GTGAGCCTTCAGGCAAAGTGCTCTAGGGCTGATCCAACTTTCCTTATGCCACCCAAACCATTTGTGGCAAAGGACTGTGGTAAAGCCAAGGCTTTACCTGAGGTATTCAGCCCTCCTCTCCCTTTCAACAGGACGCTGACACAGCTGCCGGCAGAGATTTACTGAAACACCCCAAAGCTATGCATTAAACAGCACCAATTGATAGGAGTTTTTTTTGTCTCTGGTCTCCTGCCTTGACCACTCAAATCCATTGGTTTTGTGGTAGAAATTAGGTTAAAGTTTAACTGGCATTCAGCAGCTCGTACTAACATTGCAGCAGTATTGCCCTGAGATTCCTGCACTTGGAGGAAGTTCTTCCCATCCTCAGCAGAGACTCGGTATTTAACGAGGGGGATAATGTAGTTCCAAAACCAGAGGGGAACATTCATATTTAGGAGCAGCAGGACTTCCCCATACACCATTTCCAGGCGACAGAAGTAAGCATGTGATTTATGTGCAGACAGAATAGTTAGACTGGATGGCAACTACTTATGATACTACACTAAGAAAATTACAGGATATGAACCTTTTTCTGTGGGCTTATTTTTTTCTTGGTAGGTTTGTAGTTTTTGTTTCCACCAGCTCCTGGAAACACCAGCTTACCCATTTTAGCCATGATCAAATTTTCTAGTCCTGATAAAGCTATAAATTCTCAGGTAGGTTTTTGTTGAATCTTTGTTTTTCTATACACTTGCCTACTTAATACACCCACAGATTGTATTTATTACCATCTACTTTTTTGTGTTACCCACACTTAATAGAATGGAGTAGGATCTTGCCAGTAATAGCAAACTTTACATGTTTTTCCTAGCATTCCTGCCAAATCTGCATGGAAGTCTGTCTGATAGATGTCCAACGAATGGTGGTAGTCTGTAACCACAATTTCTCAAACAATAAGGAAAGAAATCTACTCTGAAATACCTTTGATGTGTTAGCAAATAAAGCATTTTTCCACTGGGATGAAATAATAGGCACTCTTCAAATCATGAATGCAAACTTTCTGAAGAGTAAACAAAGATATCTGCTACTCTGTGCAGCGGGACCACATGGGTATCCCAAAATCTGGTAATACCTTCTAAGTCTAGTCTGGTACCTCTGTTTTTGGCTCTGTGATGAAATGAATATGTTGTCTGCAGGAGAAGGACTCCTATGGCTAATGCAGTTGGCATCGCCAACTTCCTGATGCTGCAAGCAGCACTGCCTGGAAGTGCTCCTGCCTCTGCAGGTGAGCTTTCAGGGGCATCACACCGCAGGGGTAGCAAGGAGTGGGCTGTGTCTCTGTTCCATACGTCCTGCCTACTCAAGAGGTGACCTTCCTGGCTATTCCCTGGCAGCACAAAGTTCATCAGGAAATTGCCAACAGCAGTAATGGTAGGGTTTGCTTTCACTACATTCACAGTTCTTTTTGAAAACAGCCCGCTTTGCGTTTGTTGGGGTGGTTTTTTGTTTTTTTTTTGCCTTTGCTGCCTTCCTTGTAAATACAGGTTCTAATACCAGTGCTAAATCTGAAAAGCAAACAGAGGCATTTTTCACACGATTTACTCATAACTGCTTCTTTTACATTGAGGTTCAACGGCCTTGCAGAGAAAAGTCTCAAAGGAATAAAATCTTTACTGCATGCTTCCAAACAGCTGTTTCTCTACCTTTCAAATTCTGGTGGGTTTTTTTTTAGTGCAGAACAGCTTTAGAAAATTCAGTGGGTGTGAACTCCACCCAGCTTTCACTAAAACTCACCTTAAGCTCCATTAAGGAAAGAAACTTCTCAAGAAGCCTGTATCTGGCACACTGAAGAAAGCTGGGTACAGAGACGTATTTCCAGAGATTTCAACATCCCTGATTCCCTTCTGATACCCACGTAGCTGCCTGTGACACACCTGTGCCCTGGAGCATTAACCGTCCTGGGGAGCTATAGGGATGTGCCTTTGCCAAGAGCCCGTTCAGACTTATCTGCAGAATGACTGGGCAGAGTCACTCAGACCTTGTGAAAGTTCAAGTCTGTGTGAAAGTTTGAGAGAGCTGAGTGAGCCAGGAGGTTATGGAAAAGAAGATGGTTGTTATAAAACAACCATCAAGGGGTTAACAGCACAAGCCAGCAATGTTTTTTGGGATAATGCCATGCTCTAACCTCCTTTCTTCCTGTTTATTCAGCAGAAGTCTTCCTGCACACCATTAGGATGCAACTGAAATAAAAATAGCCTGTTCCCTGAAATTCTGTGGACAGGCTTCAGCTGGGCAGGGTTGGTTTTTAGGGTTTTTTTTTTTTCAGGAAAAGGGGAGGGGCAGAGTGGGAGAAAGATTTTTCTGAGAAATCCCTTTGCAAGTTTTGCCACCTCAGGAAAAGGCAGCTGCTTGGCTATCTGGACTAAAGTCAGGGTGCTCCACGCTCACAGCCTGAATGCTTTGCCAGCCCCTGCAAGAGTCTCAGTTTCTCTTGCTTGCACACCAGTCCCTGACAGCAGTCCACCAGAGAAGCACCACCATTATGTGTAAAGCTATGATCCTATTCAAGTCACAGAACAGAGACTAGTAACATTATTTGGAATGTTTTTTACCTTTAGCCATCTAAAAATCAGGAAATAAGGCTACAGCAGCTGTTTTGGGTTCCTCTGCATTCAGAGACAGTCACCTTCAGGAAGTAACTGTTCCCATTTGTCTTGAACACTCATTTTAGGGTGATTCTAATTTTTCTAAGACTAGATTAATAAGCTTCCCAATAACTGTCAATTCCCACCTGCAAAGCCCACTCAGTTTAAAATAGCTATTTGAGGACTTGCTCAGAATTAGACACAAAACACTCATAAAGCTATAATCACAATAAAATGGTGGTGTCAATTACTACTACTAGTAAAAATATATCTGAAATATGTTTTTATTTCAGAATATGAATATTTAGGCTGTAGAGCCTAAATCTCACAAGAAGTTTGTCTGATCTGTTAGCAAGGGTTAGATCTCTATGTTACTTCTGCAAATATTACAGCAATTGCAATCTAACTCTGGAAATCTCTGTCCAGTCCTGATGTCTATGCTGCAGAGCACATTCTGGCAAAAAAACCCAAACAAACAATCAAAAAAAAAAAAAAACAAACAAAAAAACTAGCAAACCCCACAAGGGCAATCCTTAATCGTGAAGATTTTCCTTTCAATATGAGATTAATGAGAAATCTCACCGACTAGCACAACAAAAGCTTATAGAGTGATTTGGTCACAGCCTGTCAGTAGCTACATTTGGGGCCCATTTCTGATACTATCTGCTTCTTTCTTTCAATCAAACAAGTAAAGAGGTATGATGTCATTTAATGGCTGGAAGTTAAAACTGAACAGAATCAAGCCTACAATAACGACATATAGTTTTTAAAATGAGGATGACTGGGTACTAAGATGAGGATTGGTTTTCTGCCAGTGAAAGTTTTCTGGTAAATAAAACTGATTTTTCCACAGACATACTGAAGCACAACTATGGGGTTAATATAGAAATTACTAAGCAAGTTTGATAGTCCATGCTGTTTGGAGATGGTAGTTAAGTTACCCACAACTCTCCCCCGATGCACAATAGTCTCTTTGCCTTAATCTTTAAGGCTTTCTGCAGGAGTTCTTGATGCATCTTGAAAGATGGAAGGGAAGAGAAAGGAACATGGGGAAGGTATTACAGAATATTTGAGACACTGATAAGTAACCAATGAATGAGTAATTCTCAAATTGTTTGCAGCAGAAAACAACAGGGTGCTTGAAGCAAACCACAATGAAACAATGCTCTACCTGTTTGATATGACCCTGTTTGATATTTGCAATCATTATAATATGGCAGTATGTAATTTTTTTCCTACTAGTAAAATCTGTAATGAATAAGAGAACAGATCCTCAGAAACAACAACAAAAATTTAGTTGGCATCTCAAGAGCTACGGCAGCCAGGACTAAAAGATAAGCAAGAAACCTTTCTAGACTTCAAACCACAGAGGAGATACAAAGGTTTACTTTTTACCCATTTTCTCTGAAGTTATGGTTTTCCTATCAGCAAAGGAATTGAGAACTAGATCCAGGCTGTCCAAAAGAGGAGCATGCCAGGTGCATCGTTCCCACCATTACACTTCATATTGAAAGAGGGCTGTGGTGCTTCAGGCGTGAGCACCACCACATGGGTCACTGGTCAAAAAAAGACATTCCTGTCCAATACAATGAAAGCACAGCTGGTAAAGGTTCATCAAGCAACACACACTTATTTGGATTAGAAAATCTGCAAGTGGCAGTAACCGAGGTTACAGTCAAGAAAAACAGGTGGCAGTTTATTAGTGGACTCTTTGCAGTGTTCTCAAGATTCCCTGATAAAGGGAGAGGCTTAGTTATAATGAGTCTCCTGGCAGGAACAGCACATATTTCGTCCATCCAAGTGATTGGAGGATCAGACTCGCATGATCTCTTGTCTGCTGACTCACCAGAGGGCAGCAGCTTTCCAGATGTGATGTTAGCCCATAAAAACGCAAGACTGTCCCAGTCTGACCATCCCTCTTTGTTCTGTACCCTGATGTCAGCAATCCCATTTTTGTTTGCCTGGAAAGCTAAACATCACAACGTTTTGGGGTAATGGCAAGTCAGGTCATGTACCTGATGTATGGTTAATCCACATTTCAGTCTCTCAGTTTTTAAAACAGTAGTTTGAAAACAATCTCATGCAATTAATTTGCAATGTGTAACACATCTAGGATGATCTGCTGCCTCATACAGACAGAATTTTCAGTTAATACATGGCAAATTGAAAAGATTTTTTGAGAGATTCTCTACTTTAGCAGTTAGATATATTGCCTGCAGGATACTACTTCTTTTCCCACAATTTGCTACTCTTAACTGAAGGATGGAGAAAATCACATTTATCCTCTGTTAAGAGGCAAAAACTTTATCTTTCAGGACTACCCCTGCAAGGAGAAAGTCTGATCTCTGTGTATCTCCAGTGATGAGTGTGTCTGCAGCTACCCTTCATTACTAGCTTCACTCTGCTTCCAATACCCTCATTTCCCCAGTCAAATTCCTGTTTCTGTCCTGTTGGGGAGGTTGGGAGACTTCCTGGGAGGCAACGTGTTACATGTGCCATATGGCAGAACAAAGCACAAGAAGCAGGAAAGCCTCGTAGCACTCGTGTTTCTGGTTTTGCTGCCTGACTTCTGGGTGGCCTGCTGTAATACCAATGGCTCAGAACTTCCAGCACAGGCTTGGTGGTGTAATTTTTCACTAAGCTGGAGATAAGTTAACTGCTGGCATTGGAGAGTCCATTTCCATTTCACCTCTATGGGAATGGCACCACACCAGGGTCTGCAACTTTCCACCAGCGATGCAGAGAAAATGCTTTAAACATCCATCTCAAGGGGAGTTCACTGAGGGAGTGCACAGGACATACATCCCCTGGGTGTCCATCAGGATTTTTCAGAAATATGAGATACAATATAGCTGGAGAAAAACAAACCACAGTGTTAGTTGTTTTAAATACCTCTGTCTAGCCCAGTGCTGCTGGGAAGGTGAGAGGAATTGAACAAACATTATGGGAATGCAAACTGTTATCAAAAAATCCCTGTCAAGAGACTCTGAGAATATTTGAGTACTAGGGAAGCGTGCCATACATGTGCAGGAGCAAAATTTGTTCACATTGGCATGTTCAAAGCACAAACTCCTCTCCATGCACCCTTTGCACTTGCGACTGAACTTGTCAAAGATCCCTAACTGTCTGATGTGGAAGCACTAACTCAGAACAGAAATTGTGATTTCTCTATAACAGAGGGGACTTCCACCATTTACCAACAGATACCACTTAAAAGTTCAATTACTTAGCTCTTAAACATGTATTTTGGGTGCTACTCGAGCTGGAGCAGCAATCCCAGATAAGATCTTAAGCAGACATGGTACACATACACATTGTCAAGAGAAGACAGGTCCTGGCCTAAGTCATTCATTTTCTAAATGGACTGGAGGAAGGATAGGAAAGGAGGGGCAGGTAGAGGTGAAAATGCTTAACCAAGGTTCTACTGCATCAGATGCAAAGCAGGTCACAGCATCCCCTGGTCTATCTTGTATCTCTGACATCTTTTTTGTGGTTGGTGCTCACCAACCACGGACTCAATGCTCTGAGGTGCAGATGTTATTTCTGGAGCAACGTGAAAGATGACAGTACATAGTGAGAAACACTGGTGGGGAAGGGATGCAGGTCCTCCAGCATGCCTGGTACCACACCCGAGGGGAAAGGGTTCCTCCTTATCCATGAGCCTTACCCATAACCCCCCATCTGGTTCACAGGTAGAAATTCAGCCTTCAAGTGCAAGGGCTAGAATCCTACTTATCTTATAGAAATACTGGTATCCAGTAAACCATGTGTGTGCCTTGTACAGTTCATCAGGGCAGATACATGTTTTTTTAGTTGCAATATCAAATCACCTGACAGGTTTTGGATTTTTTTTCTCTTCAACTGAGATTTCATTTGGTTCAAGTCTTTCTAAAATACCTTAGTTAAATTAGTAAAATAATTTTCTCTCTCCATGTCTTTCTAAGTTTATGTGCAGGGTTTTTTTTTAAATTTTGGGAGACAGGGATAATAAGAATAGCAAAGATTGTTTCTTTGGATGTATGAGAAGAGTATACATCTAACATATATCAGATTGCATGGAAACACGTTTTTGCCTAAAGTGCTGATTTTTGTTTCCCCAAGACCCTTGACAAGGAATTAATAATGATGTAGTCAAACAATCATTTAACCCCACTAAACTGTGTAGATTTTCTGACAACTTTAACAAAATTCATCCTCCCAGCAGTCCCTGTCAAGCACTACAATACTGCTCACCCTCAGAAAGGGTGGCACAGATGATTTAACAAAACTTAGATATAAGAAGGCTGAGGGGGAGCAAACAGGAAGGATGTACATGAGTTATTCATACAAGCTGCAGCCCTGCAAATTAATTCTTAGTGCAGGAGAAAGATGTTCTTGCAGGGCTTACAGCAACCAAAGGGCACCCTGCAGCACCAGCAGGGCCATAGCCAGAGGAGGGGGCAGGTAAAAGGTAGAACATGGGAGCAAAAACAGCTGCTGCAAGCTGCTACCACCCATTTGGAGGGCAGTACTTTACTTACCCCAACTCTTATTTTGGAATGTGATTCCTCTCTGTGGTGGGGTAACAGCACTGCAGGCTTTCACTTTGTAGAACATCAAACAGCCCCACTCCACAAGCTCACCCCAGTGATGATTTCATTGCTTTCCTCTGTGGCTGCTGGGTGACTTTGAGGAAGGCGTTGCCTTGCTGAGCAGTCTGGCCTTCTAAGAAATAGGAAAAGTTTTGAAACTCCCACCACCCTACAACCACAGCTCCTTTAAGAGCTTACAGTTTTATCACCAATTCCTAAAACTGAGCACTTGCGAGCCTGCAGCTGTGTTTTTGTTGCTGGGCTTAAAACTGCAGTTCCCAGAGCCACCAGGAGTTCAGGCCCACTGGTGACCCCCCAGGTTTCCTCAGAGACCATCCTCCTTCTCCCAGGACACCTCCAGAACCCCCATTCTTGTTCACCCTCCCCTTCCCACTGCAGCAGCACCCCAAATCTCTGCAAGCTGGGGACAGCTTGTGCTCCCCAGTGGCTTTGTTGCCACTTGCACCCTTCTCATGTCGGGTAAGTCATAGCACTGGCCCCTCCACTTTCCAGTTTCCTAACACAAGACTGATCAAGAATGTAAGCAGTCTTGAAAACCATCAGAGAGAACTTACTTTGCCAATTTTTTGCTATCATTTGCATGGCAGCTCTCCATTAAAGTTTGGATAGAAATGTCCTTTGCAGCTTAGCAAAAAAATCTATGCAACCGTGTTAATAAAAAATAATTAAATAACAACAAAAAAAAAATATCTAAGCTTCAAGGAGCCCTTGTGCAGAAGTAACTTTCATTATGTAGGGTTAGGGTTCTATGAATAACACTGATTTTTAGAGACTTAATAGTTTTCTAGAGGAAAAAATATAATTCAGACAATGTAGCATAAGAGTAGTTGGCAGCTACGGGTAATGAACAAAATATAGCTACAAGTGTTTACTTTTTAATAGATAAGCAAGAGTCTTGTGTCTTCCTGGAGCCTGCCTGGAATTCAGATATTGTTTGACTTTTTCTCTCCTACAACACACATTTGGACTTACAATACTTTTGAAACCTTGAGCAAATAAAATACTGAAAGTTCAACATTACATGAGCCGAACGTACTCATTACCATGACTCCAAAAGAACTGCTCAGACAAACTTAGACCTGCAATAAAATATTTAAATGAGGAAATAAGAGTAACCAGTGTTTACCACAGCTCATTTTCCTAATAATACACCTGCCATCTCTATGAAGATTTCTGAAGACAACACCACTCCTAGCCATTCCTGCAGCTTCTTTTTGTTGGTGGGTGATTGGGTTTTTTCCCCACTGGAGAAGCCCAGAACGTTTGACATCTGTTCGTTATTTACCCAGTGCAATGCACTTGGCAAGCACAGCCAGTTCTGCTCGTTTAATCACGAGAGTAAACCAAGGCACAGCAAGCCAGAGTCTCACTGCCAGTGCTAATGGCTTACATGGCACCATGACAATTTACACCAGGTAATGACATATCCAAGGGTGTTTGTTGTAAGGTATTCGAATCCTGTGACGGGCCCCAGCCAAGTTCACTGCAAGAATTCGTCAAGGGTACAGAACTGTAAGCTATTCTAATTTGGGAGAGAAGCAGGTTGAAGAACAAGATAACAAGACAGCAAGAAAGTAAACAAAGAAGGACTTCACCATCTCGGACTGTAACCTATCAGGGTCTCTGACGAGTGCATGCAAGGCGTGGACAAAGCGGGGGGTCCAATCAGGTCGTGCGTGACCGCGTGAACAGCGACTGCAGAAATGCATAAGAGAATTGTAATGTAAACAATAAAGGGTCTCTTGCGAAATCACATTGGTCCGTGGTACAAGGGTCCCGTGAGCTCCCGCAGGTGTTAGACTGGTTGCCAGGGCTATGAAATAAGCCAGGGCAGAGTCGATAATGGAGGGAGACATTGGAGCTCCAGTCACCTCTGCTGACAGCACAGCACCTGCAGATTGGACCACTGACAGTCCCAGAAAAAAAAATTATGTAGGAAGGGAGTTTGTTGTCAGGAGTCTTGAAGACATTTTCTTATGTGAAAATTCTAAAAAAAACCCCACTGGTCCACATAAATATGTGTATTTGAGACATATTTAATAAAAATATATCAAAAATTGATATACAAAAATGCAATATTTATTCTCAAAATTAGCGTCACTCATACCCTCTAAATTCAGTTTTCTGTGAGCAAACAAGAAACAATCACACTAAAATTCAACGATTTCAACTTCCAAAATTTTTAATACCTACACATAGATGACTGATCGCAGACCTCATTAAAAAAATGCTGAAACTATCAGTTACCTCACTGGAGTAAAGATTTCACCCAAAATAATATGAGAACCCCTGTGAGTAACAGCTGAGGACAAGCATTCTGAAAATCCACTTTTGTCTGCTTTTATAGCATGTGGATGAGAAGCAGCTACTTTTTTTTAGGATGAACATAGCCTACAATATGCTATCTTTGATCTCTATAGCTTTTTCAGTGTCACACTAAGACAGTCCAACAAACGTCCTTGTAAAAAAAAATATGTCCTGCTTATATTAAAATTTGGTCTAAGCATGCCTCTAGAAACAACAGTATTGATGACACAAATAGCCTGAAAAAATAACCATACTCTTTATTAAAAAGAATCTTTGATTATTTTATTTCACACAGATTAGTATTACCATATCTTCTCCACTCCTCTATGTTTGGGAGTGTATGTTTCTATTTTCAACAGTATTCTTCCTCCTCTGTCCTCAAAACTATATTTTAAGATACTGTGACATTAATTCCACAGTAAAAAATCCTTTTCCTGGACCAAAATTTTATTTTCATTTCCATATCAAATCTAGTGCAATTATTTTTACTTAAGTAATTTTCTCAAAGCTCTACCAAGGCAAAGCAACTTCATTTATTTAAAACTTTCTTGAGTGTTCGTAATTGTAGTGACTAAGTGCCAAAATGAAAAGGAAGTGACAAAGAGTAATTTTCAGGATTTTATTTTTTTAGTTACAGAGCTCTGTAATTAGAATCAATTCTAATAAGAACTGATATACTTCTACAAAAACTAGTGTATCAAAAGAACAGTATGTGTACCTGTGAAAGCAATGGGAAAAATGCTTTAATGTTTTTTAGTATAGGTTGCTCCAGAAACTGTGAGGTTTAATTGATTTCTTCCTTGAGCAAATGACTATTTTCAATTGCACTGATTCAGACCCCACAAGCTTTGAGACTCTCTGGTCCATCAAAACCATAAAACACATGCTTTGTTTATTTTAACAGACAACCAAATGCAAGCTCCACCCTGGTCATGGAGCCAAGTGAGAGTGGGTGTAAGTCAGTGCATTTGCATTCCTTCTGAAAAAGAGATTTCTGAGCAGTCTAGACTTCATATTTATCTCAGAATACTCATACCACTTCTTCTGCTGCAGTGAGACATAAATCGTGTAATATGTAAGATTGCAGAGCTTCATCATGTTTTGTTTTCCTCCCCCTCACTTAGAAATTGTATGAAGACCATTAGAAAGGTAAATTTTCTATAATAAAAAGATGGGTTTGCTTTTAAAAATGCAAATAATTGGGAGTTTCCTTGCCAAGATTAACACCTCAAGCCAAGTGCAGAGACCATCTTGGAGCGAAGGAAGGAGAATTTTGTGGGAAAAAAAAAGGAAAAAATCCCAGTCACGGGGAGAAACTACAGAAATATCAAAATCAAAGCATTTTACATGAGTGAAGTATTTGAAACATAGATATGAGAGAGGGAGAAAATTACATTGTTTTGCCACGGAAATATCTTTTTATTATTGCTTCTAAGATCATATCAACGCAATCATTTTTTCTGTCAGGAAAAGGAAATGAGAAAAAATTAAAATTCCATTATTCTTCTAAAAGTCTTGTTGTTGTGGTTCCCTGCAGTAACAAGGGTAAACACACTCAGTTTCATTGGCATGCCATTTGAAAAAAGCTTAAGACTTTTTAAAAATTCCAGTCCAAAATCTTCCAAACACAGAACATTAGCTTTTTCAGATGGGCTTAAGCCAACCAACCAATATAAAACTAAGCAGATCGTTTCATAAGCCCTCTCCACAGAAGCTGGCAAGGCTGTCATCTGGCAGGTACCACACTGACACTTGGCATCTAAGTACCATTCCCAGCAGTGTCCCAGTACTCCTTTTATGCTGTTGGAGACATCTTTACCTCCACGTCTCAATACTGAAAATGCAAAAGGTATAAAATAGCTTTGTGCTATCCCATGGGCCTCATATTATTCATACATGTGTGCATGGCCATTTTTGCTCCGGGTGGAAGCATTTTTCCCATACTCACTTGCAAAAACTGTAGAAATTCACTGAAGTCTCCTTTGCTGCCTTTAGTACTGAACACACATCCTTCACTATTAAATTTTAAATAAATAAATTTACAATGCAATACACCTTGAAAATCACCAGCTCAGGACAAATAATAATAAAGAGAAGAAAGAACTTCTCCATCAGTAAAGGGCAATTCCTTGAAGCTTGAAGCAGTTCATTTAAAATACTGCAAGTTAGATCTCTTGCCTTGCCAGGAGTCCTAGGATTCCCTTAGGCTGCCACTGTGCTCCCCCATGGGAGACAGTCTCTTTCAGCAAATCTAGGTTTGACTCAAAAAAATCAAGACTACTCCAAAGACTGAAACTGCTTTTTGCCTGGTGTGACAGATGAGACCAATGTGTGTGTGTGTGTGTGTGTGTGTAAGTATTTTTCACAATGTCCATTTTATTAATAGGTAAAATGAACCACAGAGGTTAAACAATTCACCTACAAAGTCTTTGGACAGAAATAGAAACTTGTGGTGGTTTGCATATCCAATCACCATACCTAACAAAAAAAGCCAGTGCCTCACACCAAGAAGAGACAGGTACCAGAGAAATCTGCTTCAGAAGGAGGAGAAATTTCTCCAACAAACGTGACAGGAGTGCATTCCTTCTAACTGAAGAGGAAGCTCTGCCTTTAAGCCATAGCCTTACTGGCTCATGGAAACCTCTCCAAGAATCAATTTTACACAGTTGATGTTTTACTCTCGTAGGTTAACACACTATTTTCCTTCCCATTCCTTGATATTTCATCTCACAGCAAGCCTCAAGAGATGCTGTCCCTGGTCACCAACTGGGAAGGAGCCAGGAGTTCTCATAATCCTGGATATGTTACATGCAACTAGCTGTGGCCACTGGCAGGCAAACATCTTCCAGTTTTTCATGCTGCCAACTAGAAATAATATCTGCAACCTGTAAGTGATACAAGGCTCATCTCAGCCACTGAGCTCCACATCTTGTGTTGAAGATTGCAGGCACTTCACATGGTGCTTCTCTAACATCAAGACAGCAAAAAAGAGCAGTGCAGTCTTGCAGCTGATCTTTCCATTTCAGACCTCTGTCTTCCTGCTCTGAAAGAGCATTACTAGTCCGTCAGTATCCCATTCTCTGATTAGGTTGAAAACTGTTTTGTTTAGGTTGGATCATACCAAAGGCTTTCTGAGAAAACCCAACAGCTTTTGCATTTAAATGATCTACTTTTTAATGTTCAGGCTCCTTCTATTCTGTTTCCCTTGTTTGTGTTCAAATACTCTTCTAGTAAATACTTTGTTTTTCAAATGGAACCAGTACGAAGAATTTAAGACAGGCAGATGGAAATACCTTCACAAAATTACCGAGAAATCTAGCAATACTGTGGATGAGTTCCAGGAATTACTGAAAGTCACTTGGTATTAATTGCTTCGTAATACAGTGCTTGAGGTTTCCTGTCACTAGTTCAGTTTGCCGAATCTTAAAAAACTTAATTTCAGTTTCACATGCTTTGCAAAAGCCTGTTTCTACCTGATCATTTTGCAAAAAAGAACTGACCTGGTATTCAAGAAGATTGGACGACTTTCCTTAATTCACTTTGTGACTGAACTTCTTGCAAAAACCAATCATGAGAGCAAGAACAAAAAGGACAACACAGAGTTAAAATGCAATAGGCATCATTCTCCCATGATATCAGACAAATAATTCTATTACTATTGCCACATAACTCAAGCATAGCCTTTCACGTTCATTTCAACTTGCAGCTGCTAGTTCATGTTGGACACAGCTCCTCAACCCTACAAGAAGTGTCTCTCCACATCCCCCTCTAATTCTAAAGCCATCAGCTGAAACCACAACATGGCTTTCAGGAGAACAGGGAACTGACTTCCTCAGGAGGAACACACAAACCCTTGTTCCCAACGGAAGCACAGCAGAGTGTCTGAAGATACCCTACCTACATGGCTGAGGACCACAGATTCATGCAGTCCACGAGGGACTTGGGCAGACTCCAGTCTAACCCCTGCCCTGAGCAGACTCTGCCATGGGGTCAGACCAGGTAGCTCAGGGCTTTTTTTATCCTTTTGGGGCTGACAGTTCTCCAGGGATGGAGATGGTGCAACCTCTCTTGGCCCCTCCTGCATTGCTGGGCTGTCTTCATGGGCAAAAAGCCTTTTCCTTCTCATCAGGCTGAGCATCTCCTATTGCAGTCTATGGGCATTGCCTTTCACTCTCCTGCTCTTTGCTGCTCTGAGGAGCAGCTATCAGTAACTTCCTCACATTGGCAGAAAGGCACTGTAAGAACGCAGCTGCTCCGGGGGGGACACACACAGTGTGCCCCCAACACAGGCAATGGCCAGAGGGGTGTCAGGCTGTTGACAGTGACCAGTAACACCTGCAGCTGTCAACAGCGTAAGGTAACAAGACAGTTCGGGGGTCTGTGAAAGGAGTCTGCTTGCAAATCTCAGGAGACAGATCTGAGTGCATATAGTGTAGCTCAAGCCAGAATAGCACCTTGGACTTTTTGGTTGGATCAAAGACTTCCAAGGTTCCTTCCAACCTCCACAATTTATGACAGATCATTTCATACCTCATGGAGTAGAAGTACTGAAAAGTAAATCATCCATACACTGGATGATTGCAGCCTGGTGGGCAGAGAATAAACTCTGAACTCTGAAGCTTATTTTATAAAAGTAGGCACACAGTGAACAGAATCAAAAGAGCAGACTGTGTGTGACTAGTTCTTGTGAAGTTTCTAATGCAGTCTACTTGCAGACCCAAATTCTGTGACACAGGATCTCTTAGTAGGTTCCTCAAACTTTTTCAGAAACAGCTTTCAGTATGTTCAGTTTGACAGGAAAATCATTGTTACTCTTATGCACAGTGTCCATCTCTGCTTCTGTCTCCTCCAATAAGCCTAACATTCATGACTTTTCCAAACTTGGGAGAAATATTAATATTTGCCAAAAGAAGGCAATCTTGCCAAGGAAGCAAATGCCATTGGTATCCTTATCCAGGGAACTATCTGCAAATCTTCAGTTTAGCCCAAACTGAGAGTTTGTGAAGTCCCAGATGAAAAGCTTTTTTTTTTGAGAACAGAAGCCGGGTGTACTGACCAAAAGGAGAAAACAAGGCAGCAACCTTTACACATTTACAACAAAAGAGTGAGCAGAATAGATATTGCTCTGTATTATTTTCTGTCCCGGGGGACACACCTTACACAAACACACCTCCCTGTTTCACCTCCCTGTGCTGCCACTCTCAGGCTTATCTGGTTACAGAACTGGCCCAATGTCTCAAACCCAGACAGATCTGGTACTTCTGGGAAGTACGTCTGCTAGTCATCGCCTGTTTCCTTAGAGGAAGACCAGCTAGGTCATGTACTCTTCCTTGAAGACCCCTATTTTAAAGGACTAATATTTTTTACCCCATTAAAACTCATGTCTTTATACCAGCCCAGCACTCTGATGTGATTTTCCACCTATCTACATGGGTAATGTCAACACTGACACAAAGTGGTGCGGCCACCAGCCTTGAGTCAGTGCCCTACAGCCTCTCAAGGACGTGTTACAATTTAGGTGTGCTGGGAAGATGGCAAGCACACTAGTACCCTCTCAACAAAGGCAGAAGAAACAAGATAAACCAGTGATAAGTACTGCAAAGGAGGGACCAGAACCAGAAATGCTCTAATTCTACTACTCTGGGGTAAAATTGTGTGTACTGGGGAATTCCAAAAAGACGGATACCAGCCCACAGCTCAGACAATATGGCTTCTGGGGACAGGAGGTGGGGACAGCTTTTTATTTTACAGTCCCAAGGAACAGGCAGCAGGTGGGAGTTTTGAGAGCTTTTTGAAACTGGCAGAGATGTGGGTGTGATTGGCATGCTTGTATAAATGGAGTATGTGTAAAACAGGAAGAATAGCGTCCCTGCCCTCACTGTGTATGTGGCTCCCACCACAGATTCCAGCCCCTACTTCTCATGTCCTCCCTTCCTAACCATAGCTCTCCTTTTCTGCCCCAACATTTACTCCAAACACAGCCTGATGTCTGTGTTTGCATAGATCCTCAAATAAGGTGGTGCAAACCCACAACTTCTCCCAGGACTGACCTGCTGCCAGGGAGGCTGGGCACACCAACCCTTGTATGCCAAACACATCACCAGGAAAAACAGCCTGATGGATGGTGAAGTGGTTCAGCTGATAAGCAATGTTTTTCCTTTTTAGAACTGTCTACCAAGAGCAGCGTGGACATTGTACTGTCCTGTGCTTAGAAAGAGCATCTACATAAAGAGCTTTATGAGGAAGGGGTAATGGCACTGCAAGCTTGTCCCACATTGATAGTGCCGTGTGTGGGGCACAGGTGAGAAGGAGAGAGGAATAACTGGACTGTAAAATAAAATGTCTGGTCATCTGATAGTGGTCTTTGCAGTGAGGCACAGGGCATAGCTTCACTGAGACAAAGATGACTAAAACAGGCTGTAAATTCTGCCATTCAATGTTTTAAAGAGCAAATCCCTTTAAGTCTATGCACCTCTGCAACTTCCTGTTTCACACTTTGCTGTGCAAATATACACAGCAAGATATATATAAAATATACATATATCTGCTATGCATTTTAAAAGTATCTTTCATCAGGCAAAAATTTTAATTTTGCAAAGATCGCTAGAAGGTTCTTAACTTTTAAAATCGAAACAAAAATGTAAACTGATTCAGTGGTAGACATACCCAGAAAGCAAACAAATGAGAAATGTTCCTTCTGGTTTTCTCCCAGAACAAAGACAAATGAAAAGACTACCTCACAGTTTATTCTCAGAAGAGTCTTCTCATCAGGTAACACAAGCCAACACTGAAGGTTTACAGTATCCATGAGTCCCTGCTTCTGTTGCTATTAAGCTCTGCAGCTATTAAGCTCTGCAGCTTTACTCAAGTCATTTAGGGAAGAGTATTTTATGGGAAACACGAGCAGGTGTATTTCCTCCTTTCTGCTACTTTATACTCAGCAAAGCATTTGGACCTGATGTTTCTAAAACAGGGCAAACAAAAATACGTTTAGCTGAAATGAACCCAGACTTCAGGAAGTCCCCAGAAGACTCAGAAGTAGTATATGCACCCAGAGGGAGAAAGTTATCTTTTTTGTGGTAGACACAGTTCATCACACACATTCAGGAACATTACAAGAATTCCCTCACACCGTCTTACAAAAGATTTGCTGTGGCACTGGAGAAGGGATAAAGCTGTATCTTTATAGGAGGCATGCAAACTGTGGGTGTTTACATCAGGAAACAAAACCACATCTTAAATAAAAATGTAAGTATTTAATACTAAAATACTAATTTCACAGCAGCAAGGAGAGGAGAAAAATAGAGATGCCAACCAATGTTTTCCAGTTTTTCTCCCTTTTCCTGGAGAAGCAAAATATGGCACAGTATCAGAAGAAGGAATAAGAGCACAGGTTGGGACAGCCTCAAGATTGTCTATGTCTTGGACAAAGCAGAGAACATCCAGAAGGAGATACTTAAGGAAGACAAATACCGGTTTCAAGATTCAGTTAAAATCAGGTGAAGGGAGAAAAAGAATTGAACTGTGTTTTTTCACACTTCCAGATGGAATTTGGACAGAGAAGGAAGAGAGACAGAGCCTAAAAGGTATCACCTAATCCTGCTTCTTTGTCTAACTCCAGGAGAAATCTGTGGCTGTGAACTGTGAGTAGATGCACTTTTCCAGCTGGTTGGCAGCTTTTAGAGCCTTCTACTCCTGAAACCTCCTCCTCTGCAGATATTTCCTAGAGGTGCCTTACCAGCTCACTGGCTTTGGTGAATTGCCTATCTAGCACCTGACCATGTGAAGCTTTCTTCGGGGCTTAGGTGGCTCTGAGATCCAGTAATGACTGAGCGCTACTCTAACATCACTGCCCCAGCAATGACTGGTGATGACGAGGCTTCCTTCTGTGAAACAATTGATTTCTCTTTTGTAAACATAGGAAGAAAGTCTGAAAGAATGCAGTCTTACCAGTCCCAGCTGCCCTTCCTCTGATGGTATTTCAAGCTTACCAGAGTTCTGAGATGAACTTGCTGAGATATTTTTCTTCCAATTAGCTCACCATAAGACGACCCTTTAGAACTTTCTGGATTTTTCCTGCTCCCTTCAGCATCTCTGCTGCAAGGTTCCTTGCTCATTCCTCTAGGTCTAGACAGGTATCAGGGCATCTCTCAGTTTCTGGGACCATATTTCCTTGAGCACATTCATCTGCTTTTAAAGCAAGAAATACTCTTCCATCCTTTCCAGAGGTGTTCACCCAACACAGTTCTTATAAATGAGGTTAACATAGCAGCTGAAATTGAAAAGGAATAAATTGACACTGTTCAACAGCCCATCAGATTCACAACAGGAAACGATTTACAGAAATATCCCCTACACAGATCTAAAAGCAGTAATGCTGTGTTTGGCAATTCAGATATATTTTACATGGTTGACCTGCTTATATATCTATTTCTTTAATTTTAGTATTTTAATAATTAATTAATAAAATAAACAATAAATAAATAATATAATAGAAATAAATAAATAATAAAATAAATAATAAATAATAAATTTTAATTTTAATCTTGTATCAGCTTCTATTTTTTTCAGGTGCACATCTTAGTCATTTTGCCCAAGGCAAATTATGGCTGCATTAACATGTGTGAAACCCAAAACTCAGGTTAGATAACATTGCAAATAAAACCCTGATAGAGGAAAGACCTTCTGTCTTGAATACATGTAAAATGCAACTGTCACCATTTTGCTCCTAAAATGTAAAAGAAAATTTTTTGCACTTGGGCCTATTCCTTTGTTATTTGTAGCACTGTTTCAAGTTCTGCATCTGTTACTCCAGCTCAAGACTTCATCAAATTTTTAAATGAGTGTAAGTAAGGGAATCAGACATGAGACCAGACATAAGAACCCAACAGAGCTCCCAGCTCTAGGACCCCCAAAGTAAGAAGGTCGTCAGCCTAACAAAGTGAGTCCAGAGGATGCCACCAATTTGATCAGAGGGGTGGAGCACCTCTCCTACAAGGAAAGGCTGAAAAAATTGGGATTGTTCAGCCTGGAGAGGAGAAGGGCCCAGGGAAACCTTATAATACCTAGTAACTAAAGGAGGCTACAGGAAAGCTGAAGAGGGACTATTTCACAAGGGCATGTAGTGACAGAAAAAAGGGGAATGGCTTTAAACTGAAAGAGAGTAGGTCTAGATTAGATATTGGGAAGAAATTCTTTACTGTGAGAGTGGTGAGGTACTGGCACAGGTTTCCCAGAGAAACTGCAGATCCCTCCTCTCTGAAAGTGTTCAAGGTCAGTTTGGATGTGGTTTTGGGCAACCTGGTCTAGTGGAAGGTGTCCCTTCCTGTGACTGGGGAAGAAAGTACAAATTCTTAGAAGTTCCATCCAACCCAAATCATTCTATGATTCTGCAATTCCATAATCAAATGAAATTTGATTTCATGGAAAATGAAACCCTAATTTGTCTCAGGTTTATATGGCTATGCCTCAACATATGCCTCAAAAATTTTGGACCTCAGCTCTGTCCGCTAGCCAATATGAGTGGGAGAAGCTCAGCGCATGACATGCTAATTGTTTCAGGTATGATGACAGATGGCAATGAAGCTGGTATACCACGTAAAAAGGAGAAGGAATTCATGGTGCTGTAAAATTCTCTGGAGATAAAGAAGGCTGACAGGAACATCTCTACGGCAGCTGAAGAGGAAAAGCAAGATTTGCTCTTCACACTGGTACGTACTAATACATGGTAACTTCTGCTGAGATGTATTGAGTTGCTGAACCTTTCCAGTAGCATCACCTGAAAAGTACCTCCCTCCCCTTCTTTCATGTTTGCTGCAGGACATATGTGAAGCACTGACAACACATTCTGATTTTACAGGTTTACCTGTTAATCAACTCTGCAGCCCGGCTCCTCTGCACAACCCCTTCTCTGACAGAAGAGCAGAATAAAAACTCTCCCTGTGCTGAACCCATGGGTCGCAAGAGCTTGCGATACCCAAACTTTCAAGTCCTTTTATGACCATCACTTTCAAAAATCTAAAGGGGAAAGGATTAAGAATACACACCCTTAATCCTGTGTTTGTCATGACTGTAACAATGCAGTCAGTCCCTTTGAATTCCATTTAGCATGTCACCACTGCCAAGCCAAGCGAGTGCACCTATGAGCAGTGCAGTAAAATTGCCCAGGTGCAGACACTAATGATGCAGTTTGCAGGAAATGTGGTGATTGATGGCTGACAGCCTGTCATATGAACATTGGATCTCAGCAGGTGAGTTTGTCATAAACACACCCAAATCTTCTGAGAGAAACACTTGGAGTTCTTTACCTGAGAGGCTTCTTCCTATTTTATAGTAAGAATTTTGTTATGCTTTCATAAGGAACTGCATGAAGAATGGTGACCCAGAGTAGTGACCCAGTTATGGTACAGAACAAACCAGAGTGCAAATAAATCAGTGAAGCACAGGAATAAATCTGGTCAGAAACTGCTAATGTGTTTGTTACTTCTCCAGTCGTGTTTGGAGACTTTCCAATAGACCGGAAAATTAGGGAAGGTTGTGATTTCCTCTTGGAAATTTATGGAGAAAAAATTTTTGAGATAAGACTCCATCTCTTTCCAGAACTGTCTTTCAAAAGAGTGAGAGAGAGAGCAAAGATATTTACAAATTCCTTCCTAATCCTTCCAACAACTCCTCTGAAATGAGAATAAGCATATGCAATGAACAAAATAAATTCAAATCAAGCAGTTTGTTCAATGCTACAGAACACAGAAGAGACTCAAGTTGGAACTCAATACAAACCCCTATCTATCCTTTTTGTCTTCTTACTGACATGTACAGTTAATCTTAGAGTGTTTATTTATTTCATAAGAATTGTTGTTCACAGTATCTCTATTGCTTGAATATACTGAGCAAGGCGTATATGCCTAAAACCTTACTGAGGGAAAAAACATTGCAAAATGAAATGAGGAATGTACAGTATCAGGGTTTCTCTATCTTTTAATAAGCTAAAAAAGTCTCTACTTTCCTTTCAGTCTCTCTGTTTCTTCTGTACCAGAAAACCTTATTATCATTTCTTGTCACTTTAAGCATTAATCCTTCAGAATTACTACTAATCCCAATTTCAGTTTTAATTTTGTTGATTTAATGCTCATTCCTATGGTCCTAACTTGCATTAAATTTTCTTTTCTGGAAGACAATTCTTCAGTCTTTAGGGATATCTGAGAAGCTATTTCAGCTCAAGCTGGCCCCTGCTGATCCTCATGTTGTTCATACCCCTCCTATAGGGCACCAGTGTCTTCTTGTTGTCAAATGCCTTGTTGTTCCAGTTTACAAATCTTAGTCACATAAAGATCCTTAAACATGTAAAAAAATTCCATTTTTTTCCCCACAAATCAGAGACAGAGTTAGAAGTGAAAGAGCCTGAAATGTTTGAATCTCTCCCACTGATGCTGCTCCACTTTGTGAAAATAGGAACTTAAGCCCTGTCTCCTGTCCTGATGGAGCCTTTCCTTTCAGTTCCAGAGGCACTGTCACTGAACCTAGGCTGTGGTCAAACACCTTAAAGAAAGGAACTAAGGATTCAAGGTCAGAATAATGAACAGAAGGTCTTCAACTCACAAAATGTCATGCAGATGCTTTTCTGTGAAATTCCCACTCAGTGGGGTATTTCCTGATGCATCCAAATAGCTCATAGCATAGGAAGGCCTCGTTTATTCAAACAGGAGTCAGACATGGCTGACATATTTTGCTTTATGGTGTATTCTAAGATACAAATTGTTCTGGTACTTAAAGAGCTTTAGAAAGATGAATTTGTGCATTAAGGTCCTCAGCTAAGGACCTCTACAGTCCTTAACCTTAACCTCTAAGCCTAAAAAATGACTAAGCAAGCATCACAAGAATATAAAATTTGCACTGAAGTAACCATGACATCTTACTGTGTTCATTTTCAAATGACACACAGCTGGTGGGAAAGACAGAAACGGGAACACAGTGGGCTGTGTCAAGATGACGTACATCTCCCTCCAGCATGTGTGTTATCGCTTAAGGAAGTCTGACAGCATTTCCAAATTCACAGGACTGCAGTTTTCACCAGGCTGCATAAGACTAAAGAGTAGTCTGCAAGACTTGAATTTCATCCAGCAACTGGTAGACTTTGTTTTGTTATTATCTAAATGGTATCTCTTTTCATGACAAAATCAAGAAGAATGACCCACAAGTAATGATGATCTAAGTCCCTACAGTATGTGTTGGTTTTGAAGGTTTCTTCTTCTTCTATTTAAGCTGCCTTTTCTGACATGTAGAAATATGTCCATGGCACTTTAAAAACAGACAAAGCAAACATAGAAATGGAATTGTAGGGTCTGTATCTTCCCAAACTTTATGCTTTAGAGGTGATTGATAAAATTTGCAAGTGGGAAACAGTAGGCTAGGTGCCTACCTAGGCCCCATTAGCCTAGGACTGTGTTAGCTTCCATCACAGTTTACACCAAGTGGTGGTCTGCATGGCATTCTGTGATGACACTGCCACTTCCACTTTACCCATGAGCACAGCCTCGACACATTTTACTCAGCACAGTAAGTGATTTGTCTTGGCATGTACATACATCAAAACTAACCATCCAGAACGAGATTGTCACAGTATTTACTCAGCTGTGATTGCAATCCCAGGTGCCAACAGAAACAAGCAAATGTACAAATTCCCATCTCTCTGACTGGGTTACATCAGCCAGTAAGCAACACAAAGGTGCACAGAAAGTACCACTCATCTCCACTGAAGCCATCCAAAGGGAGAAGAAGGTGGGTTTGGCCTAAGTCATGTTGTGATCTGCCCACTGAATGATGCAGTGATCCTGGCTGGGCAATGATCCTGGCTGGCCTACTGGTGTGTCTAAAATGGGTGAAAAAATGGGCTTTAAGTTGGACTGAGAGGTTTTTAAAGCAGCTAGTAAGGTTGTTTCTCTGGAGAGAAGAGCCCAAACTTGCTATTCCAAACCATATTTAGGGTATCTTGATCTATAACCTAGTTTCTAGTCTTTGAAGTTTCTCTCCTTCTAGCTTAAGCATCACATGTTCCACAAAAAGAAAACAGCAAAAAGAAGAAAGATAAGAAATTATGAGAGAGATAAAAGCACACCGTTTCCGAACCAGACTGTTAGAAGAAAGTTTTAAAAAAGGAAAAAGGCTTTTATATATGGCTCAGAAAAATTTTTAACATGAACTGATCACTTTCAAAGCAAGCATGTAAAAAGCATCTTCTTTCTTGTTTGCCTCTCACTGTGACAAATTTTAAGTTCTTTGGTTTTGGATGTTTTGCATGAATCAGCAAAAGTGAGACAGACTGTCATGCTGGGGAATCAGGAGCAAAATTGGTATGTGCAGCTTTCCAAAAGCATCTGGTAAGGGTATTTGGTCATTCTTCTGAGTGCTCACAAGGCTAACTGTGTAGAAGCCCTGAGCATCATTCAGCAATGAATGATATAATTATATATAATATATATATTTTTATATATTCATATATATATATTCATAATTATATATATAAATATGAATAATCAGCAAAGTAGGATATAATTGCTGACAGGAGAAGAGAAGAGAAGAGAAGAGAAGAGAAGAGAAGAGAAGAGAAGAGAAGAGAAGAGACCCTGTGCTGTGTGATCAATTGACAAAAGGAAACTCTCAAATCTAGAGGTGGAACCTGCCATGCAGCTTTGTGGTGCAGTATCTGTCCTCAACATCTTGCACACTAAAGACATTTTTTATGAGAATATTAGCACATGTGGTGGTAACTCCAGGCCCTCAGAAAAAAATAATCAAATTCAGCTTTCCCATTCCAAATCACACCATGGTGGTGGCCCTATATTAAAAAGGTGTTTGCTATGGATTCCAGCTCCCCTGCTGTAAAATCCTTCACTCTTCCTGCATCTCAACCCCATCAAGGGCTAAATCCAAGAATTACTGCTGAATAAAGCAGTTTTGTGCACACAATGAGTATTTTGTTGAAGCCATTTAAGACATATTTTACAACAAATCTTTTCATTATCAGAGGTATTTTAAACATGCTTCACCTTTAGTCACAGTTAGCAAATACACTGTGTATAATATTAAGTTTGGTATTTGATGCACAACCCTTTTTTTTCTTAAATGCTTAATCATTTTTAAACCACCCCATGTTGCTAAACATGACCAGTCAGGGATAAGCAAATATTTTTCTCCATAGCAAATGTTTTCATATTTAATCCTATTTATTATAGTATGCAGTAGCTCCTTTCTCAGAACAGAAAGTAAGGTAACAATGTCTATATGGATAAAACTGCTTTATAGCATTGGTTTTTTTATGGTGTTTCCCTGTGAATTCTGGGGTTTTTTTTAAGATCAACCATTGTGTATTCTAAAGGGGAGCTGTGCCATGCCCTTGAAAACATTTTTATTTTATACATATTCAGCTAAGAATCTACCTTGGAGATGCACACAGACCTATAGGTAGTTATGCCACTGATCTTGCAAAAAAATATTTCCTGCACAAATTTTTATTTTTTTACAGTCCTACAATGTCCCACATATCTTGTTTGCAGAAGCAAGACTGGCTTGTTGGAACCAAACATGGTACAAATAGAAAGCATTACTTAGACTTCAAAGTGAATGTAATTTTAATTTACTTCTCTGCTGAGCTTTGTCTCTCTTGTTACTGCAAATTACAATAAAACCACAGTCCAACCTCAGTTCTTAGTGAGCACCTCCTCTAGGCTGCAAAACTCCATAATGCTCCCAGGAGTCTGCTTGGAAATAATGAAGTGAGCAGATCAATGTCAAAACTGTCTTCTCTCCAGGAAGATACAGGATCAAAGTGATTCAATTGAAAACTCTGCCTGCTGATACAGGACCCATGATGGGTTAAGAGAAGAACAACATTTCCCTGCCTTCCCACTCCCCCCATGTAATTTTTAATATTAAACCTGACCCAGAGATGACTCCATCTACAATGCCATCTGACACAAAGGTTCTAGGAAGAAACACAAAACTGTAGCCACCTGCTCATCTTCTTATGACTCCTTTACTTGTGACTTCACCACTCATCTTCTAAGAAGTGGATTTACCCTACATTCTCTTCTAAGAAGTGAATCTATCACCTCGTCATGTTGGGGAGGCTGTATTTTTCTTCTCTGCAGTGGGAAGCTGAAGTTCACCTCTCCCCTACACACAACAGAAAACAAAGTCTCTGCTGCACACAGGGAAGTACCACTGGTTTGTACATGCCCTCAGACTTGCTTTACAAGCTTTTTACTTCATATGGGTATGAGAAGCAATGAAGTTGCCCCAGCACAATGCAACACTTTCACGCTGACTTCAATAAGCAAGCCAGGTAGCTCCAAGGTAGTGCAGGTATGTCTGTGTGTGCTACCTGATGTTGTGCAGAGATGTCCTGAAATGCTGGGATGCTGTCACACGGTGCCTGCTCTTGCAAGAACAGCAGCCTAACTTTGCTTCTCGCTGCTGTGCAGTGTCCCGGATGCAGATCCTTTTGCTACTGCACAGGGTGGTACTCAGCAGCCACAGATTTGGCCGACATCAGTGGACAGTGACCTCATTAAACAGTGCAGAGTAAATTGGTGGGGGTAGGGGGAGGTGTTTGCTCCTCTTATTTAGATAGAGAAGCTTCATCACGTTTGCACCAGTTAGAAAGTATCATGCAGTAGAAGACAAGTCACGAGTTTCACCTGAGCTTGCCCTTCTGTTTTTGCACCTTCCTCAGCTTCTGACAGTGAGCAAGTGAAGTACCTACAGGACAAAGTACTTCACATTCCTTGTTGTTCATTGGTTTGCGATTTGCAGTAAACACTTGGTGACCTCACGGTGTCAAGTAGCCACTAGATGTTATAAAGTGTCCTTTCGAGTGAACCACTTGTCATGAGGCTGATGCCTTCAGATGAGATCACTGAAAAAAGCCAAGTCAAATATACACTGACCCTGGTTAGTCATCCCCTAATATTAGTTACTTATCAGAGAAGTCATTATATGTTTCAAAATGGGAACAGACTGTACTGTATATTAACTATTATTATAGATTTTTTTGTAAGCAATATGACAATGAGCTTTGGGGAAATTTTTCAGTTCTTTAAAGCTATTGAGTCATGATAGTTTCAATACAGAAGTCTTCTAATGTGACAACAAATTCAGGGGAAAGTTATTGAACACAACAAGCTGGCCTTACACCGCTGTTTGTACATTTTGTAGTAGCAATCAGGGGGTATTACACTGTGCTTCAGCTTGTACATGTCTCCAAGGAGCCAGTGCTCAGTACACCTTGAATTAACAAGACCTAACTTCCTCTCTTCTCCTTCAACTTTAACATAAGGCCCCGGGGATGGGACAGTTTCCTTTAACAAGGTCAGTTCACTAAAACACAGGATTTGAGAACAGAGAGATGACCTTGTCAAGCAATGACTGCCACACTGAAACCCTGCTCTGCAGTTCCAGCAGTGCCTGAAGATTCATGCCTGCAGTGTTTGAGGGTTCCTTACCCTCAAGAAACTTTGTGCACATAACTTCACACAGATTCATCATGCTGGCATAGGTCCTAATTGAAAAAGTATTATTTTTGCTACCTTACAAGATCTGGGGTACAGGGAGTGAGGTTATGAGGCTCTGCCTCTTGCTCTCAAGATGCTAACACCCTCACGATCAACCATTACTGAACTTTCTGTCTGCTGATATAAAGCTGATACATGCCAGAACCATCAGATTATGCAAGGTTCAAAAAACAAAGGCAAAGCAAGAAGGAAGGATGAAATCTAGTTTTTCCAGTTTCTTTCTGCACCCTAGGAAATGGACAGCATCAATAAATGCCAGGACTACTAAATATGCAAACAGGCATTCTGTCTTTTACTGAAACAGAAAAGAGTACAGCATTCTTAGTGTTTTTTTCCAGAGATATGCAAAATCTTTGCAAACACAGAGGTATAGCACGCCATATACTGAGGTTTCCCAATGGGGTTCAATCGTTGCTGGGTGCTGGGAGCTTTTTTGCGGGTCCCCTATAATCATTTCAAGTTGCTCCAAACCCGCAGCGCAGCGTGTCCTGTCCCGTCCGTCCCCCCTCAGGCGGCCGCGCTTCCTCTAGATGGCACACGTACCTCTCCTAAAACTCACGGCCGCCTACGACATGGCATTTGGCAGCTTTTCTAGCTACTATTGCAAATTTTAAAACGAATAAAAACCAGCGACAAAAAAGGCAGGTCCGCTGTCCCGGCAGGGAGTGAAGCTGCAGACACCGCGGGGCGAGGCAGGGCTGCCAGTGGGATATGAGGCACCGTCCTTGTTATCCCCGATAAAAGCAATGATTGCAAAGAGTAAAGGTCTTCCTCAAGCAGCATATGCTCGAAAAAGTGCCGTTGGCTTTGAAATCTGGGGGTAGGGCATGGAAACTGTGGGACTGGTTAAGTAAAGTCAGTCTTACATAAGCTGGATATTCAAATATACCCATGTGAAGAGTACAGAAAAGCCTAATTCTGCCCCAGAGCAGCTTTCCATCTCCCACAGACATGGAGAGGTCTACTTACCATCAACCCCAAAAGCAGGAGCCATGTCTGTTGGGGCTGGAGTGTGCCAAGCCCCTTTACATGTGCTGTCCCTGCCTGGTCTGCTTTTGCAGCCTACCTGGCCCATGGTTGCATCTGTCACAGGTATAACCTCCACACATCCATTAAAAGCAGTATCCCATTGCTTGTAACATTACCCACAAATGAATGTCACATTCACCACACATCCCATTTCTCCACTACTGTGAGTTCCTCTCTTGCAGTAATCTTATTAATCACTCCCTCACTGTACTCTTTCCTCTGTGTTTGGAAGTCCTGGTGCTTACTCCTGATGCTTGAATATAAACTGTTAAAAACATGGGGCTTCTGAGGGGAGAAGGGACAAACAAATAAGCAAACAGCCATATTATATTTATTTTAAAGACCTTATTCATACAACACTCACAGTAGTGGTGCTCTGCTTTGCTGTCACCTTTAAGCAACACCAGAGATACAATAGCACATAAACCTGGGATGGCCACAGGTCATCACCCAACATGTGCCATATAGGTATACATACAATCAGAAAATGCAAATGGATGAACTTAAGATTATACGGAACAATTCTCAAAGTGTTCCAAGATTCTCCAGTTTCTAAGTGCTGACTGTTAAGCAACCACTCTTATTATCTTTTAAAATTTGTTTTCAAAATTCACACAAAACTTTGTTAGTCAGAAGCCCTCACATTCAACTGAACAGACGGAAAATCTACATTCAGCACACGTGGAGGAAATCACATGCCTGATACACACTGCAGAGAGCTGAAAATGACACCAACCAAAACTACCACACTCTTGGGAGGCCAGCACTGCACCAGCTGCAGCAGGTGGTACACTCCTGCACCCGAGGTTTCTGCCTCTCAGTTTGATGCAGTCACTGCTTTGGAGCCCAAGGAGAAGGGCTGATGCAAACCTGGTGAAGACATGACAAGCCCTAGGCTGCGATGTTAATGGCTTTCCTCTGCAAAGGAGGCTGTGCTGCCAGCTGCAGGAACCCAGCTGCAGAAACCCTGACATTGCTCTGAGGAATCAGACAGGAAGCTGCACTTCAAGTAACAAGGTTTTGCTGTGGGAGTGACAGAAGAAGGGATCCTGAGCTGTAAAATGTTAGACTTTGAGGCGGGCAGCTAGCACAATCAAGCAGATGTACTGCATTAGTACATTATGGGCCACTGCAGGATTGCACAGCATGTGGAAGATGCATTAAATACAACAGAAACCAGCAACTAAAAGCGAAGAAAAACAAAACAGCTTTCCCTTATTGTAAATAAAATCTTCTTTCCTTTTCAGTAGAAGCAAGTTCTTCCAATCTCATTTCATACATAAATAAAACAGGGAGTTAATAAATAGAGCTTTATGGAGGACTGCACAGTGATTAAAGGTACCTGAGACTGTAGGAATGGTAACTAATGTGCAAATATCCTATGACAGGAGGGCACAGTGCCATTCCAGAAGCAAGACAAAGCAAAACACCTGTGTTTCCTAGGCAGTGGCCTTTTGTGAATGTGTAACTTGAAAACAAATACACGTCCATATGTGCTTGATAGCAGCCATCACAGGCTGTCCCCAAAATCCCCAACAAAAGAGCATGTGATAATTCATTGTAGCACACACAGCAGCTTGCACTGCAACATCCACAGACACAGCAAAAGCAGCAGATTAGGTGCATCCTCCTGCTATGCTCAGCAGCTGCCTCATGGCTGACTATTCAGCCTCTGCAGGAAAGCAATGAGGGAATCAGAAGCTATTCCTGCCCCTGAAATGGGATGCCCACGGTTGTTTGGCATCACAAATCATCCTGAGCTGCTTTTTTTCCACAGAAAAACAACAGGCACACCCACACAGAGTGGAAAACCTATTGCCTTTTCCCCACTTTGAGCACCCTCTGTGGCTTACAGACAGATGGTTATGCTTTAGCCGGATTAATTTCACCAAGGGCTGTGGTGCTACAGTGACTAAATCTAACCAAGCTAAATAGAAATATCAGAAGAAATAAAGGAATATAGCATCATGACAAACAAGGCTAGTCAGGTAGCTCTTCTTTTAAGAGAGCATCTTAAGGTCGCAAGCAGTGAGGAGTCTGCTATCACTGCAGATACAATCTCCAGAATCAGAGTGCCTTCTCGACCATGAGAAAACTATACTTGCTAGTAAACAAAAATGTCTCAACCGACATTTCTTAACAGGATTGTTCTTTGACAGGAAGTCTTACCAAAGTTTTTCTAGAAAACACTGCTTACATAAGAAATGTGAAACGCCGTATGACACAAGGCTTTCACAGGCTTTACCACTAAAATTTAAAAAAAAATATAAATAAAAATAGCCCCAAAGGAATTTTAATGATAGAAATCTTACAGCTTAACCAGTCTAAGAAGAAAAAGATAAAACACAGATAGGAGAGATCGCCTCAGGTAGAAACAGTTTAGTTTGAAACCATACCATAACATGCTCTCTTTTTTTGTTTAAAACCACATAATCTGTGTATGTATTATAAAATATACCATTCCGTTTGATGAGATCATATATGCACAAGAATTCTAGCATTGCCAAATTATAAATTCGAAGTTACT
This sequence comes from Daphoenositta chrysoptera, assembly GCA_013397915.1. Taxonomy (NCBI): domain Eukaryota; kingdom Metazoa; phylum Chordata; class Aves; order Passeriformes; genus Daphoenositta; species Daphoenositta chrysoptera. The sequence continues at coordinate 142,007 of VZRO01000336.1, forward strand.
TTAAAACATTTGTCTCAAAATACTCTGATTTTACTGAACTTGCCTTAAAATACTTGATACTTAAAAGACACTTATTGTTCCATCTATTCACTGACCCTTTGATAAATTACAGGGCAAATCTCTTTCGTTATTCTATTTACAGACAGTATCTGTGTTCTTGTGTTAAAAATAAACCCACTATATCTTAAGTCCAAGGTCATGGCCTTTTAGAAACCAAGAGAGTATCAAGGTAGGCCTTTCCTGACCACATGGTGTCTCCTTGTTTATCCATAATTATGACAGCTATGAATAATAGAAGTGTTTGCTGAATTTTGTATTTATAGATTCTTCTAGAGAAAACACTGTCAGTAAATATGAAAATAACTGTACACATGTAACACCAGATCTGATTGCCTGATTAGTCTTGTTTTTCTGTGGGAGATATTAACTTTCACCATCAGCTGTGTCCACAGACATAATCATAGCACAAGCACGCCCTGAAATCGTTTAAACAGAAGACAGCATTACCAATATAACAGAGTGTTTAACTGTAGAAATTGTAGAACCATAGAGCCATAGAAAGGATGGAAAGGAAAGTATTGATGAAAGAAACCCCAGAAAGGATACACTTCAGGTCACAAGACATGAATCAGAAACAACAGTGAACCCAAAGTGGATTACAGGCAAAGACTAAATCGTGTTTTAGAAATGTAGGGAAGATATTTTACAGTACCTGATTCATCCATCATCAACATTTCTGCAGTAAATATCCACTCTACAAAGCACATGTTAAATGGACCAGTACTGCACACATAACATGCACTCAACATTCTACTGAAGATTATTTTACTTGTGTAAACACTTTGCAAACAAGTTAACTGGACAATGAGTCCTACTGGGCAGTGCTGTATATAAAAATTGTGGAACTGTAAAGGAATCCAAACCTCAAACACCATTCCATCATCAGTCATACTAAATACTGAACGTCTTCAATCAGATCTACTACATCCCCAGGTCTGGCCTTGGTCCAGGCTCAGACTCAAAACTCATCCCTTGACACTTTGGAGCTACCTGCGGTTACTTTTGGCAGCATATCCTGAAGCTATAATACACACTTTTCAACAAACTCATTAAGAAAGTAAAGAAAACCAGTCTATATTCAAAAGTGGGATGCAGGCTAGATAGAAACTAAAATTCCAGCCTATGCTTCTTTCTCCAAGACAAAAGAGATTTGCCTTGTAATTTATCAAAGAGTCAGTTAGTAGATTGAACAACAGTGTGTTTTAAGTATCAAATATTTTAAGGCAAGTTCAGTGAGATCAGAGTGTCTTGACACAAATGTTTTACAGTAACTTCAGCTGTACCATCCCTCTTGCAGGACAGAAACCCATACTTCTGCCTGCCTAACAGTGGGGTTTGACCAAAGCTTCAGGCATCATCTGCATATCCATGTTTCCACTTTCTAGCCATTGCAAAAGGGCTTTGAACAACAAAAAACAAAAGACCAAGCCAGTGGGCAGAATTATTTTTGATGTCTGAGAGACATCAGGTAAAGTTGACTTATCAGATTGGACATCTCCTTTATTTTGGTAGACTGTATTGATGCCTTAGGTTTTAACTTTTATATTTTTCAAATCCTGTACTGCCAGAGTGTGTAACTCTGAAGTTTTGTGTGGCCTGTTAATTACTGTTCTCTCATGCTGGTTAGACATAACAAAGCCTCTCTAGGTTTGCTCTCCAAGGACACCTAGATTGTCCCAGGCCGCAAAACGTGTAAACTAAAGCCTTGAGAGAACGGGCAAACTTAGGGTGATTACATCATTAACTGAAGTTGTAATTGGAAAATTAACCCTGATATGCAAATAGACCAAACTTACAAAAGTGTGAAGATCCTGTGACCCAGGGTCCATCTTGGGTGTAGCCTTTTGACTGCCCAGGGTGTCAAGCCCTTCAAATTGATAGGCCCTTCAAATCAATACCTACTTTTATTCTCTTATTTTTGTCTAGCCTCTGTGTTTTAGGTGGCCACCTTCAAGGTATCAGTATGAAGCCTGACGAATAGGGGAAGTTACGACATGACAAGAAGCAAGGAACTGAAAGTTCAACATTTGGAAGAAAACTACTTATGGAATTGAAAATACTCTAATTTTCAGCTAAACACCTACTTCCAGAATTTGATGAATGTTCTGAACAATGAAATCAGTGCTTGGAGCCAAACCAATGCTTCACCATTCTGATTAATTTTGGTGTGACCAGTCTGGGCAGTGACATTACCCTGTTTCCTGCATTTTTGATGCTCACAGTTTATGGGCTTTTGTGATTAGGTAAGAGAAAGATCCCAGCTTTCTAAAACAGGTTTGAAAATGTGACCACAGGAGATGATATAATTAAGAGACAAGCTAAAGATCACCTAAATTGCTTGGGGTTATAGTGTGATAATCTAAAGCATGTTATATAGTGACTCATACCTTGGGTTTTCAATAGCTGTGCTGAATGGATACTCCTCCTATCCTCAGTAGTCTGCCAAACAGATTGGGAAGCTCAGGTTTGGTATTCCTAACAACTAATTTTCAAGCTGACCTACAAACTGTGCTAGAGGGAAAGAAAACTCCCAATACTTCTCTTTTTCTTAAAACTTTGTGGCCTTTACAAAAGCAGGACAAAACTAATTTAGTTCAAATTCTTTGCAGGTCAACGTCTAAAAAATACCTTAATGTCCTGCCTGTGTTCCTTACTTAAAGGTAGGACAGACATAGCTGCCAAAAAATGCAGAAACATTCACTGAACACTCAGCTAGCAAAGTTCACTTTGCAACCAGCTGATATGTGGTCTGAATGAAAATTGATAAAAGTAAGTAGGCCTTGATGTCTGTGGGGTCAGGTAAATCAAATTTCTGTATGTCGTAATAATGCACTAAATTGCACTGCTTCTAACTCCCCAGCCCCATCTGGAATAATTCAACATGAGCTGAATGTGAGTTGACTTTAACTGGGAAATCTTTCTCCTTTGTTCCCTGTAGGGATATAAACACATAGCTATAAAGATACATCAAGCAATAAAGATAGTTTACTACCAGATTAAATTGAAGCTACAGAATCTTAGTGTCCTTGTGTGCAGACAAACTGTAGTGAGAAGTTAATAGCTTTTTTGCTGATTTTGACCACCACACTCTGGATGAAAATTAAAAAAGCTCGTGCAATGTGACTTGATTCTTCAATGCAAGCTGATTGGTGTGTTGCAGCTTTGGCAGAAGTCTTGTAATTAACAATGGTTATACAAGTACATACACCTGGGGAATTGATTAAATGATTAATTACAAACCTGCTGATTGTGAATTTTATTTAACTTGGCAACAGTGTTGTTGATTATGGGAAGATGCTTGATGCCTGCCTGACATGTTAGGCACGGCTTGGCCCTCAGCCAACTGCCTGACTCACACTCTTCTTCTGACAGTGGATGACTGTTCCCTGGAATTGCAGAATCACAAAGCCCATGGACAGTGTGCATGGAAGGCTTTACAGTTTGACTTTTTATATTGAAAACATACCAAATTCAGTGGTTTTTCACCTGCTGTCCTTCAGCTCTATGACCACAATCCTTACGTTTATATTTGTGTTGGGGTTTTAGGAGTTCTCCTTTTGTTTTTTTTCTCTTAAAGAACCTTCCCGATACGTGTTCCTAGGAGACAATAATGACTGGATACGTGAAGAGACCAAAGACCTGGCCACCCTCTTCTATCTGGGGTTTTCTTGTGTAGGACAGAGATGCCACAAGGTTTGGACTGGGGAAAAGGGGTTGGGTGGAGCCCCTAGCTCTCTTGTGCTCTCGGCATTTGGAGGGGAGAGAAGCTGCGGTCACTGTGGGGAGAATCCGTCACCACTGTGGGGTTCTGCCTTTTGCTGCTTTCCTTCTACCGTGAGTGGAGCCCTGGTTGCTGGAGCAGCCATTGCACTGGGACCTTATTAACACCCTACCTCACTAAAAAGGGACTTTCTCACCACCTGCTGGGGTGCCTCAGGGGAAAAGCCCGGGATCCTGAGCCCGCCTTTCCCCGCCCTGCTGGAGCCGGCCTGCCGCTTCTTCGCCGCTGCTCTGAGCCTT
>VZRO01000336.1:166755-178704 GCA_013397915.1 Daphoenositta chrysoptera
TCCTTGTGGCTCCCTTTCCTACTCAGAATAGTCTGTAATTCTGTGAATGAGCTTTTCGTTTTCTCCCCCGACCCGCCAGGTGGGCGGGAGCTCGGCTCAGCCTCGCGATCCGCGGCCTGAGGCAGGTGTTCGGCAGAGCTCGGCTGGCGCGGCGGGGCGCGGGGCATCCACTCACCCATCATCCATCCCAGCCTCTGGGCTCCCCGTCCCGGTCCCTGCCGGCCGCCTTCCTGCCTGCAGGCTGCCCACCCCGTGGGAAGGAGGGCCGGAGCTCCGGGGAGTCCCCTCCGAAACACGGTAGGGGGAGTGCTATTCACACCGGGATGCCCAAGGGGTTTTCACCAGCCTCTCCCCAGTCGCGGAAGCTGTGCCAAAAGAGTGTAACCTTCCCAGAGGCTTTGGCCTCAGACCTGCCAAAGCCCAAAACTTCCTTGGGAAGTTGCCTGAAGTGGATATAAAGTTCTAGGCATGGAGTTACGTGTGGTGATTTCAGAGGTGGTTTAAGCGCGGTTCATTCTTTGGACCAGGAGCCAGCAGAGCTGTGTGCTTCAAAAAGCACACCGCAATTGTGTGCGAATGCCAGCACCTGAATAATTTGACAAGGTATTTTTCAATTGTGGTGTCCTCTGCTAAACTTTAATATTTAATAAAAATACCTTTAGGTGTAATGGCACTTAGAAAAACAGAGTTTGCTATTACACCCAATGAAAAATTACTCTTTGAGAACATGGCTCCCAAGCTTTGCAACAGGTAACATCCCCTTCAAATTCACGCAGGTTTATTGTATCTAAGGGTCCAGAGGCTTTAAATCTTGTGTTCAAAGACTTTGAAAGCTTCAGGAAAAACAGGAAAACTGATAAGTGTTTTAGAAAAGCAAGTCATCACCCGACCTTGCTTGGAAAAAAGGTGTGGAAATACATTAACTTCACCGCCTACTTACACAGAAAATAAGCTTCATGTACTGTGAGTCTCAGGACAAAAATGCAAATGCTCAGAGCCCTTACAGAAGAAAGTGAGGATTTGAAGATGGAATAGGCAAGCCAAAGTACTAAGTGCCAGAGAGGGAACCTCTGAAGATATTTGTGTCTTTTAAATGCCCTGGTGGAGCAATCACTTGCAGGAAAGATTATATACCTAGTGGTTCTATTTTTATTCTTTTAAAACCAGGTTTCAAGCAATCCTAAACCAACACTCACTGAAGAAACTAAACGTTTCCTTTTTCTCCCAAACTCACAGGAAAAAGAAGTAAAAGTACTTTTAAAATACTGGATGAACAGAAGACAGAACACTCTTCTTCGTTGTGGGAATATCCCTAGAGGACCAATGTCTCCACCTTCCTGTCTCTTACTATGTACTTGTAAGCATCTTCATACTTTTTGTAGAAACACTTGCAAACAAAGTGTCTCTGTGCTGGAGGAAGTCCAAGAAGGCATAGTGAAAAAAGAGGTGGTCCCTAGGAGTTGAAAACGAAGAATCTTGCAACTAGAGACTTCAGGCTACCTCCCAGAAAGGTACACAGACGACTGCCACTCGATCTGGCATTGCTCTTGTTATCAAGTGTAAGTTCAGGATTGATGGTGGGCTGTGAGAAGCCTTGTTTGCACTTAAAGCTTCAGGCAAATAAGGACCAAGGGGACAAGACATCTAGGGTTCAGCTGACACCATCAGCAGAGGTCACACTGTTAGAAATACCCTAGTTTCCACCACCGAATCAGGTAGCTCTCGCTGCCGTTGATGTAGTCACTCCTTTCAGGAAGCAGCCTCCTACACATGATTTCTAAACAAAAACATTCTTACTTTAGGAGGTGAGTGGAAATCTAGAATATGAGAGTTTGACCTCCCAGGTGGGGAAAGTGCCAGCAGCAGCACCTTTTTCTCTCCGTGGTGCTGGTTGTTGACAGGTAGGAAAACAGGCATGCTGGGAGCTGGGAGGAGGGTATCCAGAACAGGGGAGAAAAGACACAGGTCCAGCTCAAGAAAGAGCTGCCTGGGGAAAGGGGAGACAAACATGGCTGCCTGTGCCTGAAAGGGTGCACCAGGGACATTTACCCCTACCCACTCCGTGCCAGCCTGGGTCAATGGTTTTGTTTGGCTTCGTAACACTCAACCCTGCAGAAATCCAGTGCACGTGGCCGATGAGCAGTGGCACTTAAAATCAGACAGCAGACCCTGCTTGGTGGAAATCACAGGCCAGAGGGCATTCCTTGCCTATATAGAACAAGCACTTGAACACTGCTGGCTTTATGGTTTTTTTACATCTGCTTTCTCTTCAGATGGCCAGCAGCCTAAGGGCCAGAAAAGAAAATCAGAGTCAATCCAAGGTACCAGTAACACCATGGAGTGGAGAATTTGAACTAAATATAGATCTGATCCAAGGACAGAGAGAATTCCACTGTCCTCACATGCAATTAAGGGGAAAGAAACTCCTACCACTAACATCCTCCTACTGGATTATCTTGATGGCTTACCTTCAGACAGATGCAAAAGAATGATTTTAATGTTTGACTACGTTACGAAAACACAAAAAATGTATTTCAGAACCTTCTTACAGAGTTGATAAAAACGCATACAAAAGCTGCTTCCTATAAAGCACTAATTATTAAAACACAGATTCTAAGGTCAAATTAAAATTGACAGCTGAAATGTCTTCCTTCTAGTGCTAGAGGAACCACACTGTAGGAAACCAAATAACTGGACAGACTACATGTGTCCTCTAACATACGTTTCACTTACAACAAGCACTATTCTTGGTTTCAGCTGGGTCTCATCTATGACACCCTGATGTTCAGATTGAAAACATACTTTCAAGTATGCCTAATCACACAGGTCTTTGCACCACAAATTGCCTGAGCCAATTCGTAGCAAAGGTGGTGGAGAAATTGACAATCATCTAAATAAACAATGGCAAACTTCTGCAAAAGTGTGATCAAATGTTAATTTCAATTCTTTTGAACTGTCCTGCTTCAGCCAACACTGCAATGACAGTGGGTAGAGGAAGCAGTCGTTAAAACAGTTAAGCCAGAATTTCCGTCTCAGAAGGCTGATCCAACCCAGTGCCGAGCACCTCCTGAATTAATTTCTCCTCTTACTGATACTCAGCTGGTTTCAATAGACAAAATACTCTCTTGCTGGTTACCGTTCTGCGAACACCAACTGCTCTCAGATCTGTTTTGAATACTAATACAAAAACTCAATTCTGATGTCATATGCCACCTGTGCGGATGCTGAGAAATGCTTTGGATATTAGCATGAAAGAGTGTGAAGTGTTAGATAAGTGAAAATGAGATATGAGTGGGCAATCTCATGTTAGCAAGATAGATCAATGTTAGGCTGTAAAGAATGCTTTAGAGAAAACAGAGAGAGAAGAAAAGGAGTAAATCTAATGGCCTGCCTCATGGTCTAGTTTGTGCCATATTTGAACCCACAGTATTGCATCGCCATCAGTACATTACACTGCTAATATGCACTCTTGAGGATGCTCTGAGCAAAATAAAAGATCTCATCTAAGATAAAAGCACTTCAAAAGCCGTGGATAGCTGGGCTAAGCAAAATACAATATCCAATCAGTGAAGAGTGAGGTAGGAGATAATAGCAACTCCACACTCAGAGAGCAAGTGCTCATGACACAAGTGTGGGTCTGGAATATAGACAAGACATCTGAATGCTACTGAGTGCAAATCATGAAGTCTCTTCAGTCAAAGCAGGAGTTCTGTTGCCTGTGACACCTGTGCCAAGATGAAACAGAACTCCTCATGAACATTACTGAAGGGACAGTTGGATAAAAGCTCCTCTGAGTGGATGTCTGTCTTCTCTTGCTTGTCATTTGCATGTTGAACTTACCCTACTGTGACATTTCTGCCTGCGGTCTGTGTGTATCTGGACATTTAATGAAATTCTCATCTCTGACTGTGGATGCCAGCTGAAAATTTAGTAAGAAATCAGCTGGCTACTTATTCTGTGTTTCCTGGTACTTGCCTAATATTGGTATGCCTCTTGCTTTGTACATCTGTGCTATTTGCAAGTACTCAGTTCCACTCAGTCTCCCCGCTGTGTATGTGGGAAAGAAAATTGGGCTTTGAGCATTCATTTCTAACATACCCACTGTTTCCCAGCTGCATTTCTCTATTCCCCCAAGGCATATCCTGCAGGGGAGCATGCGAGATTGATCTGTTCTTCAGCAGTTCCTTCTAGCTCTATGGGTGTTCTCTTTGACCCAGAGTCAAGACAGCATTCAGGCCATACAAGTCAGTAAGTTTAGAACAATTCCACTGGAGAATGAGAAGCAGACCTGGGAAACTTAAGGTAAAATTTCACTAGCTAATACTTTATAAAGCTTTCCATGGTTCTAAGCCATTTTGCATGCCATGTAATTTACCCACAGAGGAGGTACTTTATTTGCTTCAGGGCTCACTATTAAGGTACCTGTCTTGAAGTGACCAGTGTTTAGAGGAGGCTTTAAAGTGGTCTGTGAAATATACACATAGAAACCAGACAGGTTTCCTGCTGAAAGCTTTGCTAATTTTTCTAGGAGACACCATTTTGTGTAAGTTATGTTAGTGTAAAACTAGAAGTGTATCACGTCATAATTAACAACCAGAAGACATGAAGTTTCTGTAAGACGAGCAACAATATCAGTCAAGCTTGAGAGGCCACACTTTGGAACCTGGGATATTTGAAAACTAGGCAACAGCCACAATTTAGCATCCTATATCCTGATAAGCCATTTACCAGCCTAAGATGCAATTTTCTAAGAGCTTCAAACTAGTACTTGTTAACACTGATTCTGATGTTATGATATAGGAGCAATGTCAATACTCTGCACCAGAAGGCAGTACTCCAAATTCTTCACAGCAAATGGACTGATAAACAGTTCCAAAAAAAAAAAAATCTTCCTCTCTATCCCACCTGCAGTTCCCCCTACAGTAACTGTAAGAGGTTAGGAAATAACTGTAAGACTGTTTAGAAAGACAATTAAAATCACTTATATTTGGTCCTGTCTTTACACAATTAAACATTACCCTATGCTTTTCTTGCCAATTACCATCTGTCTGTAGTCCTATGGATAAATTACTTCCAACATATTTCAGAGTATAAAATGTACACTGAACTTTGCAAAAAACACACTACCAGTTTTACAGACTCTATATATAAATTCTGCATGAGATACCTTCAGGTACCAAGCCTGTGTTGACACAAGTATTACCAAATGGCTTGGGCTGGAAGAGACCTTCAAAGACATAAAGCCCAATTCTCCCACCACAACCAGGGACACCTTCCACTAGTCTTGGCTTATCAGAACTCTATCTGCCTGATTCTGAATACTTCCAAACATATCCACAACTTCTCTGAGCAACCTGTTTCACTGTCTCACAGCCCAATCACAAAAATGGTTTTTACATCCAATCTAAATATACCCCCTTTGAGTTTAAAACTGTTGCACTTTGTCCTGTCACTACAGGCTGTGGTGAAACATCTCCCTCTCCACCTTTCTCATGAGCCCCCTTTAAGTTCTGAAAGGCCACTGTAAGGTCTCCCTAGAGTCTTCTCCTCTCCAGTCTGAGCAACCCCAACTCCCTCACCCTGTCCTCTTAGGACAGAACATCTGACCATCTTTGTGGCCCTCTGCTGGACTTGCTCCAACAGGTCCACATCTTTCTTACAGAGGACCCCAGAGCTGGATGCAGTACTCCAGGCAGGGTCTCACAAGAGCAGAAGGGTAAAATCACCTCCCTCAATCTGCTTTTGATGCAGCCCAGGGTCAGTTGGACTTCTGGGCTGTGAGTGCACATTGCTGACCCACATTCAATTTTTCATCCACTAGCACCCCAAAGTCCCTCTCAACAAGGCTGATCTCAATCACCTTTAGCTCAACTCAAATGCAGCACCTTCTGCTTGGCCTTGTTGAACTTGGGCCCCACTCCTTGAGCCTGTCAAGGTCCCTCTGGATGGCATTCTGTCCCTCCGGTAACCAACTGCACCACTCACCTTGATGCTTTTGCCTTCCACAAATTCAATCCCACTATCTTATTTAATTGATGAAAATACTACACAGTACTGGTCCCAGACCTCTGAGGGACACCACCCGTTCCTGGTTTCCACTTCAACACTGAGCTATTGACTGTAACCCTTTGGATGTAGCCATCCTTACCTAGTGTTCTCATCTAGCCTTGCATACAAAGAATTTGTAACAGCAATGTATGACAGAACCCACTACCTATGGACCTGCTCTGTGATACTCTCCTGTGACACTAAGTATCCAGCGTATAAACAAAAAAAATTAGCATAATGATTACCATTATATGTCACTACCAAATACAAAAAGAGAAACCCAAGGGGATTGAGAATGGACACACAGGAAAAACTTTGTTTTAGAACACCCAGATATGAATTTCCTGGCTCCAACCCATTTCACCAAAAGTGCCTAGGGAAGAAAGATAATGGAAACCATTCTTAAGAAGGCCAGGTATATGATTTGGCTTAGTGGAAGGTCATGAAAGATATGTTCAAACTCTGGCTCCTGCAATCCAAGTCCTTAAAAAATCACCAGGAAATAAAGAAAATTGGTTAAGCTATTTCCCCCAGTATCTGAAAACCACTTCTGCTGGTTTTGCTAGGAAGAATACGTCCAAATCTAAAGACCTTCACAGCAGGAGACTGGGTGTCTAATGGAAAAAGCCTAGGAAGCTAAAATACTTATGTACCTGCTTTATACTATTTTCCTTTGGGTTTTTTTTTTTTTTTTTTTTAACATTACTATGAGAATCCTTACCATTCATGTTTCTGATCTTTTCCTTGCATTCTGATCCACTTCTGCCTCAGCAATCCCTGCTGTTCAGAGACTTAGAACCTAAAGTTTGAGTAGCACAGTATTTTCTAAAAAGTGTCTTTCTAAAAGTGTTGTTTACAAGGTATCATCACCAACCTGTTCCATGAATGGCAAACGTAAATGTGAGACATAATGACTAGAAGTAAATAAAAAAACCCCCAATTTCCACACATCTTGGAGAAGCATACATTTCATTTGTTTTATTTACTAGACAAGAAGCAGCAGGTTATTTTATTAAAATAAAACTGTATTGAAAAAATTGAAATGCATACATTCAAACCACTCGAGCACATTCATCACTTAATACAGGAACTAAAACTGGAGCTGTTCAGTGAAGCAGAAAATGGCCAGCAGCGTGTTTGGGACACTGGCAGCAAAGTACTTTCTCTGGACAGTTCTGTAAGTCACATAAGTACATCTTCAGGCACAAATTTGGTTTAGGCATTACCTCAGTCTCCAACACTAACTCATTACACAACTGCTGCTGTGACAGAGCCACCACAATTATTAAACCATGTCTTCTAGCATACAAAACAAATACACTGCTTTAAAAAAAATCACTGGAATAAAAAATATGGATAATGTATAAAAATAGTATAATTTTAATTTGACATTATTTGTTCAGTTTTTCTGTTATGTTTCTGAAGTGGATTGTAACCATGTGCCTTGTTGAAGGAAAAGATAAGAGGTAGAAACAGCAACACAAATAGCCTGTGAATCTGCTTTCTTAGACATTATTTTATGTAACTGCATCAACAATATTACTTAGACTTTCCTTTCTACCATCAATTAAAAGGTACTATTGAATGGAGTACTGACTTCTTTTCACCAACCACTGTCAGATACAGTTTGTCAGCAGAGCTACTTATAATTGAAAACATATTCAAAATCTAATTTTAACCATCTTATACATGATCAAACCGACAAAGATTTTAACAGCAGCCTTACACATGATCACTGGTCAATGTTTAGTCTGTTCTTTCATGCTTGTAACAATTTTTGAAGATATTATAACCTCTGAAAGTTCGAAAGTGATCCACTCTTCCTTGAAAGCACTCGAACTTCAAGGTCCATCCAGGTTGTTACTGCTTTGGCAGGATGACCGAACACTGCACCGTTGTCTGAAATACAAAGTCACAGTAGATAAATGCTTCTTCTGCCAATGCAGAGAGGATTACTTTTCATTGTAAAGGAAGACTATGTAGCTTCCATTTGGGTTATAAACAGGTGTAAGTCCTTTCATGTGCATAATATCTCCAACTTCTTCCAACAATATAGAAGTCAATATAATTACAAGGAGGGCATACACACACAAGGAGTTTCCATTACAACTTTTGAAAGCTATGTAATAGGCTTATTGGTATGGAGAAAAACAACCATATTGCAGAAACAGTAAATTATGGACTTTGGGCTCACAGGCTATAAATAAAAAATTGTGCAGCTTGCTTTTCATGACTTCTACATGACTTTCCATCAGTTCTAAAGTACAGCTATCAAGAACAGAAACCAGTCAGATGGAACTGATTGGGAGCGAACAAAATACTCAAGTTATGTAGGGACAGGCAACTTTGACACTAGCCACATTCAAGGGCAGGGTCTGAGAAACCTGAGAAATTTCAATCTCAGCTTTCTCTTTAAGTCCTTGGCCTGCAAGTACCCCTGCACATAGACCAGTGCAACTACAGTTAAAGTGATGCCTTGATGAATTTTCCTCCACCTTACTCACCGGAGCCAATATACTCTGGTCACATATGTATGTTCACTGATTTCACTGAGATACTTTTTGATGAAGAAAATTACTCAAAAATATTTAGAAGATTAGAGTTCTACATATAGAACTTAAGAATGTCAGTTTCAGTTTGAGATACACTAGAAAAAGTGACTTAACTTCATGCCCTTCAACTTGTTACCCATCAAACACATAAATGCCCAAATGACTCACTGATGAAGTGCATTAAAACACATTTACAGATACTTTACCCAATCTAAACAATCCTACAGTATTCACTTACCACAGCTCTCAAAATACAGCATTATTCCTTGTATCAGAGATCTGACAAATACCATATCTCACAGGCTAATACAGAAGTTCAACCAAAAGGCAGGTAGTACCAGCAGGTTTCCTCACAGAGCCAAGAAATTTACCTGAGGAGCACTCACAAAAGCTCTGACACCTTACCACAAGCTGATCTTCTTACAGCCACACTGGGAAAAAAATCAGTTTTAACAGGACATTCCTCTTACCATTACAGTACAGATTCTCTCCTGCTACTCAAGGGGTTGAACCTTATTGTAACAAAGGTATAGAGCTCAATTCCCAGTTATGATGAGCTAAAATTCTTTTCAACAGGGTAGTTTTTTCCTAACTAATACTTTTCCTAGCAAAGATAAAAAAAGTCTGTTCTCCCATATGAAATTGTCTGCTCTCACCAATGCATTCACTTCATGGGCAATGAGCCCATGTTTTAAATAAGATTTTGTTATCAATGCATTAGCTGCAGTTCTTGTTGCCTTTGACATCTCTTTCAATTGTCAACTATAGACAAGCTCCCATAGTCCTGAAAGCATCCCTAAGATACCTACACTTCCTTCTCTCTTTGTAGGTTGTTCCTGCTTCCAACCCTTGAATGCTGCATTTTTGTACTAGAGCTCTGTTTCCTGTTCAGTCAAGGTCTTTCTGTGGGTCAGTATTGTGCTTGGAGAATGCTGCCCTTAAAGACCTGCCAACTTTCTGGATCTCCTTGACTCTTCAGAGCTGTCTCCTCTGAGATGATACCTACTAGTTAATTGATTAAAACCAAGTATGCTCACCTGAACTCCAGCAACTGTATTGTTAATTGCCTTACTTGTTCCTCACAGGATGTTGAATACGACAGTTTCACGAGGATTACAGCAACAACTGCCAGTAATTACCACCTCACTAGACAACTCTTCTCAGTTAACAGCATATCCAGCTGTGTATCACTTATGACTGACCCAGCCTATCCAGAAATTTCCTTGACACTAACCAGAAATCACTTGAACCACAGTGATCAACAGCATCATCTGTATTCCTGACAGATGACATAAGTATCATGTGTTCTGAAAGAGTGAGGGCTTTAACCTGACACTGGAAAATGATCTCTTTACAGTAAGAAAGCCACGAAATACTGGTCTAAACACATCTTAGACAGTTAAAAAATAGTAACTTTCCAAGTACACTTAAACTCACCAGCATATCACAGACTAAATGATACATGAAAGAGAAGGGATGGCAAGCAGCCTATTGTTTGTCAAAAAAACAGCCCTTGGACATTTTTCTTCAACACTGCAGTCTTTCCTAAAGACCACTGTGAGATTCAAAGGTGACACCACTGGCATGTGTATTGATCTGGGATGAACACTCCATGGAAGGAGACAGAGAAATACAGGTGGGCAGAGACTGACAGCATATTCTCTCCTGCATGGTGAAGTTCCTCTTGTCATAGCAGCCAGATTACAATGAAAAGAAAAGCTGCGTCTATGTAGAGCTTTACAGTTTCACATGCTTCCCCAGCACTAGAACAGACATTTGCAAATGCCCATCTGAGGTGCTCAGCTGTGGCTTGGATTTATGCTGTCACTGACAGTAGCGTATCAGCTGCAGTCTTACGCAGCTTGCTCCTTGTCTGTGTTCCTTAACACATTTCCACAGGGCATGCAAGAGGTGCTGCCCTCAAGCTCTAGGAAAAGGTGCCTCCGAAACAGATCCGTTTAAAAAACTCCATCATCTGGCCTTAAAAACTCTCACTATGAAATATACTGAAGTACACTACAAGAGAATAGTTTTTAAAAATTGTTTATGGTTCAATTACACACTTGTACAGAGGCACATTCATATACTTTGCTTCTCTGCAAAATTGCCTCTCTCATTTGTTAACACAGAAGCTGAGAACCAATGCTTCATCTGCTTTATCACCATTTAATTGCCCAAACAGGAACATTTTTAGCCTTTCCTGACGTTCCTACGTAAATTTAAAGGAAGCCTCCAAAGCCTTTGGAGCTCCAGAATTTCTCACTATTCCAGAGTTCTTGTTGTGTTAAGTCATTAACGCTTGTCGCTCCTACTTTCTTGATATAAAATTTCAATCACCACTGCCTGTTTCCAGCTCTTCCAGTGCCTTCCGATCAACTCCCTTTCTCAGTACATTATCACTCAAACCAACTCACTATCTGAAAAGAACATAAACACCTAAGAGTAGCAAGTGAAACTATCTTAATATTCATCATTGATACAAGGCAGTAGATATTTAAGAAAAAAAGTGGTTTTTTAAGAGGCATTTATTTAAGAAAAGAAGCAACATTAGGACAGAGTGACCCTTTGTCTGGTGCATCATATTTTCTTTTTTCAGCAAACAGTACTTAGAGGACTGAACAGAAAGAGTAGGTGGTGTTCATTAAGGGAGAACATTGCAAACATAGTGCCAGCTCTCTGTCACTGCCAATGAAGATTCAAGACAATCACGCAAAGGAACATGAGGACACTACTCACTGAAGTATGCCTGCCAGAAACGAAGGCAGATCCCTCAGTATTTAAGCAGCATAATACACTTGGGAACCATTTCCTTTCATGCCAGTATGAAAAATAGTGCCTGAGGAGTATCTAGCCCATTTTACATTATTTGTTCCAGCTCTGAGTTTGCTGCATAGCTAGGCATCTGTATTAAAAAGTGAAGTCCTATCCTCTTAAAATGTTTTCTGGGGATTAGAGGGAAGAAGCAATACCGATTTTGTGGTTTCCCCTATCCATCCATGATACAACTTCCTAGGGAAAGGAAAAAGTCAGTTACCTCTCTCATACGTATAGAGGGAACATTAAAATAACTGTTTCAGATAACCAGGTGAAAAAGATTCATAAAGGTAGTTCAGGCACTCCTAATGAAAAGTTGGTTTTTCAATGAAGAATCGGCAGAAGACTAATTTCAAGAATTTGGGTTGGAATTCTACAAACCTGACCTAGTCATTTATGCTTAAAAACCGTCTGAGGTGAATTTTGCTAAATACATCCTTCCTTCAGGACATTGACTAGGCTAGAGAGTACTGACTGTACTGACAAGATGTACTGGGTTTGCATGGCCTGGTTTTGGTAGTGGTGGAGCTACAGA
>VZRO01000336.1:178988-205858 GCA_013397915.1 Daphoenositta chrysoptera
TGGAGCAGCCTGTCCTTGGAGGACTGCCCCCCATGGAAGAGAAACCCACGCTGCAGCAGTGTGAGGGGGACTGGTGCCCATGGGATGGACTCACGTTACAGCAGTTCACTGGGAGCTGTTGCTCATGAGATGGAGCCACGTTGGAGAAGTTCACGGAGAACTGTCTCCCATGGGAGGAGTGTCTCCAGCGTGCAGCACAGACTCCTCTCCCTGAGCAGTGGCAGAAGCCTCGGGTGATGAACTGACCATAACACCCATTCCCAGTCTCCTTGCGCTGCTGGGGTAGGAGGTAGAGCTGGAAGGAGAGAGGAGTGGGGGGAGGGTGTTTCTTAGGGTTTTTTTTATTTCTCATTATCCTGCTCTGATTTTGTTAGCAATAAATTCAATTACTATCTCAAAGCTGAGCCTGTTTTGCTCATGACAGTATTTGATGAATGACCTTTCCTGGTTCTTATCTCAACCCAGTCAAAAAAAGCTTGTTGAGAAGTTGGATAGACATCCAAACTGTCTGAATGTTGTTTTTCCCTCTTTGTTATAGCCACGAATTAATCTCAAGTATGCCTGTGAAATAGAGGTGATAAAAAACATATAAGTAAACCTTGTCTAAGAAAAATTCTACCTAAGAATTTCCTCACCAATATATTTTGAAATGTTTTTCTTTTCCATATTTTTTCATGCACTTTGGACTTCAAACCTATGGGAGAACACAAATCTAATAATTTCAAACTGGTTATTACCCATACTTTGTAACAGACATTTCCTCTTCTACATATTTAAGTGAGCATAATGTTTTTGGTTTGGTTCAGTCTCTTCCACTCGACTGTTCATTGTGCTAAGATCCAAGATCAGAGTTTCATTTGGATACTCACGTATATTTTTATCTTACTTTGCATCTCATTTATCTGTGTCTTACGAAGGATAACACTTCATCAACCATATACAGCTATCAATTTTTTTTAACCTTTTCCAAAACTCCTTGTAAAACTGTAGATTTTGGCAACAAAACTTGCGAGAATTGTGTAGAATCTGTCTGCCCTTCTTGAATGCATTTGGTTTCTTGAACCATTTACTCTGAAACGATTTGATTTAAGCAGAAGCATCCTGATACACACACCTGTGTTATGTGTGCATAAACATACTCTGTCCCTGGTACTCATCAGTCTCATTTGCATACTTACTTTCAGAGCGTGCAGGGTGTTGGTCCATTCCATGGAGCCTATCTGAGGTATAGCCGTAAGGAGTATGCTTGTAGCCTTATTCGCATTCCCTTTCAGCGTCTTCAAAACTTTATCCACTGAAACCTACAAATACAATACAAGTGAGTGGTGTCTCTCAATTTTGATGGCACACATTTTAAACACCCAAATAAATTTAACTCAGAAGTGTAAAAGTGAAGTCTCAGAATATCACAGTCTTTTTAGATAGTACACATCTTTCCTCTGTGTTTGCATGGTTTGTACTTGTGTATTGGAAACAAATAGGAGAACTAAAGCATATACATTGTTTTGCACAGAGCTGCAAAAGAAAAAACACCAGAACAATCACAGGAAAACAAGTCATACACAGAATTCATGAGCTTCATACTCACAGACCCCCTGATTCAGACAACAGGAAACAAAAGGTTTGCTAGTAGTGAGGAAGGTTTATGAAAATGAATGAGATAGCAACAATTGACTCTATTCTTACTTTCACAATCATTCATCAAGAATAACTCAGGGATACTAACATAAGTAAGAACAGATTCAGTACAGTATGTCATTCTCATCCAAATCCCTCAGGACAACACCAGAGGAAAAAAGTTTCACTCACTGCTTCTTCATGTTCCTTCCAGCAGTCATAATCTGTTGCCATGGCAATACTAGCATAACTCATTCCAGCTTCCTTTGCAAGAATCACTTCAGGCACTGTAGTCATGTTGATAACATCAGCTCCCCAGCTGCGAAACATACAGCTTTCTGCTCGGGAGCTGAAACGTGGGCCTTCAATTGTGATCATTGTCCCCTTGGAATGACACTGGAGCCCCAGCTTCTTGGCAGTCTCAATAAGAACCTGCAAAACATGCCAATGTCAGGGAAAGGAAATAATTCCCCCTGTGCACTGCTTTTGCATCCCATCAAAAACCTGCATACAGAAGAAGTTAACTTTACACAAAGTAGTCATACTTCATATGGCTACAGCTGTCCAAAACCAAAGATCAGTTTTGTTTTCCTCACCCAACAAGAAAAATTGATAGTCCTACCAACAGGGATGAACTTGAACTCATCTTGTTTTGTTAGTATCAGTTGGATTATTGCTTTCAACGCAGACCAAGACTGCATAACAGAAGTTTTTTTGCACATTTAGGCTGTACCCACATTGCAAGCAGAATGGTAAAAGCATTCCACTCAGCACCACAGTATCACATGGTGGAGCTGAGCTCGCGAGAACAGTAGTAAGAAATCTACATTTTGAAAGGAAAACTCTACAAGCACATACTTCAAAGAGTACCCTGGGAATCTGTGTAGTAATTATTACCACATTTTCCCATGCCAGTGGCTGAGCTGGACACTTGACATATAGCATGTACTTCACATTAGTTTTTATAATTCCAACTAGGACCTCATATATGGCAGAATAATCCTGACTTCCTCTCTTAGTAATTGGCCTGGATAATGCCAGTTGATACAGCTGGAATAAGAGGGTACCAGCCTAGGTAAATGGGACTAGGATACCCATCACTGTCCTGAGTAGAAAGAGAAAGGAACTATGATGACATCTACTTAAAATGGCCATCAACAACAAAGAAAAGCTAGAAAAGAAAATGAAAGCAGCATCAAAACTTGTGGTAAGTGAGGAGGGACCTTCGTAACACAGCAGCAGTGAAAAACCTGGTCTGACACCACTAGAAGCAACTGCTGAGCATTATGACCGAGGCCATGTGGAGCAACTTCCCTGCAAAACACTGTGAGAAGCCTACACTTATAACAAATGGATGCAACAAGCAGCAACAGCTCAAGTGTGTTACATGACCTTGTGGGGTGCCTGGCATGTGGATTGTGTGGAACAGTGGATTTTGTGGAGCAGCACAACATAAAGCTGGAGTACCCACATCTGCCACTGCAGATGCATGTAAATAAGTAAGTCTGCACTCCCAGCAGAGGGTGGGTGTGCACATAACCCACATGTGCTGAGGAAGGATACTTGTGCATGAGACTGCATGAATGTTAGTAGGAATAAAGCAGAACTTCTGCGGATTAGCCACAGAAAGACATATAGAAATTTGTAGCTTTTGTTAACTTGATTTTGTGACACTGTCCTTGTCTCCAAATCAGAGAGACATGGATTTGATGGATGGAGCACTTGGTGGATAAAGAACTGTCTGGATGGCCACATGCAAAGAGTTGTGGTCAACAGCTCATTGTCTGTGTGGACACCAGTGACCAGGGGTGTCCCTTAGGGGTCAATACTGGGGCTGATACTGTTCAACATCTTCAACATGGACAGGGCACCCTCAGCAAGTTTGCCACCGACACCAAGCAGTCAACACACTGGAGGGAAGGGACAGAGGGACCTGGACATGCTGGAGAGGTGGGTCCATGCAAACCCCATGAAGTTCAACAAGGCCAAGTGCTAGGTCCTGTACCTGGGTTGTGGCAACACCTGACACACCTACAGGCTGGAAGAACTGACTGACAGCAGCCCTGCCAAGGACTTGGCAGGGGGTGATGGTTGATAAAAAATGCAGCATGACCCAGCCACGAGCACTCACTGCCCAGAAAGGCAGTGGGATCCTGGGCTGCATCCAAAGCAGCGTGGGCAGCAGGGAGAGGGAGGGGATTCTGCCCCTCTGCTCTGCTCTGGTGAGACCCCAGCTGGAACACTGCATCCAGCTCTGGGGTCCTTACTGTAAGACAGAAATGGAACTGTTGGAACAAGTCCAGAGGAGGGCCATGAAACTGATGAGAGGACTGGAACACCTGCCCTATGAAGACAGTCTGAGAAAGCTGGGGCTGTTCAGCCTGGGGAAGGGAAGGCTGCGTGGAAAACTCATAGCAACCTAGCAATATCTGAAGGGTTCTACAGGGAAGGTGGAGAGGGACTTTTTGTCAGGAATTGTAGTGAAAGGACAAGGAGTAACTGGCACAAACTGAAAGAGGGGAAACTTAGCTTAGATATTAGGAAAAAATTTTTTTAACATGAGGGTGGTGAGACACTGGGACTGCCCAGGGGGATTGTGGATGCCACAACACCGGGAGTGTTCGAGGCCAGGCTGGACAAGGCCTTGAGCAACTTGTTCTAGAGGAAGGTACCCCTGCACATGGCAGTGGCAGTTGGGAATAGACAATCTTTAAGGTCCTTTACAGCCCCTTAATATTCTGTGATTCATTCTGTGCTCTAAGTTGATCTAATATTTTGATTTATTGAGGCTATTAATTCTGAATATATGTTTAGCTGAATGCCAGTTAATTACATCATTAATAAATCAACAGATGAATTGATATGACTTAAAACAACACGTGAGCAGTATCTTTCTGAAACTCTTTACAAAGTTCTAACTTTACTGCCTATAAGACATCTTGAGCCTCAGTTTCTAAAAGCAGCAATACCCAAAATACCCTATGTTATTCAAAACTTCACAGAGAAAAATATAAACTCCATTTAGATTCTCATTTAATTTACAGTACATAACCCAACTACACCAGGGTATTTTAATGTATTTGCACAAATGCAATACAATATGAAGTTTTCATATGTTTTGATGCGAAATTCCTTAAGTATGTTACATTCACAATTTTAGCTTTATTATTATTACATTTATCTATGAAATTCCTCTGAACTGGGATAAACTGGGCTGAAATGATCCCAACAATTTTCAGAGACAGTTTTAGGGAAAAATTTAAGTCACTTTTATGTGGTATTTTCAAATGAAGTGAAAGTATTCCTTCTCAGCCTCACAAAGAGCTCAAAACCCACATGTTCTTTAAAGCATCTGTTAGGCTGATTAGAATGCACAGGCTAATGAGATAATGATCATATGTGAGACTGGGAAGTACCTAAGTGTTTTTTTCTCTGTTTGAAAAGGCACATTTCTCTGCTGGCTTTTCAAAAAATGTAAAACCCAAATAACGTCTCTAGCTAGTTAACAACGGAAAGAAAACTAGTCTTTTCATGTGTTTCTGCAGTCTCAGGAAATGTCTTATGTATGAGTACTTATTTTTAAAAAAAATGACAGTGTGAAGTACTGCTAATCACTAAAGTAATAACACTTTTTAATCAATTTCTTAATAAACTGCTGGCATCTGCTGGGACATGACATCATGCTCACAGTTAGAAAGCAACTAAATGCCAACTAATCTTTGGTAAGATCATGTGGCTAGGCTCTTTTTGCAAGAAAAATACAAAGCATTTTGCATGATTTGCTGCTCAATGGAAGAAGGACAAAAGCATGCACTTGTATAATATGCAGTGGTTTGTTTTGTAATGAGACTTTAGTTCATTGTAAAACACCCTGATTCCCAGTGTGGACATCTCTAAACCACAGTGTGGCCAATTAAGACAAAGAGCCCATAAAAACACTGAAGCGAATTGGTGACAAAAGCAGAATAGCTCAGTAGTCCAAATGTTTGTACATGCTCTGGGTATAGATTGTGCCACCTGCTTCACAATTCAGCCTTGTCTAGATTGCAGAGAGCAGGTCTCTTAGATGAATATGACTGATTCTGTAAGTACTCCTGTTCCTCTGAAGAATGTACCTCCTTGAAGCTTCTGATCAGAGCATTCCACAACACCACAAAATATGCAGTTCAATCTTCACCTTCTTTTTTCCTCAACTCTAGGAATACACTAAGGTGACATTTAATCAGATACACTCCTCCTAGAGGCTTATAAAGGTGCTGAAAAATAGAGAAGTGTTTCACACCCTCTAGTCTGAGAAGCCTGAAAATCATGAAAGGACACAACTAAGAGCAAAAACTAAGAATAAAAGGTGAATATAATTTGGCTTGTTTCAACATTTAACATCCTAAGCCTTGACTCTCCACCATCACCCACATCTACAATGCACAAAACCACAAATGCAATACTGCAATTTCTGTGAATGTTAAAGTACTACTTATTTAAATATTTAAGTATGGAGAGTGCCTCTACCATAGGTGCAGCTTTATTCAGAAAAAAATGAAACTAATTTCTAATCCTAACTGGTTTGTTCACTTTGTTGCTTTCTTGGCTAGTTACTTGATAAATAAAGATCTTTTGTCCTGTTATTAAGACTCCGAGAAAATCTATGTTGCCAACTGACTTCTTCTGCATACCTCCTTTAGGAAGATAGACACAACATCTTTTACTTCCCATACCTTCCAAATGTTACATTTGTCCTTAATATCATGATGTATCTGAGAAACAGGATAAAGAGGTGCATATTGCCTCTGTATTCTAAGAATGCACAATTAGACTAATATATCACAAGTACCATAAAACCAACATTTCTTAGTACTGTTACAGAATTCACTAACCTCTCTGGTTTTGGTGCAGAATGGCTCAGCCATTGGAATATGACATACTCCTGCGAGACTGGAATGCTGTCCATCATATAAAGTACAATGTCTTTTAGTTGTCCTAGAAAAGCAGAAAACTTGGTTAGAGAGAACAACAGAAAGAGAAAGCAACAAATTGATACAAAGCAAAAAACACAGCATCCCTGGGAGTGGAAGAAAAAATCAGTATGATATTAATGACCACCTGTAATCCTGTTCTGCCTCTGTTCAAACCTTTGAGAATTGAGCTGAAGCATATAGAACTGTTACTCCACTAGGGCATTGCCAATTCATTATGAAAATCTTTTGTTAAACCAAGACATTGAAATGCTGATTTATTCCTAAATGACACAAACAGCCACATTGTGCTGCAATTCTACTGCAAAACAATCAGTTGATTTAGTAGTCAGGCATGTTACCTCTGGAAAAAACTGTAAGTAAGCTTTAAGAAAGGGAAGGAATAAAATCTCAATTACCACAAGGCTGGTGAAATTAGAACTTGTTCATATCACTGCATTCCTACATTGAAAGGATGGGAATTTGCAGGAACAGCTTTTAGCATGAAGGAAGTGTCCATTCAATCAGAAAAACCTTGGCACAGGATGTCTTCATGCTCTCAGAAAGATCCCACATACATGCACTGCCAGCTTCCAAGCAGAAGAATCCTTTTTCTCTCTTCTTTCAATGGATGGAAATGGTCCAACATGTTGAAATTACCTACCAGCATGCCATTCTGGAACACATGGAACTGCTACCATCTACCACTTTGCCCTCAAATGCACTGCCTCAAGCTAATCCACCCAATTGGATGGTGCAAATCTTCTGGAACAGTGTCACATATTGTGCTTTACATGAGAAAATAAAGACAATAGCCAAATTCAATCCACAGTTGAAATACAAAGTATCTGCTGGTAATGCTTTTTATAACGGGTCCCCAATAAAGTCACTAGGTAATATTTAAAAGAAGGTGTTAAATACAAGTTACATGTTAGAGTAGGGTTGGACAAGAAAAAGCATCAATAGGTTAGCCTTAAGAATGAGATTACAAAATAGGATAGAGATGGACAAATTACAAACACCTGGAAAATGGGATACAGCTGTTAAAATAAATTGAAATACTAATTTTTCCTTTATGGGATACTGAAAAGCTGCAAAAAGAATGTATGCAATTTTCCACACTTTTCTGTTTTGTCTGCTAATGAATTATTTAGAGTTGGAGGAAATGGTAAAAGTCATAATCCATTTCCTGCATTACAGTATTTCAGATGTTGTTAGTCAGACACTTCCACTCAGAAATGCCAGAGAAAAGATCTTATATGCATGAATATTAGTATTTGACCTTCAGATACCCTGTGTTCTTTGAAGAAAATGGTCACATCACTACATGGCCTCATAAAGAAATCCCACTACGTTTAGCACCATTCATACAAACTGCATGGGAGTAAGTAAAAGCAGTAAGACCTATAACTGCTTTGAGCAATGGACCACACATGTTCACACTCAGACAATTTCTCTTCTGCATCTGTTGCAGTTTAAAACCCACCTGAAAATTAAACCGCACTAAGCTCCCGTACCTGCAGCAACAGTCATACTTTTAATTAGACAATAAGGTGGCTTTTACTCCTTCATTTTGGTTTTATCACCGTAACACAGGATTTTCTGACCATTCTGACTATGACTGATTCTAGGAAGCAAAATCCAACTCAAATAAATGAACAAACCAGTCATTCCATCTGTGACAAACAGCCCTCTACCAGTTTCATCGTCACCTTCCTCTGTCTTCCAGTAGTGTTGAATTATCAAACTATTGGTAATCAAAGAATAAAATGTAAATTCACACTGGCATTGGCTGTATGAAAAGCAGTCTCAGTATTGTCTGCATCTTCAGGGACACTAAGAGAAAATTCTACAAAAAAATTTACAGAGTGTAACAATACTGCAGTAATATAGTTGTGTTTGTGACACAGAGAACAGAAACAAAAACTGGCAGCTGTTACAGGAAGCTATTTTCTACATCTCCCCAACTGAGGTCAGTCATTCAAGTAAGTAGTTACTGTCTTGCTCTTCTCTTCCTAGCAAATATCAGCAGCAAACCAGAGAGGATTCAAAAGCCCCCAGTTAGTCTGATGTAGTCAACTAACTAACCGTGCTACAATAAACTAACAGGAGTCAAAGGCAGAAAAAAATTATCCCAGATTTTTAAAGTACTTTTTTAAAGAAGAGAGGAACTGTTACAGCCTATAGTAGCAAGTAGTTATTTTTGGATTTGGAAGCAAGGAGAGTACAACATATGTATTTTTGTATTTATTTAATTGTGTTTAAGTACACAAAATAATAAGCATAAAGAAACCAGAGACTATATATGGAATCAAACATGAGGTGTGGTGATGACCTGCAGAATTAGGCTCTCAAAAGTTAGGAAAGCTTACATAGTTCTAATTACACCTATTCAGCGTTTAACACTGTAAGTCAAACGCATGCTAGGCAGAGGTCCTACAAAACTCCTCATATTGCAATCCTGTCATTAATTTCACAGTGTGCATACCCAAGGAGAGCAAATTACAATAGCTGCCTACAGTTTTCTGCTCAGTTCTAGCTCTTCTCCCACTCCTATTCACTATTCCTTCTTTTTGTTTCACACCTGTAAGGAGAATTGAGAACAGGAATTCCCCCTATTGACAATATATATAGAGAGCCCAGATACTAAAAGGCACCTGGACAGTAGAAGGCACTGATTTTAATGCTGGCCTGAGTAAATCCTTGCCACCGAGACCACAACTTCTTTCCTATGTAGTGCCTGGCATGGGTTAACCACTATATATAAGCCAGAATACCTTTCAAGAAAAATAACTGACTGATTTTGCAAATTTAACCAGTACCTTCTTTCCAAGACTATTAACACTGCAGGACCCTGATCTTTCATTAGAAGGTATTTCAGAAAAATTCAATCTTTTCAGACTTTGGTGGTAAACTAAAATATTCTGTCCCATGAAAATACCTTCCCATCACTAGCACTGTTTTCATAACGACTTAGATAATGCAATCACTCTTAGACTGCTGTCAAGGGCTAAATACAGACCCTATCTCCAAAGACCTGGCAGTCCAACACTCACTGGCATAGAACATTATGAAAAAAAGACTTGACACAGAAATCCAGCTGTTAATAGAGACAGACTATCACAACATATCAGTTTTATGAATTAAACTGTAAGCTGGGGATGACTTTTAAATTTGTATTACATATCATTTTCCACCCTGAAACATTCTCAACATGCTTTTCTGAGCAGCTGTTTGGTTTCCTGATGTCATTAAACAAGTCACAACAAGTTTCCACTTGCCTGCATCAAAACGAAAACTTACTAGCCCAAATGAAACATTGCTCATAAATAGGCTATACCATTACTACTGGTGACTATCTGAATAAACTCTAAATGAGGACACAGATCACAGAACAGCTGAGGGTAGAAGTGGCCTCTGGAGGTCACCTGGAGGCCCACCTAGAATGGGCTGTCCAGGTCTGTATCCAGATGGCTTTGAGTATCTCCAAGGATGGAGACTCAGCCACCTCTCTGGTGCTCAGTCACCTTCAGTAAAAAGTGTTCACTGATGTTCCAGGGGAACCTCCTGTGTTTCAGTCTGTTCCTACTGCCTCTGATCCTGGGCACTGCTGGACAGAGCCTGGCTTCTTCTTCTTTGCACCTTCCCTTCAGGTATTTCTACACAGCAATGAGACTCCCCTTGAGCCTAGTCTTCTTCAGGCTGAAGTCCCACTGTCTCTGCCTCTCCTCTTAGGAGAGATGCTGTAGTGGTTTAGTTCACTTACTTGTTCTGTGAGATATGAATTGGGAGAAATGCAAAGCAGGCTCAAAAACTTTGAAGAATATAAAGAGAGTTTATTATTCCCAGGATTAATAAAGAGAGTTTATTATTACCAGGACTAAAAGAAAAAGTAATACTAAGAAAGTAAAGCAAAACCACACTCCCCTCTCTTCTAGCACTCCCTCCTTCCAGCAGTTCCCCCTTCTTCCCCCTTTCCCCTTCCAGCACCCAGCTCGAACAAAGGATAACAAAGATGGAATTTCTGGTCAACATCAGAGTTCTTAAAATGTCTCTCCAAACCCAAGGAAAAAGATGTTTCCTCTCTGCTCCAGCATGGTTTCCAAACTGCTACCTGCAACAGTCCTGCCCACTCGGAAACAGTCTATTGCAATGAAAAATACCAACCTCTCCCATGCAAATCTCACAGTCTTTTCATACTGCAGTCATGGGCCAAACATGGGGTGTTCTCATTTTAAGAATAAGCAAATTCCAGCCTGAAATTCACAACTCTCTTCACAAAAATCTTTATAAGTCTCTTGTCCTGGGATGACTGCTTTCAAACCGACACACAGCTCCTAGGTGACCTGGTGTGGATCACTTTTCTTTTTTTCCAAAGGCTTTATGCAGAATTCTCAATCCCCCCATGCCTTTTAAATGGATTAAAGAGAAAAGAACAGTTTGTGATACTACAGTTTTTATCATGGTCTGCAGAAAGCCAATTTAGGCTTCGCGCTGCGCACAACTCCGCCCTCTTTTCTTCGCCGCCATCTTCTGCTCCGTCCCTCATAACTCACTTTCTCTTTCTCTCTCTGACCCTGACGCCACGTTGGAGAACTCACTCTCATCAGGCTTTGTGTCGGAGGAAAAGCCCCTTTCCCTTGATGCTGCCGGCATTTGATGTTCTCCTCAGTCTGATGTAGGCTGCCTTGGGTGCAGAAAGCTGGAAATCGGCTCCCGCCCGGGTCTGTGTGGGGCCACATGGAGTGGGGGAAGGGAAGCCCCTCCTGGGTCCTGGAAGCCGCTCCGGTGGTCTCGTCTGTGCAGCTCACGGGATGTTTCTTTATCTGCCTTGGCTCTGGGGGGATCTCCCGCAGCATTCCAGGGACTTGCGCCCTGGCATTGGGGGAGGGGAAGCTCAGGCCTGCTCTGAGAGACGGAGCCCGAGGCCATTTCCCCCCCAGCTCACAGCAGGAGAGCTGGATCCAAAAGGAAGCTCCCGCCCCTCCAAGCAGGTTTAAATATGCAAAATCGAAAAAGCGCAATTGGATTGAGAACCTGTCAATCAACTCAGCTCCAACCCACGACAGATGCTCCAGTCCTTTAGCATCTTCATGGTCCTCTGTTGGGCTCTCTCTAGTATGTCCATGTCCAAATTGCACTGTGGAGCCCAGAACTGGATACAGTACTCCAGGTGTGGTTCACCAATGCCAAGCAGAGGTTCCCCCCATTTACCCAGGAGTCTGCCAGGTGATAATGCTGTCAAAATAACTGGTGCTTGACTCACAATCATCCAAACCATGTCCCCAAGTCTGTTCAATATCTTTCCCACATAAATCAGTTTCAATACTAAAAAAAAGTAGCATTGTCAGCAATATAGCTGATATCCACCCATAATCAACTCTAGTATAACAATAAGCAGTTTATATGGGGTTGGCCCCTGCAGGGTACTTAGTAATTTTGATACACTATATTTAAAACCTACTCTTAAAAGAAAAAAAAGCATTTCAGTTATACGAAATTAAAAAAAAAAAAAAAAAAGTCAGTAAATCAGAATTTGAGTAGCACTGCACTGCAAGGAACTGTCTTAGGTTACAATGTAAGATGTAACCAAAGTATGTATTCTATTACCATCTGCTAAAACCAGGGGTGGCAGTATTCTTTATCTTTTCTGTGATACATCCCTGGTAACATGCTCCAGGAGAGCTATTTTTCTGTTAATTGGCTATCAAGCCTCACTGCATAACTCATAAAACTACATCATCCCATTGTGAGATGCTCTGCCCAGGGGGAGGAACCAAGCATTCCATCCTGGATATAATCTGAGGTTTGGAACACCACACTCAGCCCCTACCTATCGGGTTCCCAGAGGACAAGAGCTACATAATCACTGCTGGACCTTCAGAGGAAGACCAGACCCTTTCTACAGGATCACCGCTTCAACAGGACCATATCTATCACTTCAGGAGGACTGAAGCCACCATCTAATCAAGACTGCTACTCTCAGCCTGACCAACAGGGTGCAAGGTTGTATTCTGACTCTGTCAGTGTTTCTGTATTACTGCATTTATTTTTAAATTTTTCTATTAAATTATAGTTCTGATTTTTGAGTATCTCACTCATTTGCTTTCAAACTAGTACAGGAACAAATCTAGGTTTACATGTTGAGTTGGAAACGAAATATTACCAGCAGCACCACAAATGCCCAAAGAAGCTGCATAAACCATTTAAAATACTTTAAATTAGGTGGAATACCCAAGTAAGACTTCAAGATATAATACACCTCCGAGTATTAAAACTAAATTTACCTTCAAAATGTGCAACCAGATCTTTGAATTATTGGTGTTGCTGGTGATCTTTAAATGTATCTTTATTTTGCCCCCAGGTCTGCTTGAATTTTTCTAGTCAGATAATCAAGGAGGATAGGTCTGGCTGGTATACGAAGACTTTGGAAACAAATTTCCTTCCTTATGATTCTTAACAAATATGTAAGCATCTATTCTTGTTTTAAAACAACCTCCTGTCTTTTGCTATTGTGTTGCATTTATCTCTCCTGCAGGATCTCATCATTATGGCATGTATTTTCCTAGCTGACTCCTACCATGCTTTCTTCTACCTCCCCATCTCATTTCAGAGTCTTCATAAAGCTTGGAGTGGCTTGTGCTCTTATTCATGTTTCTCTCCCACATCTGAGAATAGAAGATTTGTTCTTCTTCTGAACAGTTTTCTGTTGGAGCTATACTTCAGCTCATTCATGGCCATTCTTCAAAGCCTTGTACTTCTATTTCTGTTAGAATGGAATGTCTTATATTTGCATTCCCATTTCCTATCATATTTTCTTGTATGAATCTCACTTTTTGACTGTAGAACTGAGGCTATCATCTCATTTTACAAAAACTTAATTTAACATGAACATGTTATTACATGGTTTAACCCCATTTGTCCTCCCTCTTACTCACCTGTCAATGAACTGGTCAATTATGACAAGATCACCGGGTTGTATTTCCTCTCGTAATGAACCACAGGCAGTAGTCACTAATACATGGGAACAATTTTCTTCTTTTAATGCCCAGATATTGGCACGGTAATTGATGTTTGATGGCATAATTGTATGATGCCTTCCATGTCTGCAAAGATACATGTTGCAAGAGAGTAAAATAAATCAGACTGAAATTGCCTTCCTTCTCCCAAATAAGGAGAATTTCAGGAAACATATTTTCCTTAACAATATTGGAAGTGGAACTGACCATTTCAGCTACTTCCAGTATATTTTGTTTTCCTTAATGTATTAAGCTTCTCTTGGAACTCAATTTAAGAAGCAGTGGTATAATTTTCTTTTTAAACGCAAAATTTAATGTTCAAGACTGTAATGAAAAGAATCTTAAAAATACAACTCAGATATAATTCAGCAGCTTCAAGAGTAAAATAAGCATTTTTCTCTGAATTTTCTAAGTCAGTTCCATAGATTCTGAAACCCTTTTTCAATAAGGCATAGGAAATTTTTAAGGTTTATATACATCTCCACAAATTTTCTGCCCCGAAGCATTGCTTGTATTCCCCCACACAAAGAGCAGCACATCACAGCATGTTGTGCTCTAATCTGTCATCTTCCCAAAGAACACAGTAGAATCATCAAATTTTTCTCTTTGATCATAAAGTGATCTGACAGCTTTCATAAATTAAAAGAATGACTTCACACTGCTGCAGTATTCTTTTTCACTACGGCAGGAAATACTTGGTCTTATAAGCATAAGCTTTTGTGCTATCTCTATCTTTGCTACAGAAGTACATCACTTACATGATTAAATATATCAGAAAATTATTTTTAACCATGTAAGAGAAAAGAAGGAACTCAATTTCTCAACTGATTTTTTTCAGAGGCCAAAAAGTCCTAAGAATTTGATCGTTCAGGAACTGCACACAACATGGCCAAGCACTGTCAGGCAGGAGTCCCATGTCATTAGCATTTCTGATAAGCTACCAGGCACACAGATTTATTGTTCTATTGCTGTTCCTGTCATAATTTTATAGAATACACACCTTTTTTTTTTCCCAACCTGATTCAGAAGCCAAAACACAAAGTAAAATTTGCAGGTACCTTAGCCCTAAAAGTAAACTCACAAGGTTTCTGTATTAAGGGTCATAAATCCCTGTGAGTTGGTAAACCACAGCCAAGTTGTTCAAACATCTGTTGCCCAAGGTCTAGTTTGAAACAGCACAGCTATGAGAACTTGAGTTTACATTTCATTTGAGAATATGAGAAAAATGTTGTCCAGGTGTAAAAAAAATACATGAGCAAAGTCCATGAAAGCTAAGAAAAGTAAAACCACAGACAGAAGTGTAGTTGCAGAGATGGTTAGCCGTCAGCAACTTTAATGGAAAAACACTGGCATGAAAAGAATGGGGTCCCTGAGTGCACCACTGGGTCCAAAGTGCCCTGGCCAGTCTCACCCTGGGCCTCCACACAAACTCCTGATGCCTGTGAGCCTGAGTGCTCCTGCCTCCAAGCTCAGGCCCCAGTCTTCACTCCTGGCCTGAGCTATGTCACAGTGTGCCTGTCCCCCCCCCTGTCTCCCCCATGGCCTTCAGACCTATGCAGTAGTTTGTCTCCAGAACAGGATGGGCTTTAGACACACACTACAGCCTTGTCTCTCACCTCCTGCTGCTCCTGCCTGGATTCCCTGGATGGATCCTGTGCTTGACAAATCACCTTGACTTCACTGGGGCTGCTGATGGACCATGTCACCAGCATCTGCTTTGTCATTCTGCCCAGATGCCATGAACTGTGTTAGTATTCTTACATTTAATCTGGTAGCATGTTGGTCCTAGATATCCATGGTTAACACCAGTGTGAAATTTCTACACATTCACCTGCAGATCCTCCTTCCAGAGTCTCTTCAAGTATAGTAAAAGATGTCTGAACAAAAATTACATAGCAAGGGAAAACTGCAGGGGATGCAGCCCCATAAGCAATAATTGTAACAGCAGAAGGACTCAATAATCTAAGAGAATTATTTGCAGGAGTTTACAGTGATACCAGAGATCCAGTTAACCTGGAAGCAGACATTTTCTCTATTTCTCAAAGGAAATCTGCTAACATAGTGAGCAGATGAATTAATTAGTAAGGTTATCAGCACTACCTACCTGCCATCAGAGCAGGTGGCCTTGCAGGCTGCCATTCTTATTAGGGCAATACCTCCCACCAGATTTTTTATCTAACCTAGATAGCATTTTTAATACTCTCAGTCCTTGCAGCATCAAATTTGCTCATGAAAAAACCTAAACTTGTGCTGGACTTTGGTACCACAAAGACCAAGATGGTATCAGACAAGAAATTCAGTTCACCCAATGAAAAGAGAAAAAATTCTGAGAAAACTTTAAGACACATAATAAAAACCCCCTTAAAATGCTCATTTACCTTGCTAAGAGCACACAGTCCACATTTTTAATTTTTCCCAAAATCAAAGCATCCGATGGCTGCAAAACAAGAATGTAAGAATGAGTTACAGCCTGACAATCACACTACAGGCCTCTACTACTACCTAAAAATAAGCGCAACAGTTATGGAAGAAAATACTGGTTACTACTGTACTCTCACGTTTTCTTGAGATCAGCTCTGTAATTTGGTATGACAGGTTAGTAAAACAGCCTAGAACAGGAAGATCAAACTTGAGACGAATTTATCACAAATTTTCTGTGTTCATACTAACATTAACATCGCAACTATTTACTCTGGGCTTTGAAACTGTAATACTTTCTAACATATGAAAAGAGTATTTCAAACACAAAAACAGTAGCATGCACATGTTACCATTTAATTGGTCACTATGACTCTCTTTCCTGCAAACTTCAGTTTCTTTTTGCTAAAGAGGTGCCATTCTCTAGTAAAGCCCCCTTCTAACATAAATCACATTTAATCTGTGCTTTTCCGTAACACTTGCCATTCTATTCTCTGTCCCCCTTCTAACTTGGGCTTGCAGTAGGGACGTGAAAAGTTCTGGATTCCTCTAACCCACCCTTCACTCACCCCCAGCTTCCTGAAAAACTCACTCTTCCCTGCTTCTGGGAGTCCTGCTCTTGCGAAATGAAATGTGATATAACAGAGAAATTCTGGTATGTAAGTGGGAGAAGCAGTGTTGTATTTGCTCAGCCCAGGGACTTCTCTCACAGTTACACAACAAGAAAATACCATCTTCCCGACTATCAACCAGCCAGGACAATAGAGCATTCTAATTTTAGCTATGCAGCTGGAACATGTACCCTGCCGTGGAGATGGGTCATCCTGCCCATGAGAGGCAGCCTCCAAGTCATCAACCACCATTACAATAAATCAATTTCTCTGTGGGCCGTGTTCTGCCCCTGGCCTTCAAGGATCTGAAATACACCATGTTCTAGCTTCCCTTTTTGTTAAAACAGCTACTAACAAAATCACAGCTTATCTACTGATCATAAGTTTGCAAGTATCTTGAAAGGCTCACACACTTACATTTAAAAATGTTCTGTTACCAGCTACTTGATAGAATACAAATAAAATTATAATGCTAGATGCAAGATTTCAACTAGCATTTAGTTTTACAGCTGTTGATTTTATTACACACTTGAAAATCTGCAGAGATTGACAACAAAGTGATACGGGAATCCCATGTTAAAGATTCTGATTTCTAATAAAAACATCACCTTCTACTTCCTATTGCACAGCTCTTTTTGGTAATTATTCATATGAAAGCTCTCCAAATCACTATAATTTACTCTATCACCAATGTTTAAATTCTGGCAGACACTTACTACCTTTTTTTTAAAAAAGGAAACATTCCAGAAAATATATGTTTAGAACTGTAGTTACTCTTCCTTTTTTTTTTTTTATTTAATATTAAACTATTGATATTTAAGTGCCTAATCTTTATCTTACATATACTCTTCTGAAGCAAACATGGCTTTAAGAGTGAAATTTCACACAGGGCAAAAGCCTTGCTGTTTAATGGCCAAGGTAACTTGCCATTGCAACATTCCATAATAAGGAAGGTTCACAAAAATTATCATTTGGGATTTTGTTTTGTTTACCCACATTTGTTGTGTGAAGTAATAAGCACTTAGTCCCCAAAAGGGTACAAAAATACTCTTAAAAACTAAGCACGATTTCCAGCAAAAGTTCTTGCCTCCCACCAAAAAGATCAGCAAGTTAAAGATTGGGCTCTCTGCTTTATAATTAACAGATTCAAGTTTATTGCAAGAGGTAGATTTAAGTTTACATCAATTTTCAAAAGATTTGGGGTAGAAAGGTGCTGTTTGACATCCATTCCCACCACAGAACTCCAGCGAATTCTGGTGTACATTGACGATGCAGAAAGAACACAACAGCTCTAAAACCCACAGGCTTCAAAATCTAGTTGCTGCAGCCAGGGTTTCCTTCCCTATCTGCTCACATCCTAGCACGCCAAAAGGCTTCAGGATGGTTGTGTAATAGTACCGTCCAGCTGACACCTTTGCACAGATCTCCACGAAACGCATTCTGCACATTTTTCAGCTGACATACTGAATACCTTTTTGGCACATGATTTCTAGAAAAATGGAAGTGAAAAAGAAATACTTGGAACACAGAAAGCACTGCTAGTTGAAGAATGGACAGTTTAAGAAAAGAATTGCAGAAACTGCATCATGGTTCATTAAAAGATATTAAAGATGGTAAAAATCACACAATCACTGAATTGCTAGGGCTGGAAAAGACCTGTGGAGATCAGCTAGTCCAGCCTTCCTGCCAAGGCAGGCTCGCCTAGATCAGGTTACACAGGGACACATCCAGGTGGGGTTGGAGTGTCTCCAGCAAGGGAGGCTCCATGACCTGCTAGGGAGCCTGTTCAAGTGCTCTGCCACCCTCAATGTAAATAAATTCTTCCTCATATTGTGTTTTAGTTTATAGCCACTACTGCTTGTCCTGTCGCTGAGCACCACTGAAAAGAATCTAGCACCATCCTCTGGGTACCCACCTTTGAGATATTTATATGTATTGATGTGATCCCCTCTCAGTCTTTTTCTGCACTAAGGCGGCCCAGCTCCCACAGTCTCTCCCCGTAAGAGAGATGCTCCAATCCCTGAATCACCTCTGTGGCTCTGTTGGACCTTTCCAGTAGCTCCTTGTCTTTCCTGTACTGAGGAGCCCAGACCTGGACACAGAACTCCATATGTAGCCTCACCAGGGCCAGGGGAATCACAGCCCTTGACCTGCTGGCCCCACTCTTGCTGCTGAACCCTAGGACAGCACTGGCCCTCCTGATTGCAAGGGTGAACTTGTCATCCACCACCCCAAGTTCTTCTCTGCAGAGCTGCTTTCCAGCATGTCAGCCCCCAGCTGTGCTGACAATTGGGATTATTCTCCCCCCCAGGTGCAGGACCCTAAACTTGCCCTTGTTGAACCCCATTAGGTTTCTCTCTGCCCAGCTCTCCAGCCTAAGGTCCCACTGAGTGGCAGCACAGCCTTCAGGTGTGTCAGCCAGGCCCCCCCCAGTTTTGTGTCATCTGCGAACTGGCTTAGGGTTCATTCTACCTCTTCATCCAGGTTGCTAGTAAAGGGATTGAATAAGAATAGACCAACTACTGATATGTGCATAAAGTTATAGCAACAGAAATTTCAAACTACGTGCTAAACACATAACATAGCTAGTGTGTATTTCCATTCTACTCTCTTTCTCCCACAAGTTCTTTCCAAGTGCTGTACTTCTTTACTATTATCTCAGTCATAGCCAGAAGTGATGATAAAATAATGAAAACTTTCAATGGAAAAATTTGAATTCAAGGCTCTAATACTCTATTTTTAAAGGAGGATTTAATAAAAGGTCCAATAAAAAGTTCTCAAACTTAAAAGTTCATAAATGTATTCAACAAGTACTTCCCTCTTTTCACAAAATACAAGTTAGACATATATGACTCATTGCTGCAAAACAGAAAAGAAAGAACCTTGGGAAATTAACCCCATACTATTACAATAACAAACAACTGGAATAAATCCCCTTTGTCTATAACATAAATATGCATAAAGTATTGTTCATGTGGCATCTACAGAATTAATTTTTTCCTTGGTCTCACCTCAGAAGCTAGCTGGAGCAGAAAACAGAACGACCATGGAATACTTACTATGAAAATGTATTTCAGAGGTTCTGCAAGCCTCCATTTAACCTGTGAGCTAGTTTAGGAACCAAATTATGTACATTATTTTGCCAAGGTAGAAGAGGAGCTTAAGCATTACATTACATGGTCTGATTTTCCTGATTAAAGCAATAAATGCTCAACTGAAGGTGGAACTATGCCCTGGTTTGTTTGCAAGATATATTTATGACCAGAAAAAGAGAGGGAGCCCCTAGAATAATTTTCCAGAGTAGGAAGACCCCTTGGCCACCACGGAAGGTGATTCAGGACCAAGATCTGTCATCCAGAAAGTAAGACAGTATAACTGAAAATATATTCTGAACAAAGATTTTTAGTAGCTTCAAAATTCAATGATGAAGATAAAATTGCTTGGAACAGCATCTATTATCCTGTAGGAGAACAATGTTTTCCATATCTGGAGACAGAATGCCAAAAGGTTTTGGAATATTTTCCATAGAATACCAACTTTTTGATGCACTGAAAATGGTGGAAGCAAACAAAGTAGAAAAGAGAGCCGGAATATTAAGAGCTGTAAGCCTACGTAGTTTTTTAAAAAACTATTGTACTGCATTTTCCCTATTATTAATGTAACCAGAAAGCTCATAGGAGGATCAATGGCAACATAGAGAACAGAAAAAACTGTTCTAAGTTTCCTTTAAACTTTTCCGTATTTTCCACATTCCCTAATGCTAAATTTGGTTGTTAAATAATTCTTATGATCCAAGAAGGCCAAAGCAGAAGGGACTTCAGGACTGTATGAAGAAAATGTAAGCTATTATTCATCTTTTAAAAGAAAACACCATTTTTCATTAAAGAAAAATCTATATTGCTGCTGTCAAATGTCAAAGGCGCCAAGGAACATCTATCCCAGAAAGGTTTTCAGTCAAAAATCTTTTGGGTATGTCCTTGCCTAGAAACTTAAGAATGAAACACCAAGATTTAAATAAAGTGTAATTTGCATTTTTACATGACAGAAGGAAGTGCACATACATTCTGTTAACTATGCCTTGCAATTTCCTTCTGACATTAATTTATTTTCATTCTTCCTGGTTTTCCCTGAATTAAATAGGCTGATGTTTCATCTCAGTTTCTCTTGGGAAATAAAGGACCACAAAGTTCTGAAGTTTATTATTAAGTCCTCTACTTCTTAAAATTTCAGGCAGATTATCTCTACACTGATTTCACAGCTCTATGAAAAAGTATCTTTATGGCAGAAAAGTCCCAATTTGGTTTTATTCCAGTAACAATCAAGAACAAAACATAACTTTAGGAAAAAATACTAACAAACAATAAACTTCGAAACTTTTCCAGGCACACTTAAATAAAAATAAAACTGCCCTCTTGCATTCAGCAATAGCTGCTCCCTGCAATTATGTAGTTCTAAAATGTGTGGCAGGTTGTGTAACAGCTCCTTCATGAATACTAAATAGTCTTAGTAGCAAAGTCTGTGAATATTGATCCACCTAATAATACCAATTGAATTTGTGAAGCTTTTTTCTGCCTCATTTGAAATCCATTGCACTTTGTGCAACTGTAACCTGTGGGCTAAGCTCTGCACATCTTACACTAAGGCTGATCCATCAGTTGCTCCTCCTGAGAATGAAACTGCTTTCAGTTGCTGAAGTTAATGTGACTCTATACAGGAGGAAATATCAGAAGTTCAGATCTACAGAGAGAAGGAAGACAGGCCATTACAGGTAAAAGGATAAAAGCTTGCTGTTTGGCTGTGCTTTCTTTCCCTGGCTGTGACCTGACTCCATCCAGGTCAGCTTAACAGTCCCAGTTCAACTCAGGACATTATCTCAAATTCACGTTTGGATTCACACCATGATATCTCAGTTTTACTCTCATCCCCTTTACACAATGCTTTGTGCCAGAAATTATCCTTCAAAACGCACTCAGCACTGTGTATAGAGCAACAGCCCTAGCCTCCACTCCCTTCTGCTGAGGAATAGGACAGAAGCAAAGTGAAGGAGAATTGTTCAGGGGTACCAGTGTCATAAGAACGGTTTCAGAGCTTCATTTCCAAATAATTTTCAAATTATGTGGCTATAAGCATGATTTTACATTGGCATATAAAACATTATTCAGTAGTTACAGGGAAAATCGTGTCTCATATACCTCAAGGGACAGTTTTCTGCAATTCAGAAAGGTCCCTGGACCAATCTGACAGATAATACAGGTCACACACCAGCACAAATCTGAAAGAGAGGGTTTATCCCTTGATTGTAAATTCAACACTGTGTTTCTAAATTAATCCAATCTACAAATAAGAGGCATAGACTTCTTTGCAATACTTTGTTTCTACAAACTAAGGATCCCACAACATAGCAACTAAAAAAGAACAGTTGTACCAGCACCTCCTTTATACATTCATTTACCAACTGGAAAATTCTTAAAGCATACAAACATCTTAAAAACTGACAAAAAGTTTCAGTAATAAATAAAAAGGTTATACAGACCTTGCCATAAGGAGTGTCAACATATTTTTCTGTTCTTCCTTCTAAGATATCCGGATCATCCAGGCCAGTTCCACCGATAATTCCAATCTTACACAAAAAGTACATATTATTCTTCTTGCAATTTACAGTTAAGTGCATGCCTGGAAAACTATCCAGGCAGCTACAAAATGTATCTTCCTCTGGAGATGAGGCCAGACTACAGATCAACAAAGCACAATATGCCCATCACATTTTTCCAGAATGTACATTTCAAATACCTGATTTTAAACAACTGGTATTTAGCTTGCCAATTTCTTACCCTGTGATTCTCCTCTTTAAGACACCAAATTTAAAAAAAGCTATGAAAAAATGCACAAGGATGTACCATTAAATATTCATTTCCAATAAAAAAATGAAGACTACTATTTGGGAATGCCTGTAATAAGAGAGAAATACATGTAGAAAGCTCATTAAAACAAAGGCTTCTTGGTTATATAGACAAAAAGTCTTACACATAACGACCATACTGAATACCAGGCTGTCAAGGTTTTAAGCCCAGCTGGAAGTTAAGCACCACACAGCCACTCACTCAAACCCCACTTCTTTCCTCCTGCATTCTGGTGAAACGGAGAGGAGAATCAAAGTAAAACTTGCATGTTGATATAAGAACAGTTTAATAACTGAAAATAAAGTAAAATATGGTAATAAGAGTAAATGATATTAATAATGATAACAAAAAATAACAAAAAGGGGGAAACTAGTGATGCACAAGACAACTGCTCTGCACCCATTGACTAATGCCAGACCCCCATTCCCAAACCCAGACTGGCTGCCCTTCTGGGTTACTCCCTCAGTTTATATGGCAGGCATAACATCCCATGGTGTGGAATATCCCTTCGGGCAGTTTGGGTCACCTGTCCCAGCTGTGCTCCCTCTCTGTTTTGCTTGCTAACCCCCTCTGCTCCCTCCCTGGCAGAGCATGAGACACGGAAAAAAGAAGTCCCTGACTTAGGATAAACATGACTCAGCAAAACCCAAAACATCACTGTGTTATCAACACCATTCTCATTCCAAATCCAAAACACAGCACTGTAACAGCTACTGAAAGGAAATTAACTTTGCTATAGCTATAACGAGGACACAGGCCTTTCTATATGATATTATACCTCCAAAATAAAGAAAACCTTTTGGAAAAAAATTCATTTTTGTGTTGAGTTGACAAAATCTAAGAGGCGTCCCAACTAAAATCCCTGTTGTGTTTTGATTTGCCTGTGATTGCATATTCCAGCTAAGAAAAATGCATCTGATTTTTCTTGTTTCTAGTTCATCACTGGAAAGGAACTTGAGTCTTTGTCTCTCTAGGGATAATGAGATTTTTAATCAAGTCAAGTTTTCGCTTGAGTTCAGAACACTAGTAACTCTTTGGATGGAATCATTACTGTCAAGCTTTTCACAACTGAAAGCTTAGCAATGGTATTTAAAAGCGATGTCATCATTTATCACACACAGAGAAAATGATAGTGCTTCTTTTTTTCTTCAATGTGACCAGTTGTTCCAAAGTTTTTATCACTCTCAAGTTGAATACATATGATGACTGATTTGCTTATCAGGGAAGAACAAAATCTGAAGCAGTGTGGCATAACTTACTACCACAAAGACTGAAAGCTTCCCAAGTAAAACCTCCAGACTTCAACATACAACACCCTCCTTCCACAACACACACACAGCTGCCTCTTACTCTAGCTTTTTCTTACTTTCACATTCATAGAGACCCCATTTGTTCAATCACTGTATTAGCTGGTTCATCAAGCACTTCTTTTCAACAAGCAGAGGCTCTGCGGTCTTCCTTACGTATCAAGTACCTCTGTAACAAAGCTTTCCACACCCGATGGTGTAAGCGCTGACAGGATGAGAGAGTTCCAACCGACTTCCTACTTCCTTCTGCTACCCCCCTGTGGAGCACGAGGAGAAGTGCAGAGGAAAACAGCAGTAAAAACCGACATTCTCCGACCCTCAATACACACACTAGCTTTAGGGAAGGCCTAGATCATTGTTTGCAGTAGTATTGTAGCGCTGAGTATCACAAAACTCAAAATCAATAAAAGACCATCTTTAACACTGTTCATGCATACATTCAGTAAACACTGATGACGGCTACTTTAACAGAAGACAGAACCAAAATGGTGTTTTGGCAAAATGGTGCCTTTTAAATTTTTTTTCAATCTATGGGGGGAAAAAAAAGCTTCCTTCAGCAACTTTACTAGTTTAAGCTTGGTATAACACTTGTTTTACTAGTGCCCTATGACTCAAGATTCAAGAGGAAACTGAACATCTAGCAATGTGAAAGTTGTTAGGACTGAGGAATAGAGCGGAATGCTGGAGAGAGCAGCTCCAGATACGTGACGTAACAGTTATTTTGGAACTGAAATGCTTTAGGATCATTATGAACACACAGATCCATCACAGTAACAGACTGTTCCTGTACAGAAAGCAGCACGCCTGGCCTGTGGCAGCATGTGGTTGCTCTCAGGCTCCATAATCCTGCTGCTGCAGCAGCATCAATACATGCTTTGGCTGCACTGTTCAGTTCCTGAGTAGGCTTTTACACCAATAGCCATGCTGTCAGAAACGGCAGACTGCAATGAGCTTGCAAAATACTCTCAGCTCCCAGGGGACAGAACTCAAAGCACAGAACACCCAGACTATGATGAGTTTGCTTCTGCCTTCTTACTCACTGCAAACTTACCTCAGTGGTAGTCTGGACAACCCTCAGGCCACCTGAGGCAACTGGCTAGAGAAATGCTGGGCTCACTTATAATTCACTGGAGAGCTACTCCAGTGGAAGGAAAGATAGGCCAGCTGAGATTTTTGAAGCAGCTGCTTCTCCAGTCCTATAAGGTCAACTTAGAGCAGGCAGCTCGAGCCCTAAAATTAATTTTACATGACAGACAATTATTTTTCCTCCTAGTTTACATGACCTTCAGAAATACTATCTGCATCTGGGAGCTAGACACAAAAATCTGATTCTATACTAAGTTCTGCTTTCCAAACCTTGTAGTGAATTATTGAAAGGAATGCAGATCCTCTAGGTTCAGTGGGAGAGATACCCTACGTCCTGGTTCTGGCCAGGACAGGATTAATTTTTGCAATAGCCTGGGAGGGCCATGACTAGGATCTGGAGGTTATTCTATACCACTTCGTATCATTTTCCAGAAACAGGGGAAGGGGTCCCCGGTCAGGGTAGCATGACAATTGGATGGTTTTGAGCTCTGCATACTGGTAAGCAGTTGCATATGAGCTTCTCACCTCTCTTATATACGTTTGTTATTACATCGTTGGTGTTACTGTTTGTTTTCTTATCTCATTGTTTCCAGTAAATTGTTCTTATCTTGAGCCATGATCTTCACTTTTTGTGCCTGCAACTCTGCCCTCCATTCTGCTGCAGGAGGTGGGTATGGTGTGGTTTCAGTGAGAACACTAAATTGGAGAGCACCATTTCCAAACCACAACACCCTGTTAGAGGAGCTCAGTTCTATTCCCACTCACCAGCCCAGGCACTGAAGGAACGGGAAGACAGAGAGAATGTGACAAGGAAGAACAGTTTCACTTTTCCTCAAAAGCCAGAGGAGTGATCTCACATCTAGGAGTGACCTCAAGAATGGAAAGATGTAAAACTGTATTGTCCATTCCAGACTTTGGATTCTACAAAGGGACACAAAGTAAAAGTAAAAACTTGTAAAAGTTAATGGAGGCTGTATCGAAGGTTATCTGAATCTCAAGTAAAATGGCGTTGCAGTGGAGTGAAACACAAATTATTCTACTATGACGTAGTCGAGCTCAAACATT
Organism: Daphoenositta chrysoptera; assembly: GCA_013397915.1. NCBI lineage: Eukaryota > Metazoa > Chordata > Aves > Passeriformes > Daphoenositta > Daphoenositta chrysoptera. The sequence goes on from VZRO01000336.1 coordinate 204,964, forward strand.
GGGATGAAGAGCAATGGAAGTGAAGCCTAACAAAAAGTTATCATACCAGTAACCACAAAGATCCAACCCATTTCTCTGTGGGAGTCCAAGCAACAATCACACTGAAGTCTATGCCTTTCTTCACCTGATGTTTGGTGAACTTCCCCAAGCAGGTTTAAGCCAAAGGCATAGAGGTATCAATGCAGTAACAACCTACACTTGTCCGCCTAAGGGTCTTACACACTAATACTTGTCATGATCACCTAAGGGTCTTTTTGACAACTAACCACCAACAAACCCTTCTGTATTCCTCTCTTCTGTTTTGGGGATACTGAGAAAGGGGACAGGATGGCATTACAAATAATTTTGCTTAACAGGAGATAAACATCAAGCTCTGTATAATTTATGCTTAAAAGAATAAACCTGTACACTGAAGCCAGGTTGTAACTGTTTTCTACACACCAAAGAAACGGGGAGTTACTTCAGAGTTACTTCATGATTTTTCTACTCCGCAGAAAAACAATGCAGAGTTTGTAAAAACCCAAGTTTCAGTCTGACCACCGGCCTGCTCGCCCCTGGTGCCATCGCCACTCTGAGCAGCTTTCCAAGCACACAGGAGACAAGTCTTAGAGGGGAAGTTTTGCACTGCTCACTTCAAAGCTCAGAGTTCCGAGCATGTTTGCAAACCCAGCCCGCAGTTACAGACCCGCCACGGTCCCTCTCACTGACACACCCGACACACCGCACCGGGGTCGGATACCCGGAAAAGGAGATTTCTCCGGATTTAAAAACAACAACAAAAAAAACAACCCTTAAAAAAAAAAAACACTTAAAAAAAAAACAAACACAAGAAGAACAAAAAAAAACCCAAACAAAACAAACTCCCAAACCAAACCAACCAAAAAAAAACCTAAAA
>VZRO01000336.1:206292-288707 GCA_013397915.1 Daphoenositta chrysoptera
GGCTCGGGAGCGCCCGGGCCGTGAGGGGAGCGAGAGCCCCGCCGTGCTTAAATGCCGCTGGATTCGCAAGCAGGGCGCCCGTCTTGCTTGCTTCTTGATCCTCCCGACCTGCTCGCTCACCTGTGACTCTGGGAGCCGTCGCTGCGTGGAACCGGAGCGGCGCTGCGGTGGGGTGCGATTGAAATCAGTTGTCTACTTAAAGGTGCAGCTGTGTGCTCAGATTGCTAAGCACTGTCTCGGTCTTTCTGAAAACTTAACTTTCAGACGGTCTATATTTCAGTCAGATCCCCTTTCCGTATTCCTGGAGACATAGCGCTTTATTTGTCTTTCCCTCCCCCCCCCTCAAATCCTTGAATTTGCCAACAGAGGTGGAGCTAAACTGAACCACAAAATCCCTGAAGCATCCTATGAAACAGTGACATGAGGCGAAAAAGTGCTTATTAGCCGTGGAGTGCCAGGCAAAACGAGACCAAAATTCTAGCTCTAACCTCCATGAAAATTCCTAATTTAAAATATTTTTAATGAAGTAGAAGAGGTTTGTTTTAAATTTAAAAAAAAAAAAACAAAACAACAATTAATGTAGAGTTTTAATGTACTCTAAATTAAGGGTTGTCTTTTCAATATCCAAAAATATGTCTGAGAACAAACAGGAGCAAGTTTTGCAAAAAAAGAAAAATATTTCTCAAGTATACATAGAAAGTTTACACGTGTTTAGCTCTCCAAGCTAAATAGAGCTTCAAGTGATAGGTAAGCACATTTATTATGTACTAATAATTAAAATTTTTGTGTCTGTGGTATTTTTCTTGTTGCTACATGTCCATACATTTAGGAGAAACATTTATTTTATCATAACAATCCTGTATTTTGAGAAACATCAATAGTTTTTATATATTCAGGCATTTTATTTCTATAGGTAGTTACAAGTATTATATATATATTTGTATCAAATGCAGAGCTTTCACAAACAGCCATTCTCTTGTGAATTGGAAGTACTTGCTTGCAAAAGTGTTTGACATATTTTCTTTAAAGCAGCTTTATCTACTGGAGACACCTTGGGCGCCCAGACATGCCATTCTCACATGCTGCTCGGTCCTACCTGCCTGTTAAAAAACTGTCACGTATCTGCTAGTAAATGCAGGCCTCAGATTCATCATTGGACATATGTCCTACATTTTAACTGCTAAGATCTTGAGGAAGTTCTTTATATACCAGAAGAAAAAGGATATTCCTGATAACTTAAGGCAGTAGCAACTAGTGCTGAACTCGTGCTTCAGCTGGAATGTGCTCTCTGTGGAGCTTTAAACACTTTTTAAACACTTTTTTTTTTTAAAGACTTTTAAACACTTTTTTTCCCGAACACTGTCTTCAGTGTGTGCTGGTGATCTTCGTGCACTGCTGGGATGTTTGTTACCAAGGCTGAAACCTTCTTACTGCAGGTCAAAATGTAGATCATAGTGATGAGAAATTTACTTTGGAAAATCATGGTTTAATACGGAGAGAAAGAAGGACATCAGTGATGTTACACGTTAACTTCTTCAATTGAAGTTATAGTTTTTCAGGTGAAGTCATAGCTAACTCTTTTACGGCTTCAGCGTGTAGCCATAATACCACAACAAGACTGAAATTAACCTTGTATTTCTCATTCTGTTGAAGGCATATGTTCTGCTTTTAGTGTACAGACTCTTTTAATGAATAATTCTTGGCAATTCTTTCTGTTCAATCCTACAATTTTCCTCTGCTGAATTGCTGTAAAAAGCTATGTCAGTTGTGTTGCAGTACTCGTCTTTGACCACAACTACATGCAATGTATTTGCTTTTTGAATATGAGAGCACATGTTGCTTAAATAGTGTGAAAGTATTCACTATTTGCACTCTCAGGGACTGGAAGTTAAAAGTTGGTTGTTACTCCTCTTTAAAACTCCCAACTCCATACCTGTGGATTCTTTGATGTTTTGTGTGTTTTGTAGGAATACTGGTCTGCATTATGCTGCCCATATAGCCACATTAAATCTGAACACAGAGCAGCAAGCAGAAAAGACTGCTCACGTGGGATTGTTACTGACATAGATACTTGAAGAAATGTTGAGCTGGAAGCTCAAAAGAAGCTTCATTAGATGGAGTTTCTGAAGATGGCTAGTCTGAACAACTGTTTTGGCACAGTTCAGACAATGGATGGACAGCTTAGAATCAGAAAAGGAGCTAAAAAACTGCATTCTTGAAGCTTTTTCACATCTAATACCATGTGAATTTCAGTTTAGCAGTTTACTGGAAGGAAAATCTGTATCAATATGAAATTTTGCACATCTTCCAGTGAGGTGTTTATCAACAGTTAGTTAGTTCCCATTACTTTTATCATTTTACAACTTAAATAAAGGCATACATGTATTTAAGCCTGCAAAATTATTTAACTGATCAGTAAGAGGTAAGAAACAGTGCTTTTTGAAATGAACATTTTAAATGCTTTCATTTCTGTATACATATGCTTTTGATACCTCAGTTCTGAATACCTTAAAATTAAAATACTGTAATAGGATTTTAGGTGGAATCCAATTCAATGACTGTTCATCAGGAAACTGTAATCCAGAAATCTTTAACACTACACTTACCATTGTGAGTAGTCAGCTTTCTACAGCAGCCATTTGAAATTGGAAGCAGGTAATTGAACACCATCCCAACAAAACCAAAATGTTCAGCAAAACACAATGAACATAAACTATTAAAAAGATACTTGTTACAGGACTACTAGAGAGGTTGCAATTTCAGTTCACAATTCCATTTATAACATTACGGAAAAGAAAACCTTGAAATAAAGTGATAGCTTTGTATTTTCCCAGAGATTGCACTTTCGTATTCTAAATGATGAACTTTAAGTCCATTTATCTGAATAAAAATGAACAGTTTAGTGATGTTTCATTTTTTCCAAAAGAAAAGAAATGCACAATTACTTGGAATCTCTCTGCTTTGATTTCTCAGTATTTCTCTTGGCTATGTCTCATGGGCAGTGTTTGCTTAGCTGAAGTTAAAATTATGTGTAAAAATTAAGCCTCATTTGCACCTTACACCATTCAAAAAATAAAAAATAATCTTTAGATGAGAATATGTAGTTTATATATCAGACCTTTCAAACTTAAGTAATTTTTTGTACCTCAAGGGAATTTTTGTGGAAGTCCACATGTAGTCAATACCTAAAAACCCTGAAAGTCCTTAGAATCCTGGGAAGACCTGACAATTTAAGTTCCCCAAAACTGTCTTAACAGTTTTGGTTGTATGGCTGACAGGGCTTGGAAATATTGGTCAAATGAACAGAAACATTAAAGTTAGCGTAAGAAATACTTCAATTACAAAAATAGTATATTGTTTAGTTAAATATAGAAAACAATCTGTGTATGAGAAGATAATTCTTTACAGTACAAACCAAAGTTGAGAAAAGGTCTATAGTGGGCAATTAAGATGAAGTGACCCTTGAGTTTTAATCCCTCTTCAGACATCAAGTACTTTCATGCATATAAGTAATTTAAACCCTGTCCCTCCTGTAGTCAGAAATGTGATGGTAATGAACCTTAACTGTGTTAAGGGGTGTTCAGATTAGCTAGAATGTATTTGTGAGAATGCTTTGAAGATGAAAAGCATTGTATCAAGGTAAAAGGTCTTACTTTTTTTATTACAACAAAAGTTGCTGTAAAGAAATAACAGTGCTGTGTACACACTGTTGAGCTTTGAATTGCTTTTGCTAATGTTATTTCAAAGAAACAGTATTTGCCCGTAAGAAGGGAAAACAAAGCCTCAGTCAAGTCCAGTTTGCCTTTTCCATTCATTCATGCCGATCTCACTGTCAAGAGTTCTCATTATGCTGTACTGCTTGTCGACCTTGTTGTTTCTGCCCTACAAGTTCACAGAATTTTTTCAATAGTGATGGAGTATTACACATGTTAAAAGAAGAGTATCCTCTGTGTCCTTCTGTATCAGAAAAAATTTGACCCAAAAAGGACCCGTATTTGTCATTGGCTCTTACTGTGAAACTAGCTTTCTCTTTCACATTCCATGTTAATTTCATCCTTGCTCCTGTATACTGGAAACAATTTTCTGGTCCCTGTCCCCAAAATAGTGATTTATGATTTCAACTGACATCAAAGAAAAATTAATTTCTGTATTTGGTGTTAGGACAAAACCTTTTGAAGCATGAAGAAGCTTAAGGACTGCCATATGTAAGCACCTGAGTCAGGTTCAGGAATATTTGAAAACCTAAGTTTCCAACTCTTTATTGTGATCCACTGTCTAAACTACTAGTTTATTGTTTCTACAGATGTCTCGTGGAGCAGAGAGATCTGTGAACCCTCAAAAGCATGCCAGCAAAAGGCTAACCGAGGAAGTTCAAAAGACCTTTATCAGTAGCTGTAGACATCTGTCTTTACACTGACTCTGCTGTGGGACTGTAACACTTTACATTGATCCATCTATTTGTAAAATGAGCAGTTGGGTTTTCCCTAATTTGAAACAAGCAGAAGTATCTTGAAGGGATCATTTTAGCAAAACAAACACCAGAAAATTCCTTCTCTAAGCATGATTTTTTTCTCAAGGAGGAACCATGAAGAAGCTGACCTCATCGTCTTCAAAGCTGTGATGTGCTTCTTGTGCACTAAATAACCTTAATTCAGTGAAGATTGCACAGTCCAGAGACAGAGCAACTCTGCCATTTACAAAAGAGGATTTTTCATCTTACAGATAATTTACTGATACACTAATTCTGAAAGCTTCCGTGCAAAGAAATACACACTGTGAGTTCAGGTATGTAAAATCTTTAAGAGAAGACAGTGAAGTTCAGAAAGTTGACTTTTGACATTACTGACGTAAGTTAGTTCAGAAAATAAAATCCATACTGCACTTACGCAGTCATACTTTTCTTCCTGATGTCCCCATTATCTTCAGTGATGCTACAGAGAAAAGGAAACCTCAGATCATGTAGGAAATGGTTACAGAAGATGAGCATTGTTTTAATTAATAGCTGCAGTGGTCTGCTAGTGTTAAGATGTGAGTGATTCTCTCTAATATGGTCCACATACCAGTTCATTAGTTTTTGTGCATGAAGTACATGAATGCATCCATATCACCTGTGCATAGAAGTGCTTATAAAACTAATTTAGGTAGCTAGAGTAAAAGCTGCTTCCCTACGTGGCTCTGCTGAAACTTGCTCCTCTACCACGTTTCTACTTCCAGCATTTTTTCCAACATACATATTAGCTTAGCTCTCACCACACAAATATTAAAAGGAGAAGAATGAAAAAGAGTGGCCTAAATATTTCATTGGTTTAGGCTGAGGTATAGTTATTCAAACTCCGTCTGGATTTTGTTTACCCATAACCCCTCTTTGACTGCACTTTGACTTCAAGTGCCTGCCTTGGCTCTGCTCAGGCATCACTTCCGTATGTTCTTGATGACTCAAAGTTAGGTCCTGGTAATTGTAAACTGCTTCCCAGGGGACTGGCCCAGGAGGCACAGTGACTCAGAGGCCTGTGACACAGACCGCCTCCCTGCTTCCCCCTGGCCATGGGCATGCAGGTACTCACTGCTGCCCTAATGCATCCTTCAGTTATTACATGCCCATCCCACACTGCCGTGCTCTGCATGGTGAGTAGCAGGAACAGGACCAGATCCTCACCCTCTTCATGCCTCTGCCTGCTCCCATTTAGTGGGCTTGCAGAAGCATTTCCCTATGGTCAGATCCCTGGTCCAGCAGGTCCTTTGTGGAGGTGAACAGGTTCTGAGCATTTAACGCTTTGTTCTGAGGTTTGCTGGTGCTTTTAGCCGGCATGTGATGGTGCTGTGCCAAATGAAACCCACGACACTCTTACACGTGTGTCCATTGCAGGTACAGGTTATGTCCTTCAGCAATGTGATTTACCTCTTGCAGCAGAATAGCTCCTTTTTTGTTATGTGAGTGGCTTCTTTGTTAATGTAGCCTGTGTGGCCATGTTGGTTAAACTGTGGTGTATGTCATCCTCAAGCTCATCATTCAGCTTTAAAGAGCAATTAAATACTAGGTCGGTGCATGCTAAATGAAAAAGAGGAGTTTTTTTACATCTTCTCTTTTTTGCCATCTTCCAAAATAATAAAGGATGCTTGAGATGAGAAGGTGACAGCTTAAAATACAGTTTAATTCACCAACTATTGCAAAATATTTGGAGGGAAGCTACAGAGATATTTAAAACTTTATACCTAATATTTTAGTTGATCTAAGTTGATCTAGTGTCATAAGAGCAGTAAAATAAATCCCCTGATCAGAGGATATATTACTTTGTAGCTGAGTAAAGGGGTAATGCTTTGAACAATGAGTTGATGCCTGCTGGTATCCGTTGTGTATGCCATTCATCTTACTGTAGTTTAGAAACATGCAGTATTTTAAAAATGTATCTCCTAACAACACCCAAATGAGATGGTAAAACTAGTTATGAATGGTAGGCTAAAGGGTTGATAGGAAAAGAGTGTGTCAAAATACTGAAGATCTCAGCTGGTGCTGAGGTCTCTAGATAGGTGATCAGTTAATGGAGAGAGCTGCACACCTTGTAGTGAGATTGAAGTACCCCAAATGTCAAGAGAGACATCAGGAGTAACTTTCATGATGTCCCTGTTACAGTGTGAGTCATTTGGCAAACCTGCGCAGGAGAGCCGTGCTATCGCACTAAGTAGTTCTGCCATGGTCTGCACATCGGCAGAGAGAAGGGAAAGAATTTCCCAAAATCATTTCTGAGGAGAATTATTTGGTTCTCAATCAAACACTGACATGCATCCTGAGACATCACTGCCCAGGCATCTGAGTCTCATCCAGTTTCCGGGCACAGGGAAAAAGCCTCTTTGATTGTAACAGGCAATCTCTTGGTTAAGGAAGCTTCCTCCTCCAACCACCCAGGAGCCGCTCTGGCAGTCACGTTCACACCACCTGAGCTGGGACTGAAGCCCCTTCACAGCTACACACCTTCCCCCCCATTCACAGTCAGACCAGGATTCCTTACCAGCTCAACCCCAAGTTTCCCATAACAAAGTCTCAGATGTCCAGATCCTTAAAATAGTTTAATGTTGTTGCGATAAACTAAATAACAAGATACCAGCTCGAGCTGGTGCCTCCGAGGAGGGACCCTGAAGAAAGTAACCCCTGGGCTTTTATAGTCTCAGTGTGCCAAAGCCTCCCTTTTCATCTGGAGCCCTCGGCTCCTGCTGTGTCTCGGTGTCTGGTCGCCTGGCCAGGCCACAAGTCCCTGTGCCCTTAGTTGTGCAAAGGGTTGGCAGTTCACAGCCTTGTGCTCGGGCTTGGTCTCTTGTCCCAGCGGAGCTCAATCTGCAGCCTGCACTGCAGCTTGCACACCGAGCTGTCTTCACTGAGTGTATTTAATATCCATCAAATGCTCATGTGGCAGAAGTTGTTTTCAGCAGCTGAAATTTTGTCTATGAAGAAAATCCATCTAATTTCCACTATTTGTGTTTGAGCAAGACTTAAGAGACAGCTATAAGGTAAAAATCAGGGTTCTTGGCATCAACATCCTTTCCTGCTGTTTTTTTAGCTGCTAAAATAAGTTGAACATGATTAACAGGAGTATTAATGTGCAGGTGTTTTACTTCTGAAAGTATGCCGTGCTGTAGCCACAAGTGTATCTTTGAAAGGTAAAATCTTTAGTGTCGATAAGCGAAAATGTTAAGACAGTGATTTGTAACTGCACAGCATGTGTTGAGATTGTCTCTGCTTCAAAGAGCTTACTGTTAATGGAGATCCAAACGGGCAGAGAGGAGAGATAGAAGCAATTGAAGATACCTGAGCAATGAAAATGCAGAAACAGAATCCCGTGTCTCATCTCTCTCAATCCTATGCATCTTCCACTGAGCCAAAGTTATAGACACGGAGATTCCTTAAGCAATGACAAGTTGTAATCATCCAAATCCTAGTTTTGAACTAATTTAAAGTTAAGAATTCATCCTGATGCTGCTGTGCACTCATTTTCCCCCCATGCCCCTATCAGCTTAACCATCTGCACCCCTCCCTTCTCAAGAAAAGAGCTTTGCCAAACCTTCCCCAGTTTTGCTTGGGACAAAGCATAAGACAGATTTAAATTTCAATTACTTCAAAGAATTCTCAAACAGCTATGGAAAGCAGAAGGGAAGCAGCAGCAGACTGTGATTATCTGTAGAGGTAATCTGCTTGAATGAAATAAGAGCTTAAAAATCCCCATGTGGATGAATTGTTTAACAGGCTTCTGAGCCCTGTGAAATCACCACTGCGCTTCTAAAAAACGTCCTTTTCCCTGTTTTCTCATTTAATAGGAGTATATTTATTTAACAAGATAATTTTCTTTTTCTAAGCAATTAATACAAATCTTGAGATGAAGAAGGGGGCAGGGTTGTCCTGTGGTGACTGATGTGTCTTGTTACTGTAATGAATGACCATTTGAGTTTAACAAGCTTTAGCAAACTGAAAAGCTGTTACCTGTGCACAATGCTGCAGCCATAAAGAAGGTTTGTGTGTTCATAGTCCTGTCACGAGGAAAAGCAGAGGTCTAGATGGAAACAATGCAGAAACATATTGCTGTCCTCTTTAGATATGCTCACAGAAGGCCTGCGATTAGAATTTGTGCAATATTAAGAGTTTGTGGTGGGTTGAACCAGGCTGGATGCCAAGTGCCTACCAAGCCACTTTGTTACCTCCTTCCTCAGGAGGACTAGGGGAGGAGAGAAAATAAGATGGAAAAAAAACATGGGTCAAGAATAAGGCAGTTTAATAAACCAAAAACAAAGGCTGTATGTGGAAGCAGAGAAAAACAATAGATTTATTCTCTACTTCCCATCAGCAGGTAATGTCCAGCCACTTCCTGGGAAGTAAAATTTCTGTATGTGCAATTGTTGTGGAAGACAAATACCACAATAACAAATGCCCCCACACTTCCTCCTCCTTTCCCTTAGCTTATATTGCTGACCAGACCTAACATGATATGAAATATTCTTTTGGCTAGTTTGGGTCAGCTGTCCTGGTTCTGTCCCCTCCCAAGACCTTGCCCATACCAGCCTACTGGTGAAAAGAGAGGCTGGTGCTGTGCCAGCAGTGCTCAGCAGCAGCCAAGGCACTGCTGTGTTGTCAACACCTTTCCAGCTACTAATGCAAAGCACAGCGCTGTGAGGGCTGCTGTGGGAAAATTAACTCCATCTCAGCCAGTCCAAATACAGAGCTTTACAGTCTAAGGGACTACATAGTTGAAGAGCATTTCTCCTGGTCCTGTGGATATGCCACATTTTATCAATTAAGGTAGAAGCTGAAACACAAAAATATTGTCGGAGGATGCATTATGGAGCTGGGGTACTTCAGCTGCTAAATGGAGACACATCTACAGAAATAATTCTCAAGAACTTATTTAGAAAGTACTTAAAACTCACTGCCGGTAGTGAGGCTCTCAGGAAACCATTTTCAACAAGAATGTAGGAAAACTTCTTACGCTACAACAGATCGAAGGATTCCATGACTCATTTGAATTGCAGAAAGGAAGAATGACTGGTAGAATTAAGAAAGGTTGGCAGAATAACAAAGTAAATGTAAATTGATGTGTGAGCAGGCAGGACATGCTGTGTGGGTGTACATACTGAGGGTCTGAATGTGCCGCTTACTATTGTGAAAAAGGCACAAGTTCAAATGGCAGAAATGGAGGATTTCAAAAGCTCTTGGCAAAGAGCTCCTGACTCAGTGGGAACAGAATAACTTAAAATCCATCTGAAAGCCAGCAGTAACTACTCCTTTATCTTTAGTATTATTAGTAGCTGAGTCATAGACTTTTGAGTGAAGTTAGCCAAATAGTAATAGCTTGTTATACAAGACAAATATACTGGCTACGGAAGGGAAGAAAAGCAGCAAACTAGAATACACAGCTAATATGCTGAGCTGCTTTGACCTAATTGTCTAATTTATTTTTGATCTGATATTATTGTTAGGGGAGATTTCTGTTTAGTTGTCTCTGTAAGTCAGTAAGAAATTGAAAAGAAAGCAAAGTATTCTTGGTATGAGTTCATGCTCTACATTGCATGTGCTCTGATGTCCTGGACCACAGCAGAAGATGACAAGACGTATGGAAACAGAGCATGTGCTGTTTTCATGTGGAAGGATCTTTGCCCTTAGTACAGAGAGAGAAAAGAAAGAGGCTTGTGATCCTTACAGACAAACTTAGCCATTCAATAGCTTTTGGTCTTTACATTTCTCTACAAGGAGAACAAGGAGGCATATGGGGTAGAAAAATATTAAGTATTGCTCCACATAGTTATTTTAGAGGATTTTTTTAAAGAGAATTGGACATATTTGACCATTATGCCTCTCTGTTTATCTGCATCCTTCTTTCTCACCTCCTCCTATTGACTGTTTACATTACTGTCCAACGCCATTCCAATCCAAGAGGGAGAGAAGTCTCAAAGATACTGGTTCCTTTGAGACTTGGGAAAACGTGTGGCTGAGTAGAATAGGGAGAGCCAGTTAATAAACAATTCTTTGCGACATCTTCTTCCAAAGAAGATGGCTAAAACACTGTCATTTTAATGTTAAATAAAAAACTCCTTCTGAAATGTTCTGAAAAACTGTCTTCAGTGTTTCTGCTGCTCAGATGGCTACTTTTTTTTTTTTTTTTTTAGTTAGTTACATTCTGGCCAAAGTAGCAACTGGTACCCTTTCTGAACAGTGATAATATTTTTCATCTCTGCAGGATGTAATGACTGGACATGAAATAAAATGGAAAGTCTGGAAAATTTTTTCTTATTGATTTGAAACAGAAGCTAAGAGGAGGAAAAATGTGTCGTTGGGCTGTAGGAGCACAGATTTACCACATTACTTTTTTATTTTCTGTTAGCACATTTTATTAGTTTTTGTACTTCTTTCCTTCACTTTCGTTGGAAAGCTCAAATCATATATTCCTCTCTTTATAGAATCATCTTAAGGTTGGAAAAGACTGAGATCAGCAAGTCCAACCATCAAGCCAGCATCACCACTATGACGACCATTAAATAATGTCACCATTAAACCATCCTTTTCGTTTTCCTTTTTTTTTAGGCTTCTGTTTTTCTCATCTCATTCTGTCTTTCCAATTTGTCTCATGAATTCTTCCACATTTATTTTGAGGTTTCTGGAAAACAACAACAACAACAATAAAGTAAATGCCCAAGAAAATCAGAAAAAACCCATATTTTCTGATAACAATTTGATGTCACAGTGCCTTACTCTATCTCCCATACTGTGGCAAATACATTTGTGTAACAAGCTTTTTCCAAGAAATTATGCACTGGAATAAATTTTGGTTTGTGTTGTTTCTGTGACTTCATGATTCTGTGTTAACATTGTGTAGATACTTGGTCATACTGATTCCAAATAAGCTACTCACTGCTTGACAGGTTTTCAGCAAATTTACCTAGCAATCATTTGACTGGCTTCTTTCAGCCTGGGAAGTGCTTCTTGTTATTGCAGAGCAACTTTTCTGGCTAGGCTAAAGAAGTGTATCTGATATCCCATTTAAATAGTCTGACTATCTCTCCAATTAGCTGTCAGCTGCATTGCAGTATTGTAATATAATGCAAAACAGAATGAATGGTTGCTGTTTGGTTGATTAATTAGTATTTCCTGATAAAAGATTGTAAACTGTAAGAAATTATTGTTATTCATAAATGTGTGTAATGTTACTTCGTGCATGAGGAGAAAAACAATTCTTAAGGAAAACTATTTAAGGGAAACTTTTTAAAGGAAAATTGTTCCATAAAAGGAAATTGACTCTAATATTTTGCATTTGGTCAATTCATCACCTGAGGCTTCTCCCACTGCTGGGGAGTTGTTCCCTTACTGCACCATGGGGTCCCTCCCATTGAGACAGTTATCCATGAACTTCTCCAATGTGGCTCCATCTCAGGAGCAACAGTTCCCTGCGACCTGCTGAAATGTGAGTCCATCCCATGGGCACCAGTCCCCCTGACACTGCTGCAGCGTGGGCTTCTCTTCCATGGGGGGCAGTCCTCCAAGGACAGGCTGCTCCAGCCTGGAAGCAGGGCCCTCTCTCTCCACCAGGTCTCCCACTAAATCACAGCCTCCTCCAGACATCCACCGGCTCCAGTACGGGCACCTCCTCACAGGCTCCAGGTGGATCTCTGCATCCCTCATGGACCCATGGGCTGCAGGGGCACAGCTGCTTCACCGTGGTCTTCACCTCGGCCTGCAGAGGAATCTCAGCTCTGGGGCCTGAAGGACCTCCTCCCCCTCCTTCTCCACTGACCTTGGTGTCTGCAGAGTTTTTCTCACATTCCCGCTCTGCTCTTCTCTAGTCACAATTACAACTCTGCAACCGCTTTCTGTTTTAAATTATTCTTCAATCTGTTATCACAGAGGCTTTACCATCATTTCTAATTGGCCCAGCCTTGGCCAGCAGCATGTCCATCTTTGGAGCCACCTGGGACTGGCACATGGAAGAAGCTTCCAGCAGCTTCTCACAGAAGCCACCTCTGTAGCTCCAGCACTACCAAAACCAGGCCATGCAAACCCAATAAATTTACTTAAAACATTCACCTCATAATTACCAGTTGATACTCTGATCACTTTTGTGTCCAAATCTGGAGTGGCTTTTCGAGGCAGAAAATATTTCAGTGTATTGGTGGAGCTTGAGATCTGTGAAGGGAGAATATCACCATAATTGAATGGTAAAACTACTGCAAGCAAAATGTGCAATTAATACAAGCTACCTCCATAGTAATGCATAAAGCTCAAGAAAATGTGGAGGATCTGGAAGTCCTATATGACACAGCTGTATGGTTGTTACTACCAAAATTTTTTAGCAAGACTTCAATGATTAAGCGTTGAAATTATTGGTGGAGACCTATTTTACAAATTGGTAAAAGAGGATCAGTAGTGGTATAACGCTGATTTTATCCAGTTTATTGACAAGTTAGAGGTTATTGAGTCTTGTAAATGATAAAGTACTGGATAAAAAATGTTTTTAATAAAACCCCAGTAAATTCAGATTTAAGAGCCAGCACATTAAAGGGTCTAGAGCACAAATGTTATGAGGAACAGCTGAGGGAGCTGGAGTGGTTTAGCCTGGAGAAAAGGAGGCTCAGGGGACAGCTTCTCCTCTCTACAACTACCTGAAAGGAGGTGGTAGGGAGATGGGGGTCACTCTCTTCTCCCAAGTAACAAGTGACAGGATAAGAGGAAATGGCCTCAAGTTTCACCTGAGCATGTTTAGGTTGGATATTATGAAAAATCTCTCCACTGAGAGAGTGGTCAGGCACTTGAACAGGCTAGAACAGGGAAAGTGGTTGAGTCACCATCCCTGGAGGTATTTAAAAGACATGTAGACCTGCCACCACCTCTAATAGAGCTTTGGATAGTTCTCAGAAGCTTTACTTCCTCTGTCACCAATGTAATGCAAAAAAAGTGACTAATGCTGTGTGACAGCTCATTCTGGTAAGGCTGGCATAAATTCAATCATCACATTAGCAGTTAGTGTACGCAAATGATTAATGATCTGCTAATGTCTTCTGTGAAAATTGGGCACAGACATACATTAATGAATGTACTTAACACTATTCAAATGCCAGTGTTCCAAAGAAGAAATTATTATTGTAGGGAGGTATTTCTACACAAGTGTAAATAAATAGTAATGCTACAATACTCTGTAACTGAAAAGAGAAAAAAAAGCTCAAATTCCTCATGCTGAAAAAATGGCTACTTCCATCAAATGCATCTTATTAAACTAACAACTGTTTGAAGCGTATGTGCAGTTCAAAATCTAATCAAGAATATATTTCAGGATAGGCCTAACTTTCTACTCTGTTGTATGTTAAGATACCTTACCTTTTTCACCTATTTTATGTTTAATTTGATGATTCTTTTGGACCAAATTTGTTTAGCGTCAGCTTCCCAGGAAAAAAAGAGTTTTTGTGATAAGGAATAGGAGACTTAACATTACTTAAAAAACAGCTAGGCAATAGAGGGAGTCAATCAGACAAGCGGTCGTGCCCCCTGGGAATGTGACTCAGAGGTGATGGGAGACATCCAACAGCTAAATTACAGGTTCTGCCTGGACCAAACATACAATTTCTTCAAAAATGGAAAAAAAAAAGGTTTGGGGAAAATTTAGTGTTATATTACACAATATATTGTATTAAGTACAATATTTTGTATGATACAATTTAATGTATTAGATTGTATGATACAATATAATGTATTAGATATGATACATGGCATGTATTTTAGTAGGCAGTAGATAGGCAAATGCTCTTCTAGAAATTGTATTTAGCTTCACAGAGGGATCGTTACTAATTCCAGCTTGGAATGATACTCATTTCTGGAGTCTTGGAAGAACAAGAAAACGAACATGTGAAGGCTGAAAGATACAGAGAAACAGTTGCTCACATATTGTCTCCTAATAAGATACTCTGGAAGATATTTTCCATTCAAATAACTGGATTTTTGTTAGAAAATATCAATAAGTGCATACAAAACACCAGGTAAAAGTAGGTGAAATCAGGCTTGAAGTGCCCTTGGCCTCTCTGGGTTCAGGTTGGGTGAGAGGAAAAGCACCAGTGAACTCAATGAGCTGTGTCCTGAGGGAGTGATGGGGGTCCTGCAACCCGAGTCCTCCTTCTCTGAACCTTCAATAATAACCATCTCCTGTCCTAGCAAAACCAACCTGATGAGTTATGCACTCTTTTGTAGGCGCTTTGCCCTGCTCAGCCCCAACTCAGCAACCACTTAGGTAGGATCAGATTTACTATCAATACTTAGTCAAAAAAATTAACTTGGCCCACTTTAAATAGTCCATACTCTGTCACATAGCTCATAAGGTGATACATCCTTTGTAAATTGCAAATGATTTCAGGAAGAATCAAAGAAAGAAAGGATCTTTGTATAAATATGGAAGAGGAAACTCAGTGTCTGTGGGGTCTCTGTTCACAGCAGGGGAGAGAGTACCACTGACCCACAATAAAACCTTAATGTAACTTCGCATATATTAACATAACAAACAGGTTTAGAATTATCTGTGGTGAAAGACTGATGTACTAACGTACCATTATCCCAGTCTAACCATAAAGCCTTAATATTGATACAGAAATCACCCAGATAAAAACTCTCTAACACAGTTCTGAGTATTAGCAGCATTATTTATTGCAGTGTGCTGGTCTCTTGGAGAATCCTTCCTCTAACTGAGTGTCCTGAGCATTCGGTAAATGCTCAAAACTTGAGTTTTTATCATATACTGATGACACATTCATTGTCTATGCCTGTTTACTTGAGGTATGTATGTTACTTTATTTTACAAAATCATACCCCTTATTGGAAGTCCTTATATGTTTCTTTGGGGTTTGTCTTCTACATCCCACATTCTGTTTAGGCGGCTTTTCCTCCACCCCCATTGTAAGTGCAATATTGTTGCTTTGCATAACTTCTTCTTTGTCAGCTTTGCAAAGCCGACATTTTGCGTGACTTCTGTTTGCTTAAGTTACATCCTTTATTTCTCCAAAGCTGTGCTTATGTCCTTATCAGAATAAAATTTTTTCTGTTCTATTGTCCTTATCAATATATTTATAAGACCACAATTAAACAGCTGATATTGTCATGAAGAGATTTATTGTCTTGCTCATTTAATATGATTTGTAGAACATAGGACAAAAAGCACAAAAATGGCATGGTTAGGATGCCTAGGGGAATGATGAAAGCAGAGATCACCTCTGACCTCTGAGGGTTTCCAGGGAATGGTCTCCCCTGGGGAAGAGCTGCAGGATGAATACATGGTAGTAGGAAGATGCTGTGATTCGTCACTTTTGGACCAGCTCAGCGACTCAGTAATGATGAATCTGTCCAGAAAATGGAGTGAATGAAGGCCAGAGAGCCATAGGTCATGCTATCTAAGCAGCTAAATGGAAAATCCAAGGATGACAAGGTCATCTGAAAGGGTCAGCACTGTTGCCACCAGGTTGTGAGCATCAGCTGCTATGGTGCCTGGGCTCTTTTACAGATTACCTGACCATATGCAACATCCTGAGGCCTTGAGCCATCAACAGGGATGCTCAGGAACAAAAGCAGGTTCTTGCAGACCCTTCAGTACCAGAAAAACCCAGGCATTTGGCTGCAGCAGTCATAACCATAGTGGGGTACTGCTAACTCTTCCATGACTGCATGCTGCTAAGGCTGTTGTAGATATCCACTGCCATCATCAAAGTCATCTCTGAGTTATCTTAGAATTCAACAGTGCTACACCATAACAGTAAACATGGTTGTCATGCTTGCATTATATTTATATATTACAGTTGCATAAACTACCACACTACGCGTGCTATTAAACATCATTATATAGACCTGGCATAGTTACAGCCCTTTTTTTCTCTTCTGGGCAATACCTCTGCATGCTCATGCCTCCCCACCACCAGAGCTTATCTTGCTACCTCTGCAACATAATTAATTTCCAGGACGAGCTCCGTAAAAATTTCTGCCCTTGCGTCCTCCACCCACCCCTAGGGGCACCTGTCAATTGCACCTCTAATACTGTGTCAGCACACACAGTGACATTCAACACGCTAGAATGGGCAAACAGTTTGTAGCAAGGTGTGCCTTTCTAAAATGCCCCAGGTGGTCTAAAAAGGGAGATGTAAACCAACCAACCAACCAAACAAACAAACAAAAAAAACAACAAGAAAACCAACAAAACAAAACAAAAACCCACCAAAAAAAAACCCCTAAAAAACCCCAGAAACTAATAGAAGATACACTGTGATTACCAGTGATAGTTCTACTGGTCTGTTTCATGGCATATTAAATTTAGCAACTTATTATAAGTAACTAAAGAAACCTGCTTTGATGGAGGAGTTGCAAAAACTGGCATGAACACAATATTCAAATGGTTCTCCTCTGGACTAGTGTTTTATTTTCACTAATCTATAAAGAAAGACTCCTGATGCACAGAGATAATAAAAATTTGCAATAACATGGAAGACCTTCTCCTTGCCAGGTAGAAGTTTCAACAGTCCCAGCAGTTTGCCTAAATGACTTTTAGCCCAGCTGTTTTCTGGCATAGCCATTTGGGGGCTAATACATTGGCTTTGTAGCACAGCTCACTGAGTAGCAAACTGAGACTTTTTAATGCAAACATACAGTTCTTAGTCTAGGAACAAAGTGGTCTTTGGATATATAAGGTGTCCTATTGAAAGTTAAGTAGTCTCTCCATTTTGTCAGAGAACACTATGAATTGTTGATACTAAGTTTCTCTCTTCAGTATTTGAACTATTAGACAGCCTACTATTCACAAAATATGCGTCACATAAAATGCGATACATCACTTCACATTTGGCAAGTGTTTTGTTCAATTTATGTCTGAATTTTTGTGATCTTTAGTTTTGCAGCCATTGAACACAATTGTATATCATAACTTAAAAGCATCAGTAGCTGTGATTATCAGCTGGATTAGATTTAGTAAGTGGAATAAAATCTCTATCCTGCTAACCCTGGAGATACCTGTGTTTCCTTTTCAGAAAAAAGCATTTGGGCTGTTTTGGAGCAAATTAATAGCATGATGACTACAGGTAGAGTGGGTAACAGCAGCAGAGCCCAAAATATACACCTTAGCTTGTTTGGGGAATTTGCCCCATGGCCCTCATAAGAGTACCTGATGGCCACATGTAAGCACACATCAGCATATGTGTTTGTATCAATGCACACAGATCAAAACAATAATCTGTAACTGAGGGATTCTCTTTGCATGCATGGGTTCACAAAACACATCCCAAGCTGTTGATTTGCAATATCATACATGTCACATCTACAGGTATCTTTTCCTCTAAACCACCCATTCCCCAGTAACCTATGTGTCAGCCATAGCATAGCCTAGGGCATGAGCCAGGAATTGAAGTGTATTGCTTTCCTTTCCTTGTTCTCTAGTACTGGACCTTTCTGACATTATCTTATCAGAGAGAAAAGGCTAGAAGCCCTTCTGGAAGCTATTCATGCTACAGGTGTGCAGCTTGTGCTGTGTTTTACTGTCTGCTGAAAGCTCCACTGATATCTGCTGAGGTCACCAGCCAGTGACTTACTTCTTCCCTGGCTTTTTGCCTGCCAGTATTTACTGACTCTCTTGGGAGAAAATCCTTCCTGAGGAAGAAAGAGAAGTATTAGATTTTATGTTTTGAAGAACTACTACACTTTAACTTCACCACAAGCTCATGCATGGGCTCACATTGCTTCTGCCTCTCTTTGTTTTCCTGACTTTCTCATCATGTGAGGATCACAGCTAATAAAGGTCAGTTCTGTGTGGTGCAATGTGCTACATCCCCTTTGCCCCCCCTTGTCACATCACATTCTCTTGCAGGAGGGGAAACCCCTAGTTCTGATGGAAGCCCTGCTCCCAGCTTGGGCAGAGGACAGTGCTTGGCCAGGAGGTCTCTTGAACATTACAGTCACAACTGCAAGTGAGGGCTGATGCCTGTGATCCCTTCCCTGCAGCCTCACTGTCAGCCTCCTTCCTCTGCCTCTGTGAAACACATCTCTGAACTTTGCTGCGTTGACTCAGATTTGGTAAAGCCTTATTAAGGAATGGGGAAAGAGAGTGTTAGAGTAGAATGTTAGAGTTGAAACAGTATGGTTTCAACTCAGTTGCCTAACGGAAGTCAGACTATGTATGCAGAAGCAGTGCCTGTATAGCTAAAATTATTGAGGCTGTGGAAGGAGAGGTTGGAGAGCTGCAGTGTCCCTGTGGGGCTATCCATTGCTGTGCAGGCATGGCCTCCTGTGAACAGGACATGTAGTTCTCTGTCTCCAATGCCATTTTGACCATGTCTTTTGTTAAATGATTTTGTTTCTAGTAACATTCAGGTTAATTTTCCCCTGGTTAAAATATCACTGAACACCTTACACTTGTCACCACTGGATTCTTGTGTTGGGTTACTTCACACTTATCCTCAAATGAGTAAAAAAATTACTATGTCTGATTAGGACCACTTGAGCTGATAGAGGTCTGTAATTTTTTTTTTTTTAAGGTTATATGAGATATTCCTGTTTAACCCTCAAAGTTACACAAAGATGAAGCTACATGAGAGGGACAAGGCAACCACAGACTACTCTAGGCCAATTTCATTCTCAAAAATGAAGTCTTGTCCTGTCTCTGTCACATCTCTTTAGGTGGTTTTGAGCCATCCCTCTGTTTTGGCAGACTTTCCCTACTGTCCTTTCTTTCTCACCAAATATAGGTTACTTCTTGTCACTGTCAAGCTTCTTCACATTCCAGTCTCTATTTCTCTCTTACTGATACTGTGATTGATACTGCAGAGTAGTTCACAGTGTCAGAGTTTCCTCCATTTCATTTTCAGATGAACATATTTGGACTTTCTCTCTCATTGCCCCTTACACTCAGAGGAGATCAACAAATCACATCAATGAGATCTACTATCAGCTGGCTCACACTAGTATCATGACAGATTCATCTGTGTCACTGCCTTCTTGTGCTTTATCAGCTCTTAAAAAAGCTGTTATTTGATTCCATGTTTGCACAGAGTACAGCATAACTGAGCACTCTTAAGACTTTTGAACAATACAAATATAGCTCAAAACAGAAGGAAATTACATGTCCTGAAACCACTGGTGCCCATAAACACTGGTGGTCTCATGTTTACTGAGGGAAGAACAAAACTAAGCATTTTCACTTCTGGGTATGAATTATTATCTTATGAATTCAGGTCCACACTGAGACAACACATTACTCAAATCATTAACCTTCAAGTCCTAAGGCACTTTACACAGGCTTAAAGCTGAGTGTCTTTTAAAAAGTTTTCAGGAATGTGCCTGTGATCTTTAAAATTGTCGTTGTACTTCAGTCTTCATGGAACTGTGCACATAGAAAAAAATCCTCTCACTCCCTAGATTTAATTCCAACAATAGATGATGTCTTTTAAAATATCACTGCAAAGGTTAAAGGAGACCTTAGGACCAGTGCAAATTGAGCCAAGAGAATATGTGAAAAGGAAGCAAGTTACTTTTGTCAACAAGGGAAAAGAAAAGCTTCTTTTCATCTGGTTGAGTTTTTACATAGATTTGTGTTAATAAAAGCCTTTATATGCATGTTGTCTCTTCCTTGGGGGAAAAAAAAAAGCATGAGGACTCCTTCTGATGTAAGTTAGGAGGGAGCTGTGAGTAAAAAGACTGAATCTGCCCTATGTAAGTCATTTTACTTCTCTAGGTGTCAGCCTCGCCCACCAGAAAAAGTCAACACTTCCAAGGCTCTATGGTCAAGAAAGAAGGAGCTGCTGCAGGAGCACCAGGTAGTATTACTAGTAAGAAGTTCCTGACAAATCAGAATCTCTAAGAGGGCATGGAAAAAAAAGGTGAATTTACCATTACATTGATAACAAGGCTATGACTTCATGGACAACTCTGTGGGAGGAAAGAGAGACTACCAGAAAACTGGAAAAGCGGGTAAAGAAAATAAAGAAAAACAAAGCATGTGCACTTTTTGCATGTGCTGCCATTGAAACACTCAGCAACAAACTCCAAACAATCTTTTGGACATTTCAAAAACATTATGTCAACTTTTCCATCTCCCACCACAGGGTGCCTCTCACTCCTATGTGGTGTCTGTCCTCTTCCATAATGCTTCAGAAATACATAACCACCATTGTTATCATCTTCTGTCAACTATGGTATTATATCAGTTCAATCAGATGCAGACAGTGAGGTAAGCAAAAAGCATTCAAATGATGACAGAAGCAGTTTGCTATGCATGAAGGGATTGGTTATTATATCATTTTTAAATTTATAGGTTCAGTTCATCTTAAGCTAAATATCAAGTTATTTAACAGCTGTTATGAGTCAACCAGAGAGAGGATTAGTTAAAAAAATGTTGCAACAAATGCTTTAATCTTGAGCTACAATAGAAGAACAAGTCTGGTCAGGTCATGTCTAATAAAGGTTGTGCTCCAGTAGTACTTAGGCGTTTATCACTGTTTGTACAAAGCAGGAGATGGTTTGATATCATTAATCCTGCCACCTTCATACTAACCCCAGAAATTTCAGAGATAGTTTGGATAGATTTTTTTCAGGGCATAGGACAATGCTTAAACACTTTCAGATATGAAAATTTTACAAATTGGTACTAAAGTGGTTTATCCTATGCAGAGGCCACGTATACTTATCATTCTGTCATGACTCAAAGCTCTTGGGATTTTCCATGATGGTAATATGTTTTTGTGTCTTCATGTCACCTCTCTTGTAAAAATAATGGAGACATTGAGACATGAAGTCAGTGAGTTTTTGTCTGTGTGCTTTACATCTATCTAATAAAAAGAAAGCAAAGCTGTAAAGCAGTCAGAATGGCTATTGGAAGATATTCCGGTTTCATGGGTTTCTGGTCTAATACACCATACTTAATTCAGCTTGACAACCCGTGTTTAGACTGCCAGGAGAATAGGCATGGAGGATATCCAGGCACTACTATCCCATTACTCCCAACCTTCAGATGGTCACTGATGTCACCAAGACATGTTGGAGCAGTCAGAGAAGAGCAGCTCCACTACAACACAAAAACATAGGTAAGAAAATGCTGTTTCTAACTGCTCTCCCGAGGAGGATTAATAACACTGACCTGACAAAGTTGTGATGGGTAGTTGCTAAATGTCTCTGACTTGTAGGGCAATATGTGATAATCAGCATGGCACCCAAACTGCTGCAAGGTTGAAGATCTGTCATCCTTCAATATCTGCAGCCCAGAGCAGTTTTGTCTCCGGAAAACTTTTCTGAAAACTGGAAAATCCACAGAACCCAATCTCCTCATACAGAATTGAAGTCACAGTGCTGGGAAATGGTTAACTGACTGCTACCAGCTGGAAGCTAAATAAATACCACTGAATTTATAGTCACATTTCTAAGAATATCTAATCTCAAACTGTGGCTACCTAAGCAATTTCTGAAAATGATAGACTGTACAAGTAGTCGATCACAAATCAGAAAAAGTACAAATACAAGGCATTAAAACAAAGAGAAAGTTTCTGGGAAAGTACAGAAGTGGTAGCCTCTGTGCCACTTGCTCTTCACTTTTCCATTTGCCAACTAAGAAACGGGATGGTAGGAACCAGCAGCCAGACAAACGGTTTGCATTTGGGCATGGAAAAAAATTTTTGTAATAACTTTACAAAGTTATTATCAACATTAGCTCAAATGTGAATCCCACTGATTTTTTTCCCCCTGTTCTCATTAGTATCCCAGTGGTGTCATAAAGACATGCCACATTAGACCTTTCAGATTTCTGTAATGACAATAATGCTAGAAACATGAAAAAAAAACCCAAAGCAAAACAAACAGAAGAACAGTGAACCGACCACAGGAAACTTACACTCTTTAAGCAAATAATCTGTGTCTGTTCTTGAGTAAACTAGAAAGTCTTCTTGAGTAAACTAGTAATTTTAAGGAAACCCCTTATAATCTGTTCTAAAAATAGGATTATGTTTTTTATTTTACCGGAATGGATGATTTCCAGTTTGTAATTCTCCTTATCATTAAGAATTATGCACTGCACTCAGCCTTACTTGCAGTTTTGAGGAATAAATTCTATCCTTGTAAATGAAAAGATGTTAAATACATTCAGTATTTTTAACAAATCAAATTATCATCTGACCTTTTGATGATGGAGCTTCTCAAAGATAGAGAGTAGCCACCTCCATTCACAGCAATATGAATATGCAATATGAAATAATATTTCATTTTTGACATGGTTGCAGAGATTATCTGCATCAGGAAGAAATAGCGTAAACATCTAAACTGAGTCTTCACTAATTTTTAAGACATTGCTTTTACACATAAAAACAAGGAGGGAAGGGGAGGAAAACAAAATGAAAGTAGTTGTGCAAAATTGCAGAAATACACCCTTCACATAGAATATGTGTTTTTGTCCTTCCACTAATGGGGACAGAAATGAGGGTGCAGTTAAGTACTTTGCTGTACTTAAACTAAAGACCAGCTTACTCCTGAAAGGTTCTGGCAAATACACAACTTTAAGCACACCCAATCTCGATATACTCCAAATTCTAAGTCTTTCCTGCTTTTAGTCCATTTCTTTTTAAGACAGTACAGAAAAAGACATTATTAACACCTTAAATGAGAAAATAGTTTAAAAAAGTAATAAAAAGAAGGTACATCCTTAAATGTCATGGAAATTTCCATGATTTTTTCAAGAAGGGCACAACACCAAGCAATTACGTGCCTGAAACATTGATTTGGATAACATGATTTAATTAGCAAATTACACCTTTGTAAAACTTTTCACAGAATGATAGAGGAAAAGAAAGTAGGTCTTCAATTCGTCATTTTTAATTATCTCGCTATCAGAATTGTTATTTAATGAACGCCTCTGATTAAGTTTGTTTCATTAAATTATGAGATCTGAATCATACTATAAGACCTGTATAGACTTATGAATTTTAGGAGGTAAGGAAGGTAGTCCAGTATGTGTCAGCTTGACATCTAAATTATTCATCATTTTTTTAATGCACTCATGAGTTGCTGGTTTGCTATGTTAATAAAAACGGTACCATTGTATGGTTGGTCTCTTGTGTTTGTCTTTAGCCTCACATTATGAAGAAACAGTTATTCATAAGACCCTAATTTTTAATCACTTATGTTTACTAACAACCCTTAAGACCAAGTGATCTTCACAAATAAGGGTTTGAAATATTTACTTTGTTTTGATCCACATAGTGTTTGGGGGCTTTTTGATTTTTTTTCTTGGTTTGTTTTTTGTTTTGTTTTTTTTTTGTCTTTTGATTGCATCTGTTTTGAATGAAGTTGCAAGTTATAGAAAAACAGAAAAATAAATTAAAATAGTTACATGTTTTGAACTTTTACTGTCATGACAATCAGAATGACATAAAATGGGGGTTTTGCCTTTCATTAGTAGAGTAGTTTTGACAATCTAATCTTTATATCAGTGGAATTCTAGTCATAGTCATATTTCTTTATCTTCCCCATTAAGCATTTAGACACTTTAAAAGTTCTTTAAAGATCAACCTTAGGCAATTTATGTCCAAGAAATGAGATGAGAAACGTTGCTCCACAGAAAATTAAGGATTTATTACATATCACTGTAAGGCTAAGGATAAAAGTCATAAAGCCAAGACATTCACAATAAATGTGCATCTTGAAGAGCAATTTTTAACAAGGCCCTTGATTCATTATCATCCTGTTAGTTGTTCCTTTGTTTGTGCTGTTCATGTTCATGTTCCTTTGTTTCATCAGTTCAGGTACTTCTACTGTAATCCAATGTTCCCGTAAGTAGGGGTAAAGGAAGGAGCTCTTACTGATGAAGTTATTAAGAGAATTTTGCTTTTTCTTTCTTGAAAAGAGTTAAAATTTAGCTTCCATATTGCTCTTTTGCTGCAACAGATATTTCTTAGAATTACCAGAGTTTACACAGTATATTATTGGAGTTACTAGAATAACCAGGATTTATTAGAATTCCTAGAATTCACAGCATTAGCTCTAGAATATGCCCTAATGAGAGGACAAGGAACTTCTTAATTACAAAATAAAATGTCTAAAATATTCCAAGTTCATTTCAGTAAGTGCAAGCTTGGGAAAAAAAAACCTACGACCATTAGAAAAAACTTTCTAAATATCTCTTCTTTAACTTAAAAATAATTTCCTTACCCAAGCAAAAATGTATCCCTAAATACAAGCAAACCAGATGATTCTCCATTCATAACATGACGCCGAATGGGGTTTGTTCATAAGGTGAATTAATTTTCAGTGTTGTCAGTGTCAGGTACTACCAGAACACATCCGAAATTTCCTGTATGGGCAAATAGATTTGTGTTGTTCTTCTAAATGCCTCTGAATCATTCATACAACATTTGATAGGACTAGCTCTAAGGGTATACAAAGAAGTTACAGCGACAAGGAAATTTCGTCATTTCAAGTTATCAGAGAAAACTCTTTTCCTGTTGAAATTACTAGCTTAATCCAGCTAATATTTATAGAGAAGTTTTAATGGCAGGTAAAGTGAAGTGTCTTCTATTCCATCTTGAAAATAGGCTGCTTCTGGCCTAAATTATATTAAAATAAAAGGTTTTCTGACACTTTTTTATGTTATATAATCCATTTAGATCTTCTACTTATGATTTGTAGTGGTTGCATGTTTTTGCTCTGCAATTTAAAAAGAAAAAAAATAGGAATTCATGTCTAGTTCTAGACAGAATTAATAATAAAATCATTAAGAAACAATTCAAGTTTCATGTTTATTCTACTAAATATTAATCCATAAGGAGATTACAATTTTATTACAAAACAGATGAAATTAAAAATTTTTCCAGAATTATATTGCCCTACACAAATGGTTTGCTAGACTTCACTGTATCCCCATGTACAGAAGCTCCATAGTTTGCAGCAGTGACCTGCTACACCGAAAACCCATAATGGGTTTTATCCCTCCGTTGAGTACCAACAAAAGGGGAATTAGCTGCAGTGCTGCAGCACCTCGACACCTCGGTATCAATCAAACATCCCACTTCCAGGCACAGCCCCAGTATGCTGGAGAGGGTCCATGACAGCCTTTGCAGATCAGGCCCACAAAACCCACTGCAAGTGCAAGCAGCAAAAGAAGCAATTCAGCTATCCTGGTTTCCATATAAGAAATCAACAATCCAGGAAAATAAGGAAAATTATATGAGGGGTCCTTGGTAGGGAGGGGATCTGAACTGGGATTGTGGAAATTTGTGTTGAGGTACAATTGTGCAGACCTCTTTTTTCTTACTAAATAGAAGCAATATGCCGTGTTATGACAGTGAACAACTCTCATCTGTACTAGACCATAAGTTTCTCTATACAACCTAAGGCAAAGTTTTCCTTCTGCTAAGTAGAAATTTAAACCTTCTGGGTAATGCCTCCCAAACTACTCAGCACAGGCAGGGAAATTTCCCCCAGTTTTCACCATGGATTTATTATTGTGGCTCCACAACATGGTGCTGGATGACCTAAAAGCATGTTAATGCTGCTGCAGGACACATTAAAGTCATACAACAGCATTTTCCCTGAGTGGGTGTATTCAGCTCATTTAATAAAGATTATGAGTGACTGCACCCTTTTTTTGGCTATGACACAACTCAGGGATAGAGAAATTTAATAGCATATTAGTCATCT
This sequence comes from Daphoenositta chrysoptera, assembly GCA_013397915.1. Lineage (NCBI taxonomy): Eukaryota > Metazoa > Chordata > Aves > Passeriformes > Daphoenositta > Daphoenositta chrysoptera. Next base: position 232,454 of record VZRO01000336.1, read on the forward strand.
GCCCAGAGGTAAAGTATTTCATAATGAACTGAAAAGCCAGAAAATTGTGTCTATGTGTGTGTTTTAATATTACTTTGTTCATACTAATGAAATTTATGCAAAGCACCACAAAAACTGATGAGTGTACATCCATAATGTGACTGAAAGACATTGCAGGTTGTGCTAGGGTGAGGTGTTAAATTATTTATTACATGTTGAGTTTGGTTTTTTTCTTTTAATTGCTTTCCTGGTATTTTGAAATTATTTCTGCTGTTTAGTATGAAGTTATTAGCATAAAGATCAAGAAAAAAGCCACATTTTTGTTCCTGCTGCACTATGTGCCTTGCCCAATGAAGGCAAAGGCAGGAATATCCCAAAACATCTGTAGGCAGAAAACTTAGCACTTTTTTTATCTTTTAAAAAATATTAGGCAAGCTAGATGTGCATACAAGTGGGGGGAAGCAGGGAAGGACATGGTGATTCAGAGGACTGGCAGTGGAATAAAGACAATGTGGAAAAAGAGTTTTGCTTGCAGGCGTAAGGATGAGTGCTGGCACGGCCAAACTGCTTGCTCACCTTTGGAGCCCACAGCCCTGAGGTTTGCCCCATGCACCTTATGGGTGTTGGGCTTGGCTGTGGGTGATGTGGGGACCATGGACCACCAAGGTGACATTGCTAGTGAGCACTAGAGAGCTGGGTTTGCCACCTTCTTGGACTTAGCATAGCTGTCTACACTTCTGTGCTGTTAACCTGGTGCCAAGGAGCAATGGGAACATGCCTTTTACATCCATCTGGGACTGGAAATCAGCTGAGGGTCTAAAAAGCCAAGAGCGGCCAGGAGATCTGCACTCCTGGCTCCTTCACGTGAGAGGAAGTTCTCCCATTCTACCTAAGCATCTGTGATATTGGTGCTCCTCAAAACCCTCCAAAGAACAGAGCTTGGGAGCCCTATGTGCCTGGTGAGCCCCTAATTCTTCCTATGGAAACAGCTGCTCATTTTGGGTTTTTGCTGGGGGCTTGGGGAATGAGAGATGGCTCCCTTCAGCTGGATTGCCTCCCCCACTGGAGGATTACTCACAGTGTCTGGGTGCCTGCCAGGAGCCGGATGGCAGGGTGCTGCCTCACAGGTCTAGTGCTCCTCCTGCAAGTACAGATCTGTGAAAGCTGGCACATTCCCTGCCCTTGTGAACAGCAATCTCCAAGCTGGGCTGCCAAGCGTGCTGGAGACCAAGCATGGCCACCATTTCACCTGGCCTTCAGCTGAGGCCATCTCATACACGGTCAGGGACAAGCTCACAGGATGTCTCCTGTGGCCATCGGTTGCCAGTGACCAGGGAGAGAGAAAAAGGGACAAAAGACAAAAAACCATCGTCTTATGTTTTTTAAAACTTGTTGTGAGTGCCTTGGGAACTGGACAATAAATTGATGCCTTTAGATTTAATTTTCTGGATTTCTACTGAATAGCTTTTAATAGGATTTTTACCAGTAGGTGTGTTGTTGCTTGAGAACCTAGTGACTACTGAGTATTTTAAAACCTGCAGCGATTTTCAAGTTTTCCCCACAATCATCTTCAGTGAAAACTTTATTCTTGTCGGCAGTGTGCACCCAGGAAGAGGTTAAGAATGCCTGGGAGAGCCTCTTGTTAGTATTAGAGCAGGATGCTTTGTGATGAGCAGCTGCAAATTGTTTTAAGGAAAGAGCAGTGAAAGCTACAGACCCAAGCAAATGGGGAAGTACTGCAGGCAGCTCTGCACGTGCTTAGAGCAAAGGTGTGCTTAAATGTATTACTGGACTGAGATATGACAGTACAAATTATCTCCCTACCACCAAAATCAAGATTCCTAAATCAACTCACATCTGTTCGATGTCTTAAGCCCAATGCTATTGTGATTTATTAGAAATCATGTATAAAAATTATGTATAAAATATAGATAATATAAATATATTTATGTCTTTAATCAATTTATTAAAATGGTTAATACGCAAACAAAAATACCCTTGCTCTCAACCACCACCACAGTACAGCTCAGCTATCTATTTTTTAATTGTCCAGAATACACAGTTTGGTAGAACCGTGTTTGACAAACCCAAAAAGCTCTTTTTAGCTGATTCTGTTTTTTTTTTTTAAATCAGCTCTCTACGTGTTTTTTTTTTGTTTGGTTTTTTTTTTGTTTTTTTTGCCTCATGTTAAAAATTAATGACCTTGTAAGGTTGAATGCAAAGGTTTTGTTTTCTTCAGGTTTTGAGGCTTGCAGAAAATCTGTTTGCAAAAATTATTATCTTGCTCCTGAAAATGTCTTACACATGAAATTTCAGAGTACTTGAAATTTTTTCTTTTCCTAGTAAGGGAAAAGCATATTCACTCATGAGGGAGAAGACAGAATTCTTTGGTTTGTTGAAAATCACCTTTCTGAATGCACACCTGTGCAAATGAATCCTATAAATTACTTTCTCCAGAAACCAATGCAAAATCTGTAAGAATATAAGAAATTTATTTCTTTTCATGTTAGCATGGTATTTATGGAATTCAAAAGCACTTGGTGCTGTTTTAGAACAAGTACATACAGTACATTTTACTTAACCGTGAGGAAGTTTGCTTTTCTGATTTTTAATTACCATTGTGTAGAAACAGTCCCAAAACCAAATCTGTGCAGCATCAAAGCACCATGCTACAAAGGGCTTGAGCTTATTATGTATTGACTAACATCAGAGATAAATCTTTCTGAATTCAAACAGAATTAATATGTCCCTATGCTCCACTTACTGCTTACTAATAAACATTGTTTAAAACTTATGCACTCCCACATACATAAACTGCTTTCACGTCATGTTATTGATTGTTTTGCAAAATCTCTCAGTTGATTTGGCTGGCAGGATGCTAGTTGGAAACTCAGAGATAAAGTACAATCCTCTAAATATTTTTCTTCAGAAATTAAATAGTTATTTTCCTTACATTGCCTGCAACAAAAGTGTGATTTCTGTGTTCACACTTTGCATGTCAAAACTCAGCTTTTCTGTAGTGTTCCTCCTGATTTATGGTTTTAAGAATGGTTAAAAATAAACCAACCTTTTTTTTTTCCAAGCAGACATACAAATATGTGGTTCACAACTTTTTCAATCTCATTTTTTAAAATTTGCTTCCTGTTGATTTTGTTCTGTCCCAAAATAGATCATGATAACAAGACAGTCAGTATACCCGGGTTCCTTATATAAAAATTATTTCAATGCCTAATAAAAAAATGTGATAATTGAGAAAGAGGAACTTATCAATTTGTAAAGAAATCTTCCAAAGCCGTGTGAGATAACAACCACACATGATAAAAGTTATTTCTTATAGAAAGCATATTTCAAGCTTCCACAGAATTTCACTGAAAAAAATGAAAGCAGCTGGTGATGCCAGGGTGGGCAATGTAAACATGATTATGTGGACAGATCATAGTATATTCACACACACAGAGTAATAAAAACATATGAACAAGCTCCCCAAGAAAGGCCAAAGATTTTGTGGCGACTTTTGTATCTTACCCCACCAATAATTCATAAACAGGAGGGAAGAAAAAGACTTAAGCAAGTTATGTAACCCAGTCTAACACAGTCCCAGACATTACATACCATGACTGCTTTTATAAAGGATCCCATAGCAACTTGAATTATTTCTGAAATGTCTGTTAATAATGTCTGTTATAAATAAGGTTAAATGTAATGTCAGGTTTTTTAAGCATCAGTATGCTCTCGTGAGTCATTCTTACTCATCCAAGCAACCTGGTTTTAGTATAAAGGGGTGGTAGACTGATGCACTGCAATTGTACCTCTTTTGATTTTTTTTTAAATAAAATTACTACTTTGCTTACCGTGTGCCTACTTGTTAGGTGAGAAGGAATACGTCTTAAAATGTTATAAATTAAAGCAAGAATATGAAGTTCAATTGCAGTATTACGTAGTCTTACGGACAATTATGGAGATCTGTCAAACTGAGAAATACCCAGAGTTTTTTTCATCACACCTACGCAGGAACACTCTCTTTCACTACAACAGAGCATGTAAAATAATAAATGGGAACTTGTGATATTGAAAAATGGAGAAATAAGGAAGACCTAAAGTGCAAATGAAAAAATCTGCTAACTATGTCAGGAAAGGAGAGAAGATGTTTATTTTTTGCCTTTGACTTACCCTGTAAAAGCATTCACAAGTCTGCATTGCTGATTCTGAATGGTCTATACAGAAAAAGGAATCAAACAATAACTAACTAACTAACTAACTAAGTAGAAATCCAACAAAAAAACCATCTAAACAAATTTCCTCCAGAACACAGTGTCCTGAATTTGAGATAAGAAAAATAATCTGCTTTAAATACCTTAACTTTGTCAGAGCATTTGGCATAAATGGAAGAAACAGAAGAGGAACAGCTGTGACATTTCAGAGAAAACACCACAACCTATTATTGGGCAATAAACACAGGCTCCATCCTACAGCTCTTTGGGACACAAAATGTGGACCAGAACCAGGAAAGTGCCTGGGTGCAGAACTAGGCTTCCAAAGACCTGCAAGAACAATTTAATCTTGGATACCACTTGCCCAAACCCGACAGCCCACGGTGGCTCTTAGACATGCAGAGCAGTAGCTTTACACAGCAGCTTCATGCTATGGTTCCTTTTGCCACTGCAAATTCTATCCATCTCTTTGAAGATTTCTATGGTGCCTTTTTATTTGCAAAGTGCCTCTAAGCATTGTGTAAGACCCGAGGACCAAGGGGAAAGACAACTAGTGAATCTATTCTTTCCGACATTACGATATGGGACGACTCCAAAATGATGAAAAGTGGTTTTGCAGCCCGGAAAGTCTCACTTTAAGGAAGAGACACATCTGCTTTCAAATTTTTAGCTTTATAGTCAAGCCTTTACTTTTTTCTGTTTTATGTATGTTTATATATAAATACATATGCTTTCATGTGCATATTTCTGTATTTGGTACATACACAGAAGCACAGAAACATATTGGCTTCCTGTCCTTTCCTCATTCACAAAAATGCTGATATAATAGCTTATAAAACAGCCTCTTGCCATAAATCTGGTTTTAGTGCTTTCATTTAAATTGAAATCTAGAAAGAAATACCCATACACATATATGCATACAAGTGCATGCATGTGTGCATGTGCTTAGATAAAGGAGAGGAAACCTTCTCTTCCTTGTGACTCCGTGCTTAAGGGGAAATTCTACCCGAGAGCAATGGTCAGCATACCCACTCTGCTTACAAAGCGTTCATATCTGTTTCTATTTTTGATGACTTACATGAGTCTTAGATGATCACACATTTTTATTGTTCTTCTATCCATCATAATTAACAAGAAAAGTGAAAATCTTGTGAATTATTGTGACACTGCACATGTACAAGACCTAGTTTGCAGCAATGGATATCTTTGGCTGTTCACATCCTCCCAATTTTGTTCTTAATGTAGACAGGATGATGGCTGGTTTCAAAGTTATTTTTCCAGACCAATACTTGCTCTTCTAAAAAGAGCAAGAGTTTCACCTTTAACAAAGTAAAATGCTTCGAATTTATCTTTGACATTACAAAGAACATGAAAAGCGCAGCTATTTTCACACCACACTGAGCACCTAATATAATAAAGTGGACTATTTCAAGTCATACCAAAAAAAAAAGTTATTCTTTTGCTCTTCAACTGATGTCTTGCCTGTCAGTATTTAGGGAAAAGCTTTAATTTTCTACAATACAAATCACCAAAACTCAAAAAAATATTCTATTATTATTTCAAAATTAAGCCATGAGTAGAACAATTGCACACCTTTTGTCTACTCTGGCATATTGCATAAGCATTGTAAATACAAATATTTACATACATGCTATATACGGCATTCGCACATGTTAATATTTACAGTTGGAATTAGTAATAATTTTGTCATTTATGGTATTATAGTTTGTCTGAATTATGAGTACATCATCGGATTGGTAAGAACGGAAAATGAAGAAGAATATAAGTAACACGAACCAGTAGTTAATTTATTTCAAGGCTAATCAACTAAACTGTGATATTATTGCAACTGTTGACTTTATAGTCTATTTTGCTGTTAACACTTGAATTATCCCATCCCTTTTGGAAATATTGAGGTTTGCAGGCTGAAATTCTCTCTCCAACCAACCTGTCCCTTGCAGACAACTAAGTGAAACTCTTCACCAGCACTTCAAGTGCACAGGTAACCTCGGAGTTAAAGGTGATCATGGTAAGAGCAGTGAGAATATTGTCAGTCTCTCTCTCTGCTCAGTTGGTTCCACTCCTCAGGGAAACAGAAGTCTCAGCAGACTGATCTAACACATTCATATTGCAGAAGGGTTTTCATGCAGTAAGCATAACTTTTGGGGTAAGCAAGGAATGCTGTGTGTTAACTATTTCAGTACAAACTGTATAAAAGCACGGGCAAGGTAAACTCCGGCTGCTGAAAAGATGTCCAGATTTCCTCCAGGAAAAAGTGAGGGTATAGGAAGATAACTTTTTGCAACATTTTTCTTTTCCATCCTATAATGTACAGCAACTGAAACTTCCTATCAAAGTCATCTAAATGCTGCATTCAGTTACTCATGTAATCCCCCCAACTTTTTTTTTTTTTTTTAGAGTATATACTTCAAAGTACAAACTGCACCTGGGAAGAAGACATGAACACCAGAAATCCAGTAGCACAATTGAAGGAAGTCCTATAAGGATTACAGTGTATAGCAATCTGAAAATTAGCCAGTAGGTCAAAGCTTTGAACAACAAACAAACAAATGACCAAACCCACGTGCAAAATAAAACAAACAAAAATCCTCTCTAAATTGCTGTCAGTGGTGGAACTAATGAACTATTAAGTCATTTTTAGCCTTTTCTGAATCAACACCTTCAGCTCTCCCTTCCTAAATGTCAATTTCTCCCAAAAATATTTGCAATATACTCTCACGCTTGTCAAATCTCTCTCTCTATGCTCCTTTGTTTTGCCCCACATGCCTGTGTAAGAGGAAGCCAGATGTGAATTGCAATGACAGAGTGGACAGGGCATACATGCCAACCACCCAGCCTGTCAGGTGTCTGAATCTAAGAGGATATCTGAGCTCTCTATTACCTGTCCAGAACCAGATTTTTAGAACATTCATAAGAACTATGGATCCTCGTGCATTCTTCAGTCAAATTTGGTTGAAATTGACAAATTAATATAATAAGCATTCATTCAGAAAAAATGGCAGATATAAAATGAGATGGAGCACAGCACAGAATCCTCAGAAAGAATGAGAAAAAGGAACCTATCTTGGGTTGTTATTCAGAGGAGTGCTATATAGCAGACTCGGAAGCTAATTATTCTAACATTCATTACAGATTAAGTGCTGTATCCTTTCTTGGATCTGACTTTGAAAGAGAGATTAATTGCACTGCGCTCCAAAAATACAAATGGTAACAGACCGGGAAAAAAAACTCTATAGAATAAAAAGTGAGATGAGTGGATATGTTTAACTTGGATATAAAAGTACAGAGATGGGAGATTATGTACAAAAGCATGCAATGAAGTGATCAATTTCTCTCCATGCTGGGAAAGAAGAGATTGTCTTCATTAGCAGCAAAAAAATCAGTATGAAATCAGTCAAACAAGTTTTCCAAAGCAGTGTGTGATCAGCTGCCATGGAGGCTTCTAACAGCAATTTACAGAAGCATAGTCTCTTGCAGGGACTTTCAGCTTCATGGTTCTGTCACTGCATCTTAAACCTCTTTGTTCGGGGAGATTTTGGGGATGCAGTAATGACCACTACAGTTACAGCAGCACAGCTTGGGCTTCATTTCCATAATTTGCTAGACTTCTAAAAATGTTTTCCACTGATAAACCTAAGAAAAATCAAGTCAAGAAAATGTGAGTCTTTACGTAGGCTTCAGTTAATTTTGGCTCAAGATCGGAATGCATAAAGATGGTGTCCTTGTGTATTTTAAAATCTAACAGGGAGAAATGCTTCTCGTTCATGGTCTCAGTTTTATCAAGCCAGTGAAACAAATTCAATTCAAAGAAAGTAAAAAGGAACTATTTCTTAAGTTTTTCCCTTCTGAGTATTCCAGTCTAAAGATTTAAGCAATGAAAATTAAGCTGTATGTATGTATGTAATGATTTCCCAATAAATATTAATAGTGAGCTTTGATTAGTGGTTATTTCCCTCTTCAACCTCTCCCCAAATACTTTTTAAAAAAGCTAGTTAATGACTATGAAGGCACCCTCTTCATTTATGGAAAAGTGATTTTAGCTAGTCATTTTATATCGGGCAAATAGGTCTCAAACTGTTTTGCTTTGTTTTGTTTTGTTTTGGTTTATTTTGTTTTGTTTTGTTTTGTTTCTCACCTGGGACATAGTAAAATTTCAGTCCTGCAAATCTGATCCCATGTGGACAATCCTTAGTCACTTAAGCATTTACTTATTACAAGTGAAACTTCTGCATGAATAAAATCTCATGAGCAAATATATTCAAAGTTCAGGACCTAGAACCACATTCCGAATAGAAGAGTTAAAAGGCAGATTCTTTCTTGTTTGTTACACCACAAAGGAGATTGTACTAGAAGATCCTATATAAGATTTTAAAAATGGAGAAACTTGTATGCAGCTGACATTATTTTAAAAAATTGGATTGCAATAAAATCATGTTAAATTAGCTTATAAATATGTATTTCATTCATGTTAATTCATCCATTCATTGTTATACATAAATGTGTATGAAATTTGGGGGTTGGGTTTTGGGAAAAAGAAAATACTAGCATTATGCCCCTTTTACATGTACACTTCATATCTAATTAACACATCCGTTTCTTGTCCATAATATATTAAGTCTGTTAAAAGCTATATTATAACTACGGTCCTGCAAACCAAGGTACTAATTGAGCAATCATTCCAAACTTTGAAACAGCAAAGGAATAAATAGGAGATCTCTCATGTTAGTCTTCAGCATAAATAGTATTTAACATGGCAATTGATAGGTGGATCAAAGAATCAACAAGCCTGCATAATATCCCAGTTGTGTGGTGACGTCTGCCCACATTATTCTATTTAATCTGTTTATTCCCTTTTATCTGTTTTATTTTCCAGGAAGGAACCTCTCTAAATCCATTCGAAGTAATGGTACATCAGCCACACTGTTTTGACAGCTCTCAAGCTGTTCTGATTGGTAAGGTAATGTAGCCATCCTTGTGAGAGGATTTCGGGGACTCTGAGCCCTTACCACATGCATTTCTCTAAGTACATACGAGCAGTCCAATGGGAGCAAACACAGTAACTCCCATGCAAAATGTGTGGATGGATCTGAGGCCAAGAATTACATCTATAAGGGAGCAAAGAGAGGAAATTCCACAATAATGACTGGAGCACTGTCAGAGGAAGAGTAGAGGTGCCAAGGCAGCAGCAGCTTCCTGAATCTCAGCCCTGAGCTGCACTATTTAAAGTTACCATGTTTGGTTTCAAGTTCATTACACACAGGGTAAAAGGATGAAGAAGAACACCTCTAAGATGACAGTGAAAATTTGCACCATCGTGGCAAGCCAATATTATGTTTGTGCCCCCAAAACCTGATGCATTACTTGCATGTTCAAAAGATGTGAAAATCAGCAAATGCATCTCTCTGCCCAAAATTTCAGTGCCAGAAGCCATACAATTGACTCAAAGTAAAAAGCACTTCAAGTGAATCACGCATCCGGGCAAGCCCAGACAGGACACTTAAGTATCAGTTGGCCATCATAATGGTTATCTCTCTTTAGGAACTTCAGTGTCAACAGAACCCCTGGCAAACACAGACCAATCTCACATGCTGGGCCCAGACCTGTTCTCTTTCCCGTGGTAAAATTCCCACAGGTAGCAATGGAAATTTTACCTTTAAGATCTGTTCGGCTCTGCCATTTGTGTGAAGGTCAGAGCTGAGTCTTCTGTAGACAACAAATAGCTACACACATCTTGATATTTCTCTGCATTGTGTCCTAGCTAGAGAGATTCTCGTGGACTTTCTGGGGAAAAGAAAAGGAAAAAATGTGGCCTCCCTCCCCTGATGCAGTTTATGCATCTGCTCATCAATCCTTCCTAACCACCCCTCTACAACAATGGCCAAGTTACTCAACAGAAGTTTTGCCCAATGCTCAACATTTGATTTCTGCCATTCCTAAATTTCAAGCAGGTAATTCCTGAAAGGCATCAGGAAAAACTCACTGATCAGCTGTAAGAATTGGAGGTGATGGTTCTGTCACCAACAGAGTGCAGATGATCTCTCTCTACAATAAGCCAAAACTGACAGACAGCTTGAGCTGCAGCTCCTTCAGTTAAGCAGCACCAATTCAAGCTTATGGGAATATATCAGATGATCCCTTTCCAGTAATTAGCTAGAACTCTCTACAGTTCTCCAATGAGTCAGGATCTTCCACTAAATTCAGATCTAGGCTCCCTTAGAATGGAAATCAGCTGATGATAAGGTGGTTTCAGGAGCATTAGTAGAAAAACTTAGCCAACAACTAAGTGAACTGAAGCTGAAGTGGACGAATTTTATCTGTTTACATGTTTTTCTTTAGTTCTCACTGCTGAATTTCTAACAGCATATTCAATCCAGAAAGCTAAGTATCCTCAAACTGCAGGATTGTCATACTACTTCAATCAGAGCTCAGATATTTACTGTCTAAATGGCCCACTTGGAGGCAGTTGTCCTCGCTAGGCAAGTGTATCTGGTGGGACAATGCTTTGCACGTCTTCTATGAACTATATAGCATGAGTTATAAAACTTACCCATAAACACTTCAGAGATCATCAGGAGAAATACAAAAGCAAAGTGTTGCTTACAAATAATCATTAAAAGTCTGGCAGCTTGAGACATCTCTCTGTTATTTCATTGGCCCAACTAGCCTGCATTTATTTTCAACAGAAAACATTGCTTTGCACTCCTCCTAAAAATTACCATAGATTTGTTTGCGTGCCAAACCCCTCCCATTTTCCATCCCACAGACAGCTGAAGCAGATAGATGTAGCAATGGCAAAATGCTTCTTTGCCTTTGTGAAATTATGTGAATGATGGGATTGCTCACCCTGAAACTCTTTGTGACATTCATTGCAGAAAGTGCTGTCCAAAACCAACAGAAAGAACTCAGACTCTCATCCAATGTAATTAGTGAATAACCTATATTTTAATATTTATTAATTTCAGTCAGAAAATAAACATAAAATGCATGTTGGTGTTTTAAATTAACAAATAAGGAATAACTTGTACAAAATATCTTCCATGTCATGAAAATAGAGTTTTGTAAAAAATAGCAATTGCACCGCAGGTGTGAACAAAGCCAAGCCCAGTCTTGGTTGTCACCAAGCTATCAGAAGGACTGCCTTGCTACGATCAAACAATGATAATGTTTCATCCTAGACTTCCGTGATTAGCCAATATGCTGACTTCTGCAGAGTTATTTCAATTAGGAAGATGAAAAAATATAGATATATACAAAAGTTTTTTCCTAGAATCTAATAGAAAGGGAACAACAGCATCAAATCTCAGTCAACAGTGTGCTCAGAGGACTCTGCATTTGAGAAGGCCCTGACAATTCCCTTCTCCCTGTGTTATTGCAATCAGTTAAATCTGTGACACCATACAACTTACCCTTGCTGTAACTTCCCAGCCACCACTATTCAAGGCTGCATTTTATGACCCTTTCCACTCAGCCTTTTGGCAAAAAGGGTGCCAAACATAGCTACTGGGTCAAATCAAGTCTCCAGCTGTCTCCAGTTCACTATCTGATAGCTGGCAGGCATTAACATCCTCCAGAATAACAATTCCATCCCTACAACTGCCTTTTCTTCCACTGAACCTGGCAAAACATCACTAGGACTAACACTAGAAGTGTAGACATTCACAACAGGTTCAGACAACTACATTTTATAGAGAGGGATGAAAAGAAAAACAATCAGGAGGTATGATATAATTACAGGGTAATAAAACTATAAACGTTGTTAATACATTAATTTAACATTTGGATTTCTCATCTAGGTGTACAAATCCACAGATGTCCAATTGTTACCATTTTAGGTTGGAGAAAGTAATTTTTTTGACTGATGTCTGTCAATAGAAATATTTTTTCCAGCAGTGACAGAGAAGAAAAGGTATAAAAAATATTACCAAGGGAAGCTCATCAGAGTTACACAGTAAGAAAAGAGGACAAAATAAAACCTCCCATTGTGTCATAAAGATTTAATTTGTCTGGATATGAAAAACACCCTACTGGAGGAAAATTGTTTATATAAAAAATAGAAAGGGCAAAATGCTACTGCTATCACAAGAAATGTCCCTGACATCCAACTTTCTGATTCCTTTCTGAACATCTGTGATGAAATTCTGAAACCCTTGGAAAACATTGTTTCAGATGAGGTCCATAAAAAGCACCATTGTCACAATTCTCCTGGCTAAAACCTTGGCATTCTCAAAGCAAATCTCCGCGGACAGCAGAGGAAAGATCGTTCTGGCCTTAATTGTGAAAGGAGAAAAGAAGTCAGCTAATGACAGTGTGAAGAGATGATGCTTGCAGGAAGGGACAGTGTGACACAGAAGATCTGTAACACATGGCAGAAAGGGTTGGATGGGAGAGCTCAGAGGTGAAGGGACTGAAAAGGGGGAGATGCTGAATTTGTTTCAGGGAAGGACTGTTGAGCACAAGAGGAAGACTGCAGGAGTCAAGGATAGCCATGTAATTTGGAGAAGTGTCAGCTAATCACTCACTAAATTCAGATCAGGACCAAACTTCACAGCCAATAGAAAACTCACAGAGGTTGCCAGTTGCTGGTTTGAATAAAGTGAGAAACATAATCCTCTGAGAATACCAGACATTTTTATATCCATTTATATATTTTCACAGAATAAGACTGTGAAACTTTTTTTTCATTCATCTAGTTTAAGCTACCTCTTCAAAGAAGAAACTCTGACACTCCTTAGAAACTGGACACACAATTTTTCTTCATTTACTTTATTTTGTACTTGGAAAATACAAGGTAAAAATCCTTTGAATCAAGAAAGAGAAGTATTAGTGTTTAAATGGCTGATACTGTGTGTTGAAAAGAGAGCTTGTGTATCTTTTTCTTGTTACAACAACTGCAAAGCTGCCATAAAGCACTCCACCCCTTATTTAAAGTGAGAGTTTCTGGATATGAAAATCACCCGACCAAAAGACATTTATGCCGCCTACAGAAGACCAAGTCGTTCCAACTATACTCTATTTCACTTATCAACAATAATAACTGTAATTAACTCATGATTCTGCTGAAGTCTGAAATCTCTGTTGCAGTTTAAAAAAAAAAAGCAAACCAACACCAGAAATCCAAACCCCAACCAACAAACCTCCTGCAAAGAGATATTGAAAAAAAATTGATACCTGCACAGTACTGTCGGGAATTCTATATAAGCTTGTTAGGAATAATCTTGAATGTCTGATAGGTAGGAGAGAAACCTCAGAGTGACAGAAATAATGTAAAAACAAGTGAGGTATAAAGACAGCCATTACAGCAACAAGGTTTAGAGATTACCCTGTGAAGTTTAGGGGTGCAATCCCATTTTTTCTTGTGGGTTGGAATGAATGTACGCTGCTGTGTATTTCACTGTATTCTGCAGTTTCTGGAGAAACTGCTTTTCTGCTTTTTTTTTTTTTTTTCTCTTCATGACTGTGTACACAAGTTTAGTAGAAGCACTATATTTTTCAAATGATCAAATGACCCTTTGCAGATTATCACTTTGAAAGCTCATTATTTAAAAATAAATAATCAGGGTGTCTGATCAGAGGAAACATTATTCAACCCTTCAATGCAGGCAGCGATCTTTTAAAAAACCATTTTACCCTAGATTTGCTTTGGGGAGAACACAGTACTTACTTACTTACTTTTCTAACAGCAACAAAATGTCACCTCTGAGCAACGTTTGAAAAGAATATGAAAAACTGGAAAAAAGTGGAAACAGTTGAAAACCTGCAGTTTCTTATGTCCTTGTTATAAAAGTTTATCAGCACTTTCAAGATTTACTATGCAAAGGATAACAGTGCCCTTCGCTAAAATGAATTCTCTGAACAAATATTGCCACAGTTACTTATAAGGATTGCTATATTTTACCACACCACCTTAATAGAAAAAGGAAAATAATTTTAAAAAATGCTATAGAGAACTCAATTCAATATTATATTTTTATAAAAATTTCTCTGTGTATATATAAAAAAATACACACATATATATAAATGTATATATATATATATATAAAAAAGTAAAACCCAGCCTTACCTACAGTGAAAAATCTTGCAGTCATGTAAGAATGAAGTGAGATGAAGCCCTTACTCATAAAGAGAATCAGATCACAAGAGGGAAGAAGGTGAAATCAGGAAGCTAGTTCCTACTTGAAAAATCAAAGCCGTGAGGAAGGCTCTAAGTTTGTCTATGAATCAGCCAAACATCTGATCTTTGGTGGTAATTACGTGCTGGAAAACAAATGCATCTGGAATCTTTTTGTGGAATAGGAGGTAGGAATAAAATAGAAGCCACATAAAATAACAAATCTCAGCTTTGGTAGATAACTTCTGTAAATGATTTAATAATTCTTTGGTAAAAATTAGAGACTATCGAACACAAAGGAAAGAAAGTTAAAATTTTAGGAGTGGATAGTACTTTTTGATCTCCACAAGTAAAGGAAAAAAAATCAGAATTACTGTAATAGTAGTATTACATTTTTTAAAACAAAAGTGCTCCAATTCAAAATGTTTATGTGCTTTTTTACCTTAGACACAATGAGCAGCTGGAGTGCAGGCTTTCTGCAGGCTTTCTGCAATACACAGATAACACAGATGTTTCTTCACAAACTGACAAGCAATATGAAACACAAATTAAACCTGAGGCCCTTCCAATTTTCACAAATGCAACCAAAAGGTAAGACCAGGCAAATACAGTCGTCTTGCTCTCCAAGTGCTCTGTAAATAAAGTCTGATTGACAATGACTGTGACACTTCTATGCATAAGAAGTAGAAAATAGACTTTTATTTGCCCCTTTTTGTATACAGTAATATATATCTATATATTATAGCTTTATCTTCTGTAGTGTATTTAAAATTTCTTTAACTGACTTGAAATATGAAAAATACTTAGAGGTCTTTAGCTATTTTAACACCTTTCTGATACATATTACAGGAAGAGGTTAAAAATACTCACAGAAGGAAATAGTCTTTTTATTGCTAGTAAATTAATTCCTCAAACTAAACAGAAGAGCCAGAGCTGCCCCATCCCAATGGTGTATTTTCCTCTAAAATCCACAGACTGTAGAACTGGGCTGTTTGACTGGCCCACTCCAGCCTGTGTATATTCAAATGTGTCTCAAATTGGGAGGATGTATGTCTCCTTCATAAATATCAGATTCCCAGCTGTGAAGTGGCTATTCTGTGACTTTAAAACATCCATTACTGTCTTAAGATACCAAAACAAGCTGATAGCTGCAATCACCATATTATTATTTTTCCTTCAGTCAGCAAGTCCTTCTAAGAAGCATTACAAAGAAATATTACAAGGTACTGAATTGTAAACAGTATTTTAACAATTGTACAAAAAGAAAATTTAAATCAATTCTGACCTGCGGAGAATGTGAGTGATACATTCTGCGGTTTGCTCTTCCTGCTAATAGATTTTAAGGGAAAGGCAGTGCCAAAATGCCAAGCAGCTACACGTCCTTATCACAGAAACATATTATTAGAGCAGACAGTAATCACACAGAAACATAGCACAAACTCTCACAGTTTCTGAAAAACACTACAACAGATGACTCTAAGAAAGAAAATACAAAAAGTACCGTGCAGAGAGTAAAATTACTTCTCCCAAGAGGAGGTCATGAACCTTCTCCACAACAACATGGAAGAAAGAGAGGGTGCCACAGAACTCTGCAGACAGAAAAATAATTTCAACAGGAACAGGCCAAAAGACAGTGTAAATGTTTTATTGCTCCAAAAAAGTGTGGACATTTAACCCAAGAAAGCAGACTTGACAGAAACAAGCTAAAATCAGTTTTTTGAAGCACTTTTCCCTTGTGCAGCATAGCTGGAGACTGGTCCATGTTGAAAAGCAACTGAGACTGGCTCAGTTGGCTAGAGCAGGGTGTTGGTAAGACCCATGTTGTGGGTTCAATCCCTGTAAGGCCCTTTGCTTAAAAGTTGGTTTTGGTGATCCTTGTAGGTCCCTTTCAACTGTGGATGTGTGGTGCCAGGCAGTAGTGTGGGATGGTAAGGCGATTGTGGATTTTTGCTTCTGAGGACATGGGAGAGTCATGACTCCTTTCCTTAAGGACAGTACCACCTCCTGAATATGATCCTGCCCTAAGGCATAGTCCAGTTCATTTTTCATTCATGAAAAAGTAATTTTCTTTCCGTTCCGGTTTAGCTCTTTCTTAGATCAAGTAGATGCTTGCTCTCCCCTACTTCAACCTACAACTAAGCTCAAGGTGTATTGATGTCTCTGACATTCTGATCAATAGTAGCCTTTTAGCTTGATTATGGGCCCAGTAGAGTCATTTGTTAAGATGTGAAATAAAGCTTTCCATTCACCATCTCCGACTGCAGGACTTCAGTCTGAACATGCAGAGACCAGGACTCAACTGCATGCAAATCATATAATTTGTTATGTAATATATCCACCTTTACACAGAGATGCCCCAGATAGAGCCATCAGTCAGAGGAGGAAATCCCTAAGGGTTGTGAGTGGGGAATAAAGATTCCCTGCTCCACATAACTGTAAGTAAGGCAGTCCATGAGAGCAGGGCTGCCAACCACAGACCTTTCCATTCAAACATACCGAGTAGAAGTGCTGGTTATTGGGGGATATCTTTCTGTGTTTCAGTCCCACAGAGGTACATAACTTGAGAATAACCTCCCATGGGCCCTACTGCCTACTCTGAGCAGCCCACCCATTCCTCAGGTACCCCTCACGCATCCCAACACAGTGCTTTGCTGACTCCTCACCAGTCCCTCCTTGGTAATGAGGTTTGCTCTAACCACACCCAGTTTCAATTACAGGTAGACTATGTTTTATTCCTCATCACAATGATTGCCTGTAGGTGGATTTTGAAAGGCCCTGGGCTCCTCTCTGTTTTGAACAAACTTCACTGCTGTACAGTGGTGCTCAGAGGTGCTCCTGGAACTGATGGCGAAGCCAGTGTACAGTGATGGGACACTTTACAGATGCCCTTTGCAGAAGGGCTGGACTTTATTTGTGCTTTATCAATAAATCCTTGCACATCTTCTCCCCGCTCCCTCTTTTAATATGGCTGCGATTCTGTTCTACAATATCTGCATAGGCCCTGTGAGAATCAGCTGAGGTTTCCACAGGAGAATCAACTGGGCCTTCCACGTAATTCTATCAAAGAAAGTAAACCACATTTTTCTGCTGTTTTTTAGAGCTGACTTACCAGCTTGTACTTACTGTCTCCTAATTTACATATCATCATATCTATTTGCTTATAGAGATGCAAAATGTCATTGGTGGCAGGAAGTTTGCATATGGATCATTATTTCATCTATTTATGAATTTTCTCTCTTGTGGTCCCTTCAGTCCTTAGTACCATGATGATTTCCTTTCCTCCTTTAAGAAGTTTTTATTGATGAGATGACAAAAACATACTGTCATTCCAGAGAAACCCTGACATCTGTTCCATTTGGCCTCTTCTTTCAATTTTCCTTGAAATTGTCCAATCTTTGCAATTGTCTTACCTGTGCCCATTTTCTGTTTTTCTTGTTGTTTGGTTGGTTTGTTTCTGCTTTTTCTCAGAAGGGCCAGCCATTACTAAATGATGGCAGGGAAGCAAATCCAAATATGCATTATATTCATTTTTACTCACCTCATCTGATTAGCAGCAGTTCTGGGAAAAAAATAAGGAGAAAATTTTGCACATGCTGGAATTTTCAGAAGTATATTTACTGTACGAAATGATTTTTGGAGACTTCTTTCTTAGCTGAAGAGCAAATTGCCTCTCTGATAATCTGTTGTCTAAAAAGAAATACACGTGAGATATACAGTGATCAATATGGACACGAACCCACAGCTGGGATGGATTCCACTCCAAGAGGCGCGTGGTTCAACCTGAAGAACTCCATGGCATGTACCCGTCATTCTGGAGATGCTTCCGCATACCTGTGTCTCTTTATGTATCTCGTGTAAAGAGACAAGCCAGGGCACAAAGGTGGTAGGAGATGTTTCATAGGGTGATACCCGCAGGGATTCCTTATGTCACTAAGAGCACCTAGCCTATTCTTTCTGAGTACCAAAATCAGCCTTCTGTAGCTCCCCAGCTGCAAAGGAGCAGCACAAGTCCTGATTCGGATTTGGTGAATACCGACGGGCTGTCTCCTCAAGAGTGCTCAAGGCCGCTCTCAGGGCCAGATCAGCTGTGTATGCAGACAACAAACCTGTCAGTGCAGTCCCAAACCCAGGCAAGAACTGCTTTCCTGGAGTCTGTCTGGTATGTGACAGATGGGCTTACGCTCTCTGGAGGCCATCAGGTGCACTTAGACATGTTGTCCACAGGCTGACCTCAAAACCACTATGCGGAGTGGAAGATCTGAAAAACGTGCTTATACCCAGGCCTTTCTCAATCACCTCAGAGTACCATAACAGCAAAAAACCATCTTTGGCAGTTGAATCTCTTTTGCAGTAAATATTTCGGATACTCCTTGTTCTCAGACAGGACCATCATACAACTCTATTTGTAAAAAGCCTAGCAAGCCAGAAATGGTCCTCTGGTGTCCCTTAAAACACTCTATCAACATCCATTAACAGACAATATTCAGTAGATGGTGGGTCTTTCTATAAGATTACTTCTGTTATCCTAGGTTTTTCCTTTCATACTTCAGGCTCTCGCACAACTTAGTCATTGCGTGACCAAAAATTTGCTAAAATAAAAAAAACTCCTTAACACCAATGTAGCATTGAGAAGCAGGCATTCTATATTTGGCCAGATGCATGGGGGGACAGCTCCTCCCAAATTCATGCATGTCGAGTACAGGAAACTTCCTGTTTATATGTATTCAATATTCATTGATTGTCCCACACTAAACATACATATGATAATCATTTCCCTGAAATCATTAACATATTTTCCCTCCCCTTTACGCATGCATTCTTCTGTCCTCAGGATTTCTCTGGTGGTCCCTGGTGGTCAGAGACCCCAATGTTCCAGGTGACCTGGCTGAGTTGGCAGGGCACTGGGGCTGGTGAACTTCCAGTTCTCCTTCTTACACAATGGGTATTGTGCAGTTCCATAGGTAAGTAGTTTTGGAGAAGAAGGATTGTGTTAGCTCACCAGGTGCAGACAATTTATCATCTGGAAACAATTGCAAAATGAAACTGTTCTCATCTTATGGCATCCCGGTATGTCTTGGTAGTGAAGTACTCCCAAGAGATACAAATGTTCTTGATATGACTCACTTTTCAATGGCAGAGAGTTAACAAAATCATTCCCTTTCCAGCACTGATATCCAACAGATAGGACTGTTATTGGCTGTCAATATGTAATATATTAAATGCTCCAGTGCAATTGTCGGTGTTCTTTGAAGACAGAAATTACATAAAAAGAAGAAACAACACCTTCTCAGCTGTAATTACTTGGAAAGATAAATGAGTTTGTCCAAGATGGGAAAGTGACCGTGAATGTGAGTTTGAAATCTAAATCTAATGAGCTGGATGAGCTTCAAGATTTCTTCTTTGTCCCAGGCCAACTACTCATTACTGACAAGTCACAGACCCAGTTACTACTGGTGATCATTTCAAGATTTTTTGGTGACTCATGTCCACAAAAATCCCTGTCATGCAACACCTAATGAGTAAATCTTCAGATGAGCTTAGTCATCGTGTCACCCAGGTCCTGCAAAAGGGTGTTTAAGAGAAAAGAATTTTACATGCATATCAGCATGTGGACATGGGAAAGTACATTTTATTTTACTAAATTCCTTCCTCAGGACATTGGAAAATCTATGACTTTTCTTGATTTTGTTAGCTAGACCAGCAGTGTGAGGAAAAACAGTTTTATGCGAGGCCATAAAACTGTTGGAGTTCAGATAACAAAACAAGCATCTTTAAAAAAGAGGGGAAGGCCCATTGAAATAGCCCAACAAGTGTCAGATTTATATGGTGTTATGGGATGAGATGATATAATGATATCTCCAGTGTAGAGGTGTCACAATATGGATGCAACAGCTTGATGCCTATTGACCACACAAAGGGGAATTTGGAATTCCTGGTTATTGAGAGATGGCTTCAAAAACGTACACCTCACACATAATTGTGAGACAGGTTGATAAAGAAAGCAACAGGCTGAGAATTTTTCAAAATGCTTCTGCTTCATTAGAAAATGGCAATTCATTGAAAACAAATATTTGCCAGGAAAATGATGTCTCTTCATATAATTTTCACCCAGGTTTCCAGAACATTTGGTTTAAAAGTTGCAAACTAAGATTATTTTATTTAATTTGGACAAAAGTCTGTTTTGTAAGTAAAACTAAACTGAATTTCTTTAAACTTAAAAATCTTTTATGTGTAAGTTGTCAAACCTGATGGAGAGTTTC
Organism: Daphoenositta chrysoptera; assembly: GCA_013397915.1. Classification (NCBI taxonomy): domain Eukaryota; kingdom Metazoa; phylum Chordata; class Aves; order Passeriformes; genus Daphoenositta; species Daphoenositta chrysoptera. The sequence goes on from VZRO01000336.1 coordinate 253,033, forward strand.
AGAGCCGTGAAAGCATCTCTAATGATATAAACGATTATTACTTTGCAATGTTTATTTGTAAAAACAATCTGTAAGTTTACTTTTGGGGAGAAATTAAGTGTTATTTAGTTCATTTGCAAGCTGTACTCTTGATGCTCAGATTAGAAAATACTATGAGGTGAGGTAGGTCTGTCTATTAAAGGGCGAAGACACAAATACATCTTCTGTGTCATTGCAAAGATGAAGGTTAGAGATCTTCTAAAAGAGAATCAAGGCGTAAGTCTTTCATTTCACTACTACATGTCCACCCCAACTCAGAACCAACATGCTGTTTGGACACCTGCCAGAAAAACAGAAATAAAAATTAAATAAAAATCTAAATCAGATAAAGTAGAGCCTATAATGGCCCGATGCAAGCAATTAGGGTTTGGTAAATAAGTAAAAATGTGGAGTACATTTTTTTTAAGTAGATAGACGGAGGAGCAGAAAAACCTCAGCTGCAAGGGGTATTACCTGAGTCATCATGCAATTAAGGTATGTGGGCTAATTTTGGATCTGTTCCACATGATTTGCACCAGCTCCAGTGGTATTATACATTTCAAAACCTACCTCAGCTACCCACCAAATGATGCCTTTGACATAAGGAGATTGTTAAACATTCCCTCCTGAGCTTTTGTGTAAGGGGCAGGGCCAGTGAAAGCAAATGTGTTTTGAGACACTGAGCATCCAACTTCTCACTGGTTCTCACTAGTCTCACTTCTGGGGTGGTCCCTTGAGGACACAGGCAGTGGATGTTAAATTCATTATCTCACGGCTACTTTAATTTACACTGGCAATTACTATCACATAGCATCAAAATATGGCACATAAATATTATGAACCAAAGGCTAACCACAGGAAGAAAGCAAACTTCACTTTGTGCCTGCAGGTAAGACTGTTCATGGATGCAAAACTAATAGACTGATTCTTCTAAAACAAGTCTCTTCCTTAGATTGCAAGGTGATATACAAAAGTAGCTGAGTTTCGACTGAATCCACTTAACTCTGAGTTAAGTAAACCAACACTTGAGCAAGGAATGTGAAAGGAGGTGACAGAAAACAGAAAGTATGATGTTGATTCAACAGAATCTTTTTATGAAGATAAGTGATGCTATGCAAAGGGCCTTGTTTCTGTAAAAAGTTTGCAACAGCATGAATGAGTATTAAAAGGGAAGGAAACAAGGAGGGCTGTTCTGCCTTGACACCTTGAGGACTTTCTTGCAAACCCAGATTTGCCTCCTACCAAGAACTTTGAGTGACGCGCCAGAAGTTGTACAATAGCATGCAGTACTGTAAGGTACCACAAAAACCATAAATCCATAGGACATCTTGGCGAGATTCCTAGTAAGCCAGAATTCTTGCTGAAGCCCAAACTTTGCACAGAGAAAGATGTTCCTTTGTCCTTCCCAACCCTAACAATCCAATCAATTCCCAAAGCCCCATGATCCACTGTCAGCAAGTACCAAACTGTACCTTTTAGAAGGAAACAAAGCAGCTTGTTCCTAGTATTGAAAATTTTACCCAAAAAATAACTGGGAAGGGTTATCTGGGAGGAAACAAAAAAGAAAAGAATTTCTGTAATGAAGGCTGTATTCCAGTTTGCAGCTTTTTCTGGTAGTATAACACATAAGAACCTGCAACTTAACAATCATGATGGATATTGGTCAGTTCTGGCCATTTCTCACTAGATATCCTCATTAAGTAATAATTACTAATTTTAAAGTATTAGTCACCACATAAACTGACATATATAAGTAATCACTCTGAAACAGTATGTTTTTTCAACTGCTCAATTTACTCTGAATATCTGCACCAGTTACCTTAGACAAGGAAATAAGAAAAACTTTAACATAATGGAGGGGTAGATATGTGTACAGGACTATATGTAATATTTTTATGTATATATTCACACATGCACAGACACATACCCAAAAATACTTCACTGAAGTGTACTGAGTTTTCAAGAGAACTTGGCACTACTGAAAGATTCGTATAAATGAACCTGAAAAATGGTTGTCAAATAAGGCAAACCGAGGCAAAGAACAACATATACAATATTAAATACTTTGAGCTGACTGAGTTGCTTGCTTGGACTTGCAGGAGAAACCTGAAAACTGAGATATAGTCAGTATGAAACAGCACTTAAGAGTTTTGTCTCCTACTAATGCATATTTTATCATTTATATTAATTAAGACTTTAAATTATGGGTAATCTTCAAAGAGGAGTAGAAAAATCTCTGAGAGAGAGGTTGAGTACAAGGAATAGATTGGGTACAGTCACAAATCAAGGGGTGGGGGGAGGAAACAATCTTGGCTCTGTGGGACAAACTCAACAGCATGAGGGGGCTAAACGTGGCAGTGAGTCAGAGACAAGGTAGATTTTCTCCTAGGGGAAAGGGAGGGGAACATCAAGGACTGGTGCAGGGAGCAATCTGAAAATAAGAGTCTGACATGGAGAAGAAGAAAGATATAGGAGATTTGTCGATGGCAGAGCAGGGAAGCAATGCCATTGTCAAAATGACTGAAAATTCAGATTTTGTGATCTGCAGGTCTGAGTCATCCCCTAGAGGTTTGTGTTGGCTGTAGGTAGTGTATTAGATAACACCTACTTCAAGGTTTCAGGTAGGAGCCCAAAGACAACTCAAAAAAAAGGAGTTTTTAGAAAATCAACACATAAAACATACTCAGAAAAAATGTAGAAGTTTTCCCAGGCTTCATTGGTACAATGTGTCCTCAGGCTTGACCACTACTGCCTTAAAAGAAAGGATGAGAAAAATGCCATTACAAGTCATTTCACAAAGTCCTGATGTTTTATAACCTTATATTTTCCATTAGTGGTACAACCACTGTCCTTGCCCAGTTTCCAACAAACAGACGAGAATGAACTGAACAGGTAGTAATGACCTTAATCAAAAGGAAAAGCCACTGGCTATTTACATCCATCTGTGTCTTGGTTAAAGAGCAGAACAATACTGGACCTTATTAAAGGACAGATTGCAACTGGCTGTATGTCAAAAGACAGGAGGCTACAAAGCAAACTCTTTTTCTGAATGTGTATCTGTCTTCTGAAGATGTCGCGGTGTGTGACGGCTGCAGCATGAGCTGGTGAAGGTGCACTCAAAGAGAAGGACAGAGAAAGGAATCAGACCCCCTTCGTCTCATTTGCTGTTAGAAAAGCTCCTTTTAGCCTGAATCTGTGGGAGTTCTTGTTAGGTATCACCTCCTGCTTCTCCTGCTAAATGTATGAATACCAAGGCAGATGGATGTGAACCAGAAACAGTAGACAAATTCCCTTCTCACACTTTGGAATGACAACGTGAGATAACTCCATCTCACTTTATGGAACCTAATTCAGAGCTGAATTTTATTGAACACTGAAGTTTGACTATTCCTCATCTGTTTAAATGAGGTATATGATGGCTTTCAATTTAATAGACAACTGTATTCAAGCCCTATTAGTTGACCATTTGATGAATAAGAGCATCAAATAGGTCACTTGATGATTAGTTCTTCCTGACTTTCAAAGTTCTTGTAATTTTTCCATCAATATCAGAAAACATTCTCATCCTTCTGTCTCCAGGAAACTTGGGATTCAGAGTGAGATAAATAAACCAGCACTGCTGTGATACATCTTACTTAGGGTAATCAAGAACCCACTCCTGCAAGTTCCTTAGCAAAGGAGGCTTGAGGCTGTTCCATGCAAAGGTGAAAACATCCATGGGTCTTTCCTATGAAGAACACTGGACAACCATCATGTCCCTGCTTTTAACTGGCACCCACCCCTCTGTTGATTCCTGAGGGTTCTAAAATTAATTACTGATGTTCTGGAGGAGTTAGGGCGATCTCTGAAATTGAGTCCTTTGAAGAGTTACATTCCAAGGAGGAGCAAAAAGTATAGTTGTGCCAGAGTCTGGATTATCATATGAATACAAAGCATTTAGAGGTAACCACTTCCTGTTAAACACAACCCTGCAGAAGAGAAAGATTCTCTGCTTAGATTCTTGTAGAGGAGGCACAGAAAAAAAAAGAAACTGCACACTAACAGCTCTTAAAGCTCCTTCATACCCTGTTTATCTCATGGAAATGTATTAATCCTCTTATGACTAAAATAAAATAGCTAGAGGACTAGGAAACTGAAGTCAAATGCACAGATCCATAGTTTTCCTTCAGCAGATTAGGTAGCATTTGGAAATGGGAATCCCCATTATGATAAGGAATGCTACTAGTACCTTTACTTGGCAGGAACATGTGCCAGAGTAGTATTGAAAATTTTTCCGTCTGGTCACAAAAACTGGCTTTGTACAACAACAACAAAACCAAAAACCAACAAAAAAAACCAACCCAAAAAAAAAAACAAACCCAACGAATCAAAAAAAAAAAAAATTTGACAGGCATCAATGGAAGGGACCACTTCAAAACAATTGAATTTAAGAACTCTTTTAATTGTGCATTGATTTATGAGCTATTGTATTTTCTTGGCAAAAAAAAGCCCCAAAAACCCAACGAGAAAAGCAAATATTAAACCCCAGAGCTGAAATGCTATGAGTAAAATACAAGCCTGAGCAGGGTATGACATTTCGTTTATGCAATATTTACACTTGCACATATTCCTCTAACAAGTGGGGTAACATAAGCAGACCTGCTCAGTGCAGCGAAAAACTTCAAAGAAAATGTTGAATTCTGTAGTCCACATGAATATTGTTACCTCAAGGTCTGACTCTCTCCCTGGTTTTGCATTTTACACAATAACAGCTTACCATTTAAATCAGCAAGAAGAAATAAAATCATGGCAAGATGGCGCCCATTCTTCTTGCAGGTTGCTTGTATTTAAAAAAAAAAAAGCTGTTGCCTATAATTTAGTAAAGTACACAAATGTTCTACAAACCAGATGAACAAATCCCCAGAAAGAGATAATAGTTCATGTAACATAAGCAGTTTGCTCTAGGTGCTGCAATGACTAGTTTCTATTTTTTAAGTCTTAGCATAGCCTGGGATGGACACCGACTGCTCTCAAGCAATGGATACCTGCTTTTCAGTAAAGAGAACAGTCACAAGATAACTTAATTGTCATAAAGTTATTAATGCTATTAGGCATGGATACATAGCACTACACAACACAGTGACAAGTAAACCCCAAATCTACAAGTATTTCTCTTTGGAAAGGGTACTGCATAACACCCAGTTTAAAGCATATGTAAGTTTAAACACAAAAGAGATATTATTAATGTTGTTTTACAACATTAGTTTCAGTGAGATTCATCATATCCTTCAAGTAAAGGGTAGACATCAATCTGTGTTTTCTCCGTGACGACTTAGTAATTTTCACTCCAGAAAGTAATTCTTAGATAAGAGTTCCCCTGTGTTAATGAGGTTACTTGGCATTGGGTGAGGTCATGATTTCTTAAATGTGCTCAGAACTCAGAGCACAAATATAAAAGCCTATACTGGCTTTCACCTTAAAAGTATATTTGTATCTCACATGAATTCTATTCACAATTTCCATCAACTTCTGCTGTTTATATGTATTTCACATACATTTCAGAGGTAATTTCTCCCTTTTAATTTGTCAAAAATTGTTTTTTCTTGTAGTCTTTTTTTTTTCTTTGAGACATAAAATAAAAAAGAATGGATCAACATTTTCTTCTGTGATCCCTGAACTAGGATAATCGGTTGAGACTTTATATAGAACTGACAGAAAATAAACACAAATTTTACAATGCCTAGGACAAGTGAAAATATGGTTTGTGATTTAAAGCAAAATCCAGTTTAAAAGTGAACAGACTCTCAGAGCATTTACATATTGCCACAAATGCATAAAAATCAATGAAGTCAATAATCTAGAAACTAGATAAAAATTTACACTGGATGTCTAGGCACTTAAACTCTCAAGCTGTAAGAAACACAATGTTGAGAGTTAACTTAAAGCAGCATAATTATTTTTAATAATTAGAAAGAAATGTTTTTAACAAAATGGAGGGATTCAAACCCCAGAACAGAAAGGCTCATAAAAGAGGATAAATAAAAAAAGAAAGAGAGAAGTCAGTCAGATAGGTCTCTGAAGCTGCTACAGCATACTTCTATATTCAGAGATCACAGAGTGGTTTGGATTGGAAGGGCCCTTCGAGGTCATCCCGTTCCAACTCCCCTGCTGTGGGCAGAGACTCCTTCCACTAGACCAGTGTGTTCACGGCCCCATTCAGACTGGTCTTGAACCCTTCCAAAAGCAGAGCTTTCTGCAAAGGACAAATAATTTGTTTAACTTGGCATTTTTAGATGCCAGAATATGGCTAAAGGATAAGTCTGAGTAGCAACAAAAGTAGTTATTTTATGAGAAAATTGGACAGTTATGGGAAAATCAGTAAGTCTCCTAAAAAAATGAAGTTTATTTTTGCAAAATGAAAAAGTAAAAAAAAGAAGAAAAAAGGGAGTCTGGCTATTAACCTCTGGGTTGAAATTTTAACAGAAACAAAATAAACAGAAAGTTATCATGATAACTTCATTTTTGAAAATATTTCCCCTGGGAAATACCAATACAAAGAATACCTATGAAGAAGAGAATTCTATACTCATCCTAAGTACCAGTCTTTTACTTCTATGTTAATTGGAAAAGAGAACACGTGTAAGGAGCAAGACAAAATATAAACTGTCATCTAGAAAAGAGTACCACCTACTCCAAAAATGTCATGCCTGTAGTTTGGCTCATTTAACATAATTGTAACAAAGCTATTTTTCATACGTGGCATTATCAACATCAGCAGACCAAGAACTGAAAGAACCAAAAATTATCTAAAATTAGGCCCTGATCGAGCAATGCACTTAAATGTGAGGGTAACCCTAGGGGCAATAGCAGTCCAATTCACACAGCAGCAATATGCAGCAACGTGCCAGAGGACTTTGCTGGACACATTTCAGTCACACACTGGAAAGCTCTCACCCACAAAGAAAATTACTATGACATTTATTTCTTTATACAATCTTCCTATACAAGGGTGCTTTGTCAAGAAAAAAAATTTAAAAACAGAAACCAAATCAACCCCTTTTTAGAAAATCGGTAGGGAAACTTTCTAAACCCCAAAGCGCTATGGGGCAGTACAAAACACTACTTCCTTTCTGCTTTCTTCCAAACAAGCAGTAAATTTTCCCCCTGTTCTGAAAACACTGCTCAGTTTTGGGGTGGTCAGCCCTTGGTGAGGTCCTGCTGCTGCGCTGCCAAAGCTGCTGGCAGCAGCACCTGGTTCAGAGACAGACCTGCTGGGAAGCCCTAAAGCCACAGATTGCTACTGCAGTCCCAGTTAGTGAATAATACGGCTCTTCATTTGTCCAGAAGGGTCTGAGAAGAGTTGATCTGGTGTCAGCTAGGGCAGGATTAGCTACAGGATACTTCTGTAGTTGCTGCCCCCGCGGGTCACAAGTCAGCCAGTGGTGCTGCATGGACACCCTTCTAGTCCAGTGGAAGCTCCCAGACCTTTCTCAGCCACCTCTTCCCAGCATGTTTTGACAGGCCACAAGTATAAATCAAAGTACAGTGATGAGACTTAGCTTTCAAAAAAAAAATCACTAAGTGAAGCATGTTATTTAGCTTCTTAACAAAGGAGTATAAGGAAAAAATAAATGTACACTGTGTGTATAAAAAGGTGTTTTAGCACACACACACACACACTTATTATTACTCTTGACACTAGCATAATGCATAAACTTAAGACAAATATTTACTATTTAAATATGAGTTTAATTTATGCTATTTTTTCTTTTGTATGTCATCTTTTGACAGCAAAATCAATCACAAAGTTCTCACCATTTTAATGTTAATATGTATTTTATTTGCATCTGCTAACAATGAACAGGAGTTCTAAAGTATTTCACCTGTAAGAAAATTTATATTACTATTGTAGTCTTCAATTAAAACCTAAATGTCTATTTCACAGATGTTCCTTTTCTCTGTCTTTCCCAACAGAGCACCTTAGTTCTGGTAAATGTAGTCAGAAGAGAAATTTTGAACAAGAACAATTCCAAAGATATCCATTAAATAGATAGTTTAAAAGCTGAAATATAACTAAATGAAGACGACCAATCGGAAAAGGCAACCACTTTCTAAAACTTTAGCGTTGTACATCTCTTTGGTGGAGTATCTTTCATAGGCTTGAGCTTCAGTAAATGATTGGTACTGCATATAAACTAAAACAAAACCTAAGGACACAGAACAACTGTAAGGATAATGAAGCCTAACTTTAATTCTTTACTGTCTTTATCTTGCAAACTTTAATCTACCAATGCAGTTCTGCAAGGTTTTTTTTATCTCCTTGCACACACAGATATTTCACAGAGGCCAATGAAATTTCCACAACGAGGGAGACTCAATATAATCACACTTCAGAAATTGCTTTCACGTTAGGATTTACAAAACTGCATACACTATATATATGCACTATCCTGTATACGTACTGCATCGAGTTTCTGCTGTTCTCTTCACTATTGTTTTGTAACTAATAAAAAAAAATCTCCAAACTTTGCATCTTAAGGATATGTAGAATTTCTGTTTTGTAGAGAAGAAGAAATAAAAGGAGAAGTAGGCATAATGGGTATCTGGATGTCCTCTACCATGATGGCCCAGTTCCAGTATCTAACTGATCATACATTAGGACAAAAAGAAGTTAATTACTGTGCACAAATCTAGTTCTGTTTATGACTCATTCATTCTCAATGAGGATTTCCTTATGTCAACTGTTAAAACAGTACAGTCATTGCACTTTTGACAATTGATGCAAATTCCAGAGCTCTGCTGCCGTCAGAAATGACAACACCCATCCAGTGTTAAAACTTGAGTATTTTTTTTTCCAATTGCCAAAAGAGACAGTTATATTACATTTGCTGCTTGATCCTGCGGTCTCTATTCATAAGAGTATTTTGTCTACTTAATGACTTTGACACAGACACCCTTGAGTTAAAACTGTTGGCAATGTACAGGTCTTTTTCAGGGTGGCAGAAAGCAGGGAATCTCAAGCATATCCTACAGAATTTTAACAGGAGCTTGGAAAGGTACTTTATAAATCTTCACCACCCCAAGTCACAGAGCAGACACATTTTGCTGCCTACTCCCTAGTACAACATCCCATTCCCTCTTTGGCCTTCCCTGAATACAATTTTGAAAACTTTGCTTTAGGCTTGGTCCCATAATACAAGGAAGACATTCTGAATATTGCTAACCCCTTGTACAAAAGTTGTGCAGTGAATCGAGTCAGCAAATCAAGAGCAGAAAGGAAAAATTTTGTTGTCACTGTATCTGGTGGCAACCCCACAAATTCCCTCCCTTCCATAAACAAACGCAGGAGCAACAGCACCTACAGAAAACCCATATATCCTGTGATGGTTGAACTCTTTTTAAACAGAAAGAGGTCTGCAATTTCACAGAAGAGAGAGTTCCTGATTTCATTTTGCCAGGGCACTATCTGCTGTGGGTCTCTCAGAAGAGCTACCACACAGGCATCATTTGTCAAGAGACTCCCTGCCACTCCTGATGGAGAAGGTATGGCATCCATTGATAAATTTGTCTGCTTTCTCTTTGCGACATTAATGTTCTGCTACCATTCTTTTTTTTTTTTTCCCCTGCTTTCCTGCGATTTGCAGTGAAAATATTTAATGGAAAAGAGTTTGAAGACATGGAGGAGGAATCATCAAAGTAGTGGGAAATCATTTGTTACAACAATTTTTTTAATCCAAGATAGCGAGCTTGCATACACTTACACATTCCATTACTTTATTCCTGTCCTGAAGTTATTACTATGGGCTTCAAAGACTGTAACTTACATAATTTCCATGTGGCATTTTGTCTAGCACTGATGAATGACCACAAGGAAGGGAGGACAGACAATGAATTTATAAGAGCCCATGTTTGTAAGATTTTATGCTATTATTGTACGATTTTAAGATTTATAAGATTTTTTACTACTTTTGACAGTCTATAGAGTCTAGAGAGCAACCTACAAAGCATCTACAGATGTGATTTGTTATTTTGTTATTTTATATATTAACTAACTCTATATGGAGACTAAGCAACCATCAAAATAACATACAAATAAAGAAAGTATTTTCTGGAGAAGGTCAGACACTGTAACCCTCCCAGAAATTAAAGTGACTGAAAAAATCATAGACAACAATCATTGAAAGAGAGGAAGAAGAAAACAAACAAACAAAAATATTAATGGAGATCTCTTATGGCTTAGAAAACACACTTCACCACCAAGAAATACCCCTGTGATGCAGGGCAAGTCAGTCACCAAGAACACATTACACACTGGGCTGCCAAGGCTGCTGTTCTATGTTTTAGAAAGCTATTCACAACCCAGTTCATTTCACTCACTGGCACAGAGCACACTCCCCACAGTTTACTGAGGGTAGTAGCCTGATGAAAAGCTTTTAACTAGATTTTCCACCCAGAAACCATACTGTGAAATCTCACTCTAATGTGGAGTGTTAATGCAGCCTTTTAAGAATGTTGCAGGGCAAAATTTTACAAACACTCCCTTTTATTTTCATCTGAAATATCTCAAATAGGGTTCATGAACATGGATTAAGATCTCTTGATCCTTCATTATGCAAAAAACCTCCATCCCTCTCGTTTTCTAAGCAGGAAGGATGGGTACAAAGGGAGACTGAAAGCATAGTACCATTTTTTCCATGCAGAGCACTGAGAAAATCGTAAGGAAATTGTACATTGGAATCAGGGCAAAGTGCTGAGCATGTTTGACTTCCTTGAAAAACTACATTTGAATCAGTGGGCCAAGAAACCCAAATGGGCAGAGGCCTCAGAAATACCACATTCCTACAGTTTTATAACAGGTATTCAAGGACAGAAAAGTAAAAAAACACTTATGTCTTCCAGGGCTAGAGCTCAGTCCTTAAAAACTCAGTCTTGAAGTACAAACTCAGAGGAAAACAGGATTCCTGACTTCTGCTGTTCACACAACTGTCCGAGTTTTTGGTAGCCAGTGTATATTTTGGAACGGAACTGCCAAAAATCCTCGTGCTTTGAAAGGACATGAGCTACAGCCACACTTGTCAGATTCAGTTCTTACCACATCGTGAGTAGCCATGGTAATGTCAAGCTCTGAGGATCATTTAGAGTTGAGCACTCATCTTGCTGAGGATGTATTTTATCTGTGCTGGTCCTGACTACCCAGATCTCACATGCCCTGTTAAAAATAACCTTTCAGGACCATGATTTTGCTAGGACTGAAATACTGCTGGAAAAACAACATTGTCCCAAACTGTCTATTTATTGCTGAGGCTAAAGAGAAACAAATTCAAATGTAAAATCAGTGTCATCATTCCTGTAATAATAAAGAAAAGTAAATAAGTTCCTTTAAAAGTGAGGAAAAACTATTTGTAGAATGAAAGCATAAATACCCTAGTAAAATATGCAAGCTGGCTGAAAAGTACTAATGCTTTGTCAAAAGTTAAAATGCAATTGGCTCACTAATACAAGGTGAATGGGGACAGAGAATCTGTTCCAGAGGGCAGTTCAGATACCTTATGAAGAGTGTCTTACAAGGAGTCACATCTACCTACAAATATTCTTCACACACCCATCCTTGAATGAAAACTAGTCTTCAAGTCACAGTTGTGCAATGCACTATCTTGAGAGCAGGAAACAAAGATATTCACAAAGACATCAGAACCAAAAGACAAGCAGTTCTTCCACAGGAGGAGACAGACCCCAATTGCATGTTGTACATAGACTTGTACAACACAAGTCTATCTTCACCCTAGCTGCTGAGAGACATCATCCCTCATTTCCTAATTTCAGTCCTACACTAACCCTAAGGTTTTCAATCCAGGCTGGGCTCTCTTTTAAGCCTTATCTTTAACTGTTCCTTTCAGACCTAGCAGTGACACAACTGGCACACACTTGTGAGGCAACACCTTTGCTGAGGGCGATGCCTCCTGAGCACAGCTCACCTGCACCCACACCGGGACTTCTGACTAAGGGATGATTAATACCTGTAAAAAGAGATAGGCTTCCACTTGAACGTAACAGGGGTTTAAAGCAAACACTTAAGGGCAGTGACAATAGGAGGGTAACCACTTGCACTAGTGCACGTTAACTGGCTTATTGCACAACCCTAAATCAGAGGAGATAACACTCTGCCCAGGAACTCAATGAGATGTAAAGGTGTGGGAAATTAATGTTGATTCATTACTTGAAGGGAGAAGACAAATGTTCTGTATGCAAAGTGAGTCCGAGCCTTTTTGGCTTTGAGTTACTTCCTTTGGCAGTGTTCTTGTTCCTCTTGTACACTTTGATATGATGTAGCTCTGATCCAGACTGATTCCAACGCATTTCCCTGAAAATTCAGCGTGTTTGTATTTGTTGTATGTCTCAGTTGTTTGCCAGGCCTCTCTTTCCAGATACAGTTTGAATCCCAAGTAGTGGGAAAAAGTGTCAAGATTGTCAGAAACAGAGCGATGCAGATTACCCCACAGCAAAATGGACAAGTAATTTGGTAAACTGACTCATTATATGGTCATTGCCTTGGTTCTGGCTCTGGGGACACCAGTTTGCCAGAAATGTCAGACTTACTGAGGATGCAAAGTCTGATTTCTCAGTCAGTTCTCCATTATTGAATATACCATTTAGAACTCTGATTTTTTCTAGAAAAATAGCTGGCATCTCAGGTTTTGCTTGAGATTTTTACTTTTTACTTTCTCATCTACTTTGAAAAAGTTAAAATGCCATAATTTCACTACGAGTTGCTAGGTTTGAAAATATTTACTTCTGAGGTGAGTACATATATTCCATATGGCAAAAAGAACAAATCCATCCTTCTACCTCTGATCGCAAGGTCATATGTATAGCTGTCTTTGTAAAGGTGTAAATAATAAAGGTATAGGTAATAAGGTAGCAGAAATATTTCCAATCAGAAGTCTCATTGTGTACCTTACATGAGATGACAGCTTTATATTCTTGTATACGGCCATATTTAATAACATATTTAAATTAATTAGTAAAATCAGTTCAGAAGAATGAATAATTCAGCATCCTCTTAGATAGTAAAAGCTGTAGAGAAGGCTGTCAGGACAACTTAAAAGATAAGGTTTTGAGAAAAAAAACCCTAATATGTTCAAAATGAAGGGGTTTGAAGTGAAGCCTTGTTCTGCCCTCGTATCGTATTTTCCTGTTTCCCTCCTCCTTCCTCCTAGACTGAGGTTCAACAATCTCATCTCAGCCTTATCATTCAGCTCCCTTCCTTCCTTCATCTCTGGTCTGGCCGTGGTGCCCCCACATTATCTGCAGGGAACACTGGGCAAAGGCCACACTCAGTAATCAGTTACTTTTAGACAGAAGCTTAAATCCACCTCTCTCTGAAAGGATTCTTGGAGGCACAAACAAGTTGAGTATTGTACTGTTGAAGCCACTGCCAGCAGTCTTCTCCCAGGCAAAGGCCAAAATGCTAGCAAATTCATCTTGAAGAAAATTTGTTCCTGCTGTGTTGGTTTGGGGAATACAGACCAGCTGCTGGGGACAGCTACTTCATATTACTCTGAATCTGGAATATGGAAAATAGCATGCAGTCATGTGAAGCAAAATAGCAAATCTCGAGTCCTTCGAAGGAGAAAAGGCTTTTCTTAAGCAGAAAATGCTCTTCAGCTCTAAGGAGAATAGGTCTCCTCCAATGAGCTACTACAACACATAAAAAATTACTTCCTAAGGGAAACTTAATATTAAAAAATGGCTTCTTCTCCCTGCCCAGCTATTATTTTCCAGATATTACCCTTAAAAATTACAGCTTCTGCTATTTTTTTCCAAAAATATTCAATTTATATCTTGCAAAATTAAAAGCTTTAGAAAGGAGATGCAAGTATAGGAAATTACATGAAACCTGCACAGGATGCAAAAGAGCTGTTGTAACCACATTGTAGCAAATGTGTGAAGTATTCAAAGACTGTGGAAGTGGGCTCATTATATGAATTGTGATAAATTATGCATCTTGTAAGCTGAAGCTTCTCTCTGAGAAAAACGTGTGCCACATTTCATGTAAGAAATGGTGGTTTTGTAGAGAGACAAATTTGTCTTTGGGGTTTCTTCTACCATGAAAAAACATGTAGTCACAAGTGGCAAAGTGTTGATGTAGTACAAGGTAATTCTGCTGGTTCAAATTACTTCAGAAAACTTCAAAGCTTTAATTTCATATGAAAGGCTGCAGTCAAGATCAAGTATGGTCAATCCACACAATTCTAATTTTATGTTATATCAAGTACCATTAATGATGCATAAAGCCATTGTGCTCACTATATTGAGTAGCAGTTTTACAGAAATGTAGTTACGAGCCCAAGGTTATTTGAATGACAACATGATTACGTCCAAAGACTTTGGATGAGGAAGAAAGGCTCACAAGTACTTCCAAAGTCGTTGGCCTTGTTCTTGTTTGATTGTGCCTCAACTGGACCCAGCAGCACACTGACACGAAAACATCTCTGCTTCCTGAGACAGTAGGTTCAGAATTTGTCATTCTTAAGACTGCATTGAGGTGTAGGTGTAAAAAAACCAGTGAGGTGTACCTGGCAAACCCAGGATATGAGTCAATATTTTCTTCCTACGTAGTAATTACATGAAAAGAGAGGAAAAAAGGAAAGGGTAACAGAAAAGAGCAGAAATGTGTTCCGGGGTTTTCCCCTGGTCCGTAAACACTCCTACTAATCTCCCTCATCAATTAATTAGAAGAATCAAAGAAAGGATTAGTGAGAAGGATCACAGAACATCAATCACCAGTGAGAGGACTATTTGTTGAGTAATAATTACGTGTCTCCAAAGGCCATGGCTCAAAAGTTCTCACTCGTGGATGGATAGACTCATTCTGCTCAATTTCAAACCTACCTGAACAATTCAATCTGCGGTTCGTACTTGTCTGGTCAGCCAAAATACAAGCATTAAAGGCAAACAAAGCTGAAGAATAAGTATATTGCAAGTTTTATGAACTACCAGCATTAATAATGCCATCAGATTGAAAGACTCCAACAACAGTCACTAAAAGGTAAGGGCAACATTTCACTGATTTTTTTTTTTTAATGGAGCACTGAAGGGCATTCTGTGCAATTCTAAAATATTAATATTGATATCATATGTATTTGCATGTGGGCATTACTGTTGTCTTTATGTGAGCATGCTGCTAATGGAAATATTCAGGGCAGTGCTAGTAAACTTTCTGAGATTATAGCCATTTTAGGACAAATTGGTTTTCACTTGAGCAAAATTTTATATACAGCGTAATATCTCTTTCAAATCTTCTATGACATGGGAAAACACACCTTTGAATTAATTTCTAACTATCCATTCATTATCTACCCTTCCAAGCTTTTTGTGGTAGTTTTTTCTAAAACACAGTACTAAGACCAGTCCACTCTCACTTTATCCTCATTTAACATCCAAGGTTAGTGGCCAATGGGTCCTTATAAACTTTGAACATGTCAAATAGACAGCAGTGACTTGCAAAAATAACAAGGTTCATGTGAAAATTGATATTCCTTGAGCAGATAGCAAATACCCTTGGCCGTGAATATTTTTTTAAAGGATGATAACAACTCCCTAGCCTTCCTCATCCCTGCCAACTGTAAGATATAAGATCTATACCCTTTACTGCTTAAATCACACTTACATTCAGATGCCAGGATGCTATTCAGAAAACATCAGATTTGTAAGTACTTCAGAGTGATTAAATATTCACACATTTCACCCCCTTCCTTTAGTTTAAAATTCACATTAGAAATATTTCCTTTTTAGGTAGGATATTAGCTTTTGTGATCTAGTCTAATTGTAGTTACTTTGTGATCTTACTTCTAACACAAGGCTCCCCAGAGTTAGATAACTTTCTTCAGAGACATTCCATGGTTTGGAGATGATGTGATTCTGGTTAAAAGTGATGATAGGTGCTATTTACTGCTGTTGTCCACCTCTGATAAATCCTACTAAATTCAATATTATATATATTGAATATATAAGAATATGTACATATATACATATTGAATATAAATGTCTCAGTTGTGCAAACAAATACCTGTGTGTGTTGGGATGTGTGCTTCATGCTTATTCAGCTTGAGCTCCATTTGCCTTCATGCCATGGATGGTGACTTTGTAAAGGTACCAGCAGGGTCTTTTACCATTTTACTGCTGGCTTTGAAAATTACTCTGACACTCATGTTTGAATAACACCAGTCTGTACATTTAAACTCACTATGGATTCCTGAAATCCTTTTTCTAAGCAGAATTAAATCTCTGCATTAAGCATGAACATTCTCAGTTCCATATTAGCTGTAGTAATCACCTGTATAAAGCTAATACCTGCTGAAGCTTCTCCACGGACAAAGTCTTCTTAATAAAAGAGGGGAAAACCCTTGGTTTTAAAAGAAACTCCAAATAAACAAACATCAACAGTCCAGGATAAACTAAGTGCAACACCAAAGAATAAAAAATTCACCCAGAAAGAAACCAGCATTTTTTTCTACATTGAACAACACATGCAGTACAAAAATTTTCAATCTGGCAGTTGATTCGTTTTCTGGAGGAAAAAAAAATATGAAAAGAAAAACTGCACAACTGTTCATGTGCTGCAGTTTTGTAAATTTTTACCTCCAGGTTTGGAACAAACTTTTTAGTACTCACAAAGGAAAACAATCTTGCAGTATGCCATATATTCTGAAAAGTATAACTTCACACCAGTGTTTAAAAAAGCAAAAAAGACTCTAAATATATGAAAGATTTTTTTCCTACAAAAATAACACAAGAGAATGCAAACATATTAAGAAGTTGTACAGCTGTTTTTAAACTTCAGTCAGTAAAATAGCGAAAGATGTTTCTGTGCTAATGCATTACATTTACTTGACCTAAGTTACACCCTGATTTATGAGTTCAGCAAATGGTATTTTTCAAAATACTTCAGGTAATTTGGAAAATGCTCTTATTCAACATCTTAGATGTCAGTTACTTAATTACAGTAAACGTACTACTGCAAACCTCTGCTTTACGTTTGAAATTCAGGGGATGATCCCATTCCTTTATTAAGCCAGAGGTTGTACAATTGGTTGTACAGTGTCTGCACAATAGATATAGGAATATCTAACGTAAGCTTTTCTTGGCCTTTTGTGGTGGATGCACAAATGTGCCACCTGATCTCATCTGCCCGCCCTTACCAGTGGAATGTCAGACAGGTTGGGTCACTTCTTATGATCCAGACATCAGGAAACCAGCAGAGATCAAATAAAAGATATATTTAGTGATTCCACATGGTCTACAGTCACCTCTAGTCTTAAGGGGACTTTTCTTATGACAGTCATGTATGTAACAACAGCATATCAATGCAATAAGTGTTAAGTCAGTTGAACAGGGACAGCTTGTTACTCTTCACCTTTAAGAACATCCTGCAGATGCCTTGCTTGCACCTCAATAAATTTAATCTCACAGCATGGGCAGATACTAGAAGCAGGTGGCAGCCTAGTGAATTAAAAATAATAATTTTATGAAAGATGTAGAAATCACAACAGATACCTGCAATGGAAAGCCACAATGAGTAGCAGCTCAAAGCACGCTTAGAACTGGAACTGAGAGATATATGTTAACTACAGCATACAGATTTTTAAAACAGATAAATCTAACCTGTATCTATCAGCAGAAGACTTTTTGGAACACCTTTTGTATAGTAGTCCAGGTTCTTCACCCTGGGGTAACTCACTGTTATAATTGCTGTTCCAGCATGTGTGTCAATCATTCTGCAGCTGAAGCTGGAAGAAAACCCCCCTTGTCTCCTACAGCCCCACCAAGAACGTGGTACTTTCCACATTTCCGCCAAAGGCAGGATCTTAAAATATTAATAGCAAGAAAAATCTACCTCGTGTACATCACTGCCTCTAAAGTGTTTTTCTCCTGCTGCAGGGTGAAAGGAGAAGTATCTGTACCAAGATTATTGTCTAGGTAGCACGGAGAGGCATGTGAAAGGGAAATGAATAAAACACAAAGGAAAGAAAAGCAGGAGGAGTTGACTTTTGCCTTGCAGCCATACAGTTAAAACCAGATGGGACTTTCATCAGAAGCATCTTGACAAAATGTACTGGTAAATGCAGAGAGCTAATTACACCAGAAGCCTTGCTTCTTCCACTGCTAAAGCTAGAAAATGATGGATTACTTGCAGGTGATAGATAGCTGAATCCAGGGCCTGCTGATAACAGCGTGAAGAAACAAAGCAGAGCCTTATGTGGCAGTACAAACAGCTGAAAATGTCAAAAATATTCAAGATAGTATCACATTTGTGCATCAGACAATACAAACTGCAATTAAATCATAGATTTTAACTTGGCTCCACCAAGAAAATTCAGGCGCAGCCTGTGATCAGCATTAGAAGGAGCCAGAAGAGAAGGGCATCTGTTTAGGATGAGGAGTCTCCTGCTTAGTAATGTCTGCACTGACACTGATAGAAGTTTATCACTCACTGATCAATCTCAGCACCTCCACACTTGTCCAAATGCTTTCTAGCAGATTGCTGACATAAGAAGAAATGTTTCAAAAATATTTTGCCACTCAAGTAACTTTCTGAAAAACATTTATATGGTAAAATATTAGTTTTGTTCTCTTAGCCATTTACAGCAAAACAACACCGTGTTTTGGGAGGACAGAGGAACGATAAATGTTAGTAATCTAGTACACTAAATTGTATGACTTTGTCTCTTAAACATGCTTTCAGACAGATGTTCATAAAAGCAGACCTTTGGAATGTCCTTTCAGTACAGAAAAAAGGCACTTCTGATGGCACAAAAATCCTTGCAAACTCAGACAGGGATCACACATGATAGGTGACCTTTCATGTCTTTTTTTCCAAGTGGACAACACCTGTTTCAGCAACCGACTTTGAAAAAAAAACCCAGTGGATTTTTCCTCAAAAAGTGAGCATTTCTCAAATGAAGCCCTTTCTTCAGAAGATTGGATGCCCCAAATGTCTGATCTAGGTTTTCTGAGGAAAAAATCATGTTACAGTTCCATGCTAACAAACTCCTGAAGTATGGATTAATTAATAAGTAATATCTGGTAGCAAGTATTTAGAAGAAGTGTAAAAGCAATGACAACCTGTTGCTCCCTAGTCTGTTTCCTCTGAAGCTTAAGTGTCAAAAAGACTTGGGAAAGGCTCTTTCTACACAAGACCTCTCAAGTACAAATCGCCAAGACCTCTATAAATCCATTTCTGCTTTACACATTAAAGGGAGTTAAAGCACAGTATGCAGTTTTAGGGAGTTTTCACAAAATTAATTTGCGGTTACTGTAAGGTCATTTTCTGTGTTCAGAGAGATGCTAAAGAATTTTTTGTAGATAGAAGTAAACCTACATCGAACTGAAATAAGTACTAAATTTTTAAAAAGCCAAAAATTCATCAAATTTAGTATGATTTTCAGGGCAATCTTGGTGATTTAGGTAAACTACCCTTAATGAAGAAGACTACACTGGATGGTTTCATTTTTCCCAGCACAAGTGTATCTGGACAGCTTTGAAATTCTCTGTCTACTGTATTTAGAAAATCACTACCAAACACTTCTGTTAAATGCTGTATAAGGGAGTTTATCAGTGAGAATTATAATCTAGAATAAAAGCTAAACCAAACAGCAAAGACAGCCTTACTATTGATCCATTAATGTCTGTTTACAGCGCAGGCCTTCTATAATTTCTACAGGACATACCTATGATATGGCACTGGTTCTGTAAAACTCAAAACATTTAGTGACATGCAGGGTAAATTCTAGCCACAAGTAAAAGAAATGTATAACACTGATCTCAATGTTAAATGTATAATCACTGATCTCAGCTCAGACTGGGATAAACTTGGCTTGTTTGACATCCTTGGATTTTTCATATAGAGACAAGAATGTGTCTAAGAGCTACTGTATGTCTAGATAGATTTATGTAATGTATTTCTTCTATTTCAAATTAATTCAGTTTGACCCTGTAAAATATTAAGCATCTCCTGTTTGTCCTATGCCTTTTTTTGTCCTCCAAAAATTGTTAAGGGTTGAAGGTGTTCAACATCCAACCAAAAAGCTATTAGTATCTTTCAGCTCTGGAAACCATTCCATGGACTGTGTGATGAAAGCTTTTCCCAGGTATACATAATAAGTTGTGAATAACTGAGACATGGTGATGAGGGCTGCAGCTCTGTAGAGTAGATATTTCTTTTCAACTGGTGGTTAAAAGGTATGCATGTCCACCAAGACACACAAATGCCAGCCCATAAGAAAAATATTTGGAAATAAGAGACTAACTTCACTAAACTGTGGGCCTGATCCTAATTTAGAAATCTGTTGAATTTCATTAAATGTGACAGCAAATGAACTGCAAATGAAAGCTGCTGTATTGAAGTTCCCCAAGACAAAGCCTTCAGCTGGAAGTGTTCACACAGCTGAATCGGGTGACTTAACAAGCCATCCAAACTGAAATAGGTCTCTCAGAGAAAGAAATTAATAAGGAAAGATTGAACTCGCATCAAAAATAGCTCCTTTCTTGCATCATTTGTGTTAGTAAGAAAATGCATTACTGTTTCATGGGTGGAAAGAAAATCATCCATCTCCTTCAAGTAGTTTAAAATCACTTAAAAATGGTAGCTACTACACTTAAAAGATATAGACAATAATTCTATAGTTGTTATGAGAATATTCCTTATCATGCATTGACAGCTCAAAAGACTCCATGAATAAGTAATTACAGTGTAAAGATGCAGGACTTGATCTGCTTCTCCAATGCAGAAATCGTTAAGACATTCTTGATAACATTCTTAAGAACATTTCCTACGGGTTATGATATTAACAATAACCTTAAATCTTGGATAAACTTGTCTTTAGAGAAAGCAGGAAATGCCCAAACCGATGGCAAGTTATCAAATGTAAAATGTTAATACTATGAAAGGCAAACACATCAACAGATGTGCAGATAAATATTTTTCCAGAAGATTCTAAGCATAAACTTCATAAACGAAAATAATCATGCCTAAACAAGACTTTTCTCATAGGTACTGTAAACGAAAGAGTGATTATGTTCTTCAACAGAATTTAAAAGTTTTCAAACCCTATTTGTTACCCAAGAGAGAAAAAAAAATCTGGGTCATAAAAGAAAGATAGCACCAACTTAGGTTGAGGACAGAAATAGGCCATGATTTCAGTAACAAGAAAGCGTGTGCCGTGCCCCGTATATAACACAAAACTGCAAAGATAGGTATTTGTATCACTTACTCTGCAGAATGCAGAAGTGAAGACTTAAATAAGGTACAAGACAGAATCTGGTCTTCCTACTAATTGTCATATTTTATAGAAAATAAGAGTTAAAATGAGAGTGGGAACAACTGATACTTGAATAACCACTAAGTACGTATTTAAAATATTCCACAGGATAACCTATTCCCCAGAAGCATAGAACACTTGGTTTATTACCTCCAAGTGTGTCTGATAGTTCAGCATCACCGGAAGAGAGACAGTGAACTTTTTTATTAGTTAACCGTCAGAAAGAGCTGACTAGAAAGAGCTTTAAAAATGGTAAATGAGACAACTCCCTTCCTCCTCACAGATGATTACAAGACTAGAACCACACTGTTAAGAGCACAGCCATGCAGGCTGTCACCAGCTGAAGTCACCTAGAGGACTTTGCTGCATGTGCTGTTTGGAAGTGCGAGTAACAGCTTGTCTGTGTGGGAACCCACTACAAAATAAAGCAGTGTGCACTGTGCACGTGTTGAATTGTTCCCCTACCAATTTACTCCATCCTGGGTCCCAGTAAGGTTTAGCTCAGCCCACCCCATTACAGTGGGCTTACTACAGGAAACTGATTGCTGCCCCCATGAGCAGCTAATGGGGAAAAACTGTTCCACAGAAGGTCACAACTGGACTCCTGACCCGGTTTAGTCTAATTTTTAGTCTCCAAGGAAAGGACTGAAGAAGCCAGCTGCCTTTCTGACACACACTGTATCTGCTGCTGAATGAAAAACTCCTCTTCAGCTCCAGACTGCTCTGCTTTACTCCTTTCTCTTGCTTCTTGGCTTTGCACTCTGAAACTCCTCCAAACTTCTTTATGTGTCTTTATGATTGCATAAGGAGAAAAGTGGTTTTTACCCCTGGTTTTGAAAGAAATAGTCTCTGACCTTTGTCCATCTGCCTACAGCGATTTGTAAGCAGTCAACAGCCATGGTGAAAAAAAGGCAGAGTGAGAGGAACAACAGAGATCCCCACTACGTCTTTTAGGATCACTCTTAATAAGAATAAATGCAGACAATAAATCCCTTTCACCGCTTTTTTTCCACTTCCATCACTGACCCTCCAAATTGCAGGAATGCCTAGAAAACACAGGAAGAGAAACCAAAGTAGCATTGCTTAAGTCTGTAGGTCTCCAAAACTACAAAACTAACTTTTTGTTACCTTCTGCTTTATATAGGCAGCTGCAAGTCTTGAAATACATGAAGAAATAAATAATCAAAATTCGGTATCAGGCATCAGCTATTTATTGCAACTCCTGATCTCACTCACAAATATACCCAGCATCTGCTTATCACAGCATGTTTGTAATACATTACAATAAATTGTGAATGAATTATTTTAACTTGTTTACTCTAATTGGTAACCCATCACACCTTAAGTGCTATTGATAGTAGGAAACTGTGTTTACTTTTCATTTTGATCTCAAATTAAAGGAGGCTATAGGATATTTTCAAGATAAAACTGAGCAAATATATAAGTGATTGAAAGTTTCCCGTGGGATTTTAAGATAAGGACAAGACAGTTAGAAGGAGGCATTCCTGGGTATTTAGTCATTCCAACTAAAAGAGGATCATAGAGATCTTGAATGAAGGAGGCATTATTTATGATTAGTATCAGAGCTAGTGGTTGGTTAAAAATGCAAGAAAGTTAGGTAAGACAGAAAAAAAATTGTTATTGCAAACAGAGAACATGTCACAGGAACCATGAGAAATAACTGGGGTTATGTGAAGAGCACAATGTATATTAATATTGGCTTTCATGCTTTCAGACAATACTTCTGACTCCTTTTGTTGAGATAATTTAATATACATTGTACAGGCTTTCTTATGAAACAAATCCATGTGGTTTTCACACAGACTTTTCTCTAAAATTTATTTGAAAGAAACTCAGGGGTTCCTTTGGTACACACATGTATATACATATACGTACAGAAGTCGATTACACAAGTTAAACAATGCTCATGATGAATCTGTGTCTCTAATTGTTCCCAAACACTTACTAAAGCAAGAATGGAAAGCAAAGCTACAATACTTCTCCAAATAAAACTCTCAGTACTTTAATTCTGCTTATTTAAGAGAAATATGAGACTTGAGAAGGGCTCCTTTCATTTATATTTAAATTCAAGCTGGTCAGTGGCGATAGAATGCAGTGTTTTCTAAAGCAACACGCAGATTTACTTCAAGTAGAACAAATCATGAGCATATTAACCAAGGATCCTTTGGCTTCTAAATGTGTGACACATTGTGTAATGAACAAGCCACCAGATATCCCCATTTTTCCAATATTTATAAATAAGAATGATTCAAAAAGGAAAGGGTATGTTCACCACAGTTATCCTGCATTTATATCTATCATATTCCAACAATCTGTGAATTCCAGCTACTAAATTCTCATAGGTAATATGAAAAAGAAGGGGAAAAAAAGTATTTTCTGCCTTATAAAAGGCCAGAAAGTGTCTACAACATACTCATATTTGAGATTGATGTTGACTACTATTGAATTAGTTTATTTATTGCAGTCTTAGAATGACGCACACATTTGCATCAGTCCTGGGCCACTGTTTGAAACAGGTCCTGAAAGCAAGCTGGCTGATGTTTATGCACCAGACCTTCAACAAGCATGTACCTTTGCAATGGACTCCACAGTAGGTGTATTTTTGCATTTCTTCCATACTGCAGTTGAGAATCCAATACAATGTTGCGTAATGACAAGAAGACATCCCAAAAGAGTTTTTCCGAATAAAGCAATACCTCAATCAGTTGATAGAGATCTCAGATTTCATTAGGACTACAGGTTAAGAAAGAGATTTTTACCTAAATGTCAGTGATGCCAGGACAATTCTCCTATGACAAGTGTTTCTGCTCTCCTCAGGCCCCTACAATGCTTTAATACCCAAACCAAAACCCCTCAAGGAATAGGATGTGCACATGCCGGACACTAATAATTAATTCTACCACCAAACTTGGGAGTGGTTACAATCCTACAGATGTAATCTCTCCATTCAGTGATACAACTCTACAAATGTTTGTTTTGGCACTCACCTGTGAAAGCAACTTTGATAATGAAGAACAGAATTACTTGCTCCCATAATGGGTGTGGGCATCATGAGACCAGTAGATCCCTGTCAAAAGAGATTGCAAAACACTATTTTCTGTCTTTTAGAGTCACATTGAAGATTATGAGAAAGTGGTAGAATTTTCCATGAGTTTCACTGTAAAATTTAAATCTGGTAGGTTGCATTAGGATTTAAATTCTTCTTGATAGGTGTTACCACTACAGAAGTAGCTGCTTTCAAAAAGTTATAAAGGTGGCATTTTCAGGAGCACTCAGCTAGTTTGAGGCTATTCTACATAAAATTACACTTCAGTCTGTCAGAGGAAGCAAACTAACCAGTCAGAAGAATGGTATAACTAGTCCTTGACTAGTTAGACACTAACACAGATCTCAGAAGCCACAATACTCCATTTACTACTACATTTACTTCAGCTAACAGGTTCCATCTCTCAGAGAGATTGCCCAAAGGTCCCACAGAGATAGCTCTGTGTCCAGCTGGTTCTGAAACTTGCTCATTCAGTGCCACAGGAAGGATCTTTGCAACTCAGTTTAATGCAGTTTCTGTATCTCCCCATTCTCCAGTGGAACAGTTTTGTTGGATGGTGTTTGTGCATGCACATCCCCTAAAATATTTGCATACCAGTGGCAGTGGTAGCATGAAACTCAGCAGACGTGTAACCCTCCACTGCAGCAGCTGAGTAAATATTCGTGCAGTGACGTGTGCTGCACTCAGTGCTGCAACTCTGCCAGCAGCATCTACTTCAACAGCTTAACTCAGGTGTGTCCCGAGGAGCGACCACAGTGTAAACAGTGTAAACACGCTTTTTTTACCTTCTAAAAAGTCCACTTCCACTGAACTAAGTGACAAGCTCAATCAAGCTCAAACCAAATTGCATTCTGGTGCATAAGACAACTGTGTTTATTGTAAGCTAGGCAGCTTTCTTAAGCATGCTGGTTCCAGCTGCGTTCTGCATGCACATGCACATAAAGTTCAGGCACTGCCTTTCTAATCTAGACTTTTAAAAACAGAGACCTAGCCCATTAAAGCAACATTATTGAAACTGCTACTGACAGTTTTTCAAACATCTGCTTCCTTTAAGAAATTACAGAATACTCTAAACAGATTCAACATCCATATTGCCCTATAAATGCAGTTCTCATTTCCCAAAAAAAGTTATATAATTGAAATAAAAAAACTTCCGTCACATATAATGGTAAAAACTTCCCCTCTATAGTAAAGAAAAACCCCACCACTTATTCTGGTCCTTTATATTGCCTTATTTTTATGTTTCCTTAAAGGCTCTATTCCAAAGAATACATAAATGCATGACTAGCTACATGTATGTGTGTAGTCCAATTAAATTAAATGTCTGTTAAGACAATACAATTTTGAGATATATTATTCATAAAAAGAACCCTTGGATAGCATGAATAGACATGGCAGCACTGCTTCTGTTCTTGAGCATCCAGATGCAGAATATCAAATAATATTAAACAACGCAGTCGTTTAAAAAAAAAAAGGCAGTTTACATGAAAGAATTCCTTTTATGTCTAGTTCTCTCATTAGTGAATTATAGCCATACTATAGGATCTCATGCCACCCTATATTTCAAAAGCCTTTCTGTGCTAGACAGCTCTGTCCCTTACAGTGCAAAGTTGTGAAGAGCCTCTGGGCTGGTACTCTAGGCCTTTCTGCACTCATGTCTCTCATTTAAAGTCCCATTTCAGAATTTAAATGTATAACTGAACTGCTGTAGAGTAAGAAACTCCGCAGTATTTGGCAAAATCCTAACTCTCTAAAAAGACAGAGTAAATGCATAGAAACTGTATCAGAACTAGCAAAGGTCTACAGCTCCAGATGCCAAACAAAGATTTTAGGACAAGAACCACAAGCAAAAGGGAGAAGAGGGAATTAATCTGGCTTCTGTTCCATTAAAATAAATTTTAAAATATGAATTTGCTTTCTAATTTCTTGCTTTCTTCAGCATCATACTTTTAATATTGTACCCCTACTGAAAGATTAGAAAGTGAAAACAGGAAGAATAAATTATTCTGATTCAGTGCCTTCATGTGGCTTTCAGAAAGTATCTCCTCAAATAGATCAAACAGAATTCTCTGACTCTCCAAGCAGCAGCAGGGTCTCATCCAATGTCCGTTCTGTTACGCACACCCAGTTTTAATAAATATGTTATCAGGAAGTCTGTGAGTAAACACAAGCAACTAGCAAAGCTTATCGATCATCACTGTGGCTGAAGTCTTTGAGGTTACTTCAGGGGTAAATATTGTAGGGCTGATTCTGGCAGCTCAGAATGCCACGTCTGCACAACAAACTACTGAGTGAGCTTCCTCAGCCTTTGCAAGAAATCTCTGGTTTGGCTGCACAGCCCTTGAGTTGTTCCCAGACATGGTTTCTCCTCTTTCTGCACAATCAGAAGACTCTAATGGTTGGAGACATCTGTTAAGACACCCTCTTCAAAGCAGGGCCACTCGAGATCAGGTCCTTTATGACCAGGAATCATGAACAAATCTGAAGAACTCCTTAGAAAAAATAATAACATTTTTAACCCCCCAATTCCAGTCATCCAAATTTAAACTCAGTCTGTGAGATCTGCAGCCTTATTTCAGTCAGCAGCACTCACAAGTTTTCATTAAAGATACATAAATTTTTATTAAAAATACACGAGATAAGGTAGAAAACAATCACATAAAAATTCCCAGCTATAAGAAGAAAACTTTAAAGGGGGTGAAGCAAAGAAAGGGAAATTCTACCTCAAAAATGCATCCTAACTGCCCCATCTTTTTTTCTTTTTTTTTTTTTTTTTAATACCTGTTGGCTACAACAATAATACATCAGGTCAAAAGTATTCTGAACGGGATGAGACAGTCTGAGCTCTCAAACAATACCAACACCCTGTAGAAAAAGTAAAGGAATAATTCTAAAACAGAGCAAATGAGGTAAAGTGATCTGACGCCACACTCATGCCTGAAGAAAACGATTCTACCATATTTTAAAGTGTCAGCATTTGATTCTGTGTAGTTTTGAGAGGTTTGCCTCTGTGATCCTTTGCAGTGCTGCTAAATCAACAACAAAAATTATGTATATATATATATACTTCGTACATATTATATAATACGTACTCATACATATTATATAATTTTAAGACATATGGAGATGCTCTTGAAACTAACCATGTTCATTCCTGGACAGCACGTTTTGACACTGACAAAAAAGGATCTGCTCAGATGTCAGTGCAAGGCACGCACGTTGTTTTTCTTTTTTGCATTCTTATAGACAAGCCTGTCAATAGTTTGAAGTGAATATAATTTTCTCATTAGAACAAGTTCTTTATCCTTTTCGTGTTTCTTTATGTAATGTTACCAATACACAAGATAATAAGTTATTTCAAAATAAGAAAAATACTACTTCAGTTTAAAAAAAAAAAAACCAAAACAAATTATCCAGGAAAATCTAGTACAAACACATACAAAGTTTCTTTCCTTTCATTTCTGCCTGACTTTAGAGTTTGGCTAAGAACAGATGTCTAGATGCTGAACAATTCATCATTGACATATAGGCCTGGGACATCACAGAACTTCTGTGTTTTCTTCATTTAGGGCCAAGAAAATATGCCTCAGTCATTTGGAAATTATCATTCCTTAATCATTTATCAACAGCAATCAAAAAAAATCTTGTGGGGAAAAAGCTTAACACTTACTGAAATGATGAACTGACTCGTAAGAAGTCATTATTTACTTCCAGAAAGCATAATCCACATTCAATTTAATTCAACTGGTTTATTGGCTTCTCATCATTACAATAGCATCATGATGGTACAGTAAAATCCCTCTCCCCAGTTTCTGACTGTTGTTAAATTATTTGCCTCTTACAGGATGTTGTTCTCCAAAAAGTGTGTTTTAGCTACTCCTGAGAGGCTCTGAGGAGAGTTTCTGATTAGAAACTTCATATATCTCAACATGTTTTATCAGATGCAATCCTTGTATTAGACATACATAATTTAGACTTAACCTTCAAAAGCAGCCTTATAAATTGAGTGTCCAAGCGTATAATAAATACATAAGATAAATTTAACACATTCCAACTGCATACAAAATGAGGATTTTGATTATTGTAGCAACTGGTCTTCAAATGTCCGTCTCTGTATGAATTTATTTCAGTCATAGTGAGTAAACAGCAGTTTCTGAATACCTTCTCACTGGATGCTTTCAGTTTGCACAACCTTCCCATGTAACAGTAAAACACCTTAGCTTCACTATGAATGGCTAGACAAGGAAAATACTTACCAAAATACTTATCAAAATATGAGAGTTAAATTGATGTCTTAAAGCAAGAGTTCAAGGAAAGAGATGTAAGGAGACCAATAAAGCATGGATACTGTGCTCAGACCTTTACAAGCGGACAAAGCCCAACATAAGCAAAATGGTAAATTTGCTCTGTAACTGATTTGCTTGAAGAAACAGGTGAATCTTGCATTATATCCTGCTAGGAATAATTTTGCTGATGAAACCTGAACGGGAGTTTTCCAAATCAGTGGTGCTGACAGGCTGATGAAACCCATGCAGTTAAACCTAGTGACTTGGCTGAAAGTCGAGCATTCTTTTTTTTCTCATGCCAGAGAATTCCTGTACTA
Source organism: Daphoenositta chrysoptera (assembly GCA_013397915.1). Lineage (NCBI taxonomy): Eukaryota > Metazoa > Chordata > Aves > Passeriformes > Daphoenositta > Daphoenositta chrysoptera. The sequence continues at coordinate 282,020 of VZRO01000336.1, forward strand.
GTTTTCCTGACACCAATAGGGTTCTTCTAAAAGTGCCTCTGCATGTCAATAACCCACACAACTATGTCACTCATGCAAGGGACACGGTTTCTACCCTTCAGTTTCAGTGCCATTCAAGACCAAAAATCACTGACCTGTCAGTGTTACTCAGTTGTTACTCTTACACTCATGCTCATCTTCAGTGGTCACCAAGTGCAGATACGAGTTCACAGCAGCTGTGAAAGGCACACTCTGACTCATCCCACCACAAAACTTCTATCCTTTAAGACAGCAAGGCTCTTGGGATCTCTGCTTTAATGTAGAAAACAAAAGAGGCCTTTTTATGACACTGTATGTCCTGACACAAATTGCCTGTGTTGTCTGATCCTCAGCTTCCTCACCAGCAAAATGAGGCCATAATACCTTCCTACTTAATGTCATTTATCTAGCACTATGTAGGTGAAAAGTACTAAGGCTAATACAACTAGAGGAGAAATCCTGTTCCTTCTGATTTCTACCTTCACACTCTGGGCACTGGAGCTTAAAGCAACTTAATTTTTCAGAACAACAGAAAACTAATACCAGAATTTTATAGAGATATGGATAACGAAAATTTATGTGGATGGGTCTGTTTGATTATCAGCCCAATACTTCACTTTGATAACTAATCATGTCAAGCCCATATGAACAGGTATTTACAAACATATACATGTACATATCTCTCTTTCATGCTATCTTCCATGTATCTTTCTTTTATGTTAAAATGTGCTATAATATATCTATCTATCCTACAAGAAAATCACCAAGAATTTATCAAACTATATTCTGAAAAAAGAGAAAGCACGGAGAAGGAGCTCTTAAAATTAAGTAAGCTTGTGGAAAGAGTAACCCACAAATTCCTCACTGAAGTGTGTAAGGAAGCTAAATACATAGTCTAGTCTTGCTTTGTGGGAGAACTTCCTATGTAGCAGTCAACCTCAGACACACTGTCCACATTTGACACATCTGCAGTATCTCATAATGCTTCTGTAGGAGCACAATAAACTACATATTTATGAGGGGTTTAACTCTTAGTGAAGAATCAGCTAGTAGTCGTGAAGTCAAAACTCCTGGTTTTGACTTCACTGAAATCCTTCAGCTTTTAATGTATAGCAGAGTAAACCAAATGAATGCTAAATGCTGCAACACTTTGAAGAGGCAGAATTCTAGAACCAACAGGTTGTTAATTAAGTTTGGAGAGTTTTCTTCGAGGATTCTGTTTTCTACATGAAGGAAATAATTTTATTTTGAGCAACTTCTTTTATTTGCGTGGCTTTCTAGGTCTTGTTATACTTAAAAGCACTAGAAATTTTCTCTATTTCAGGTATCCAGTAAAACATAAAGGAAAAGCTTCACTGCATTTCTTCTGCCATGCAAAATTTGTTAGTCAGAACAAATGTTGCTTAGCTGCTGACAAGAGAACTGCATTACACACATTTAAAGTGGGGCACAAGAGCAGCAGCAAAGTGCTCTGTATTAGTAAGTTCTATGTGAAGCTGTTTGTCAGGCCAGAGACCCTTTGGAATCATTGAAATTGATGAATTTCACAACGTCTCTTTTACCTAGAAACGAAAGACAAAAGAGTATCAAAGAGCCACAGCTGAAAAAATACTCTACCAAAACAGCCTGTACAGAGCTAAGCAGCACTTTCATGGTCTCTGCATGCATCTTCTATATTTCCTGACGAAAACTGTGAGTGTTACTTACTTAGCAGGAAGTTACTCACTTTCTCGTGAACTCACTTCTTTTTGGCACGTTTGCAGCCTCCGTGGTCTGTGTGAAGGTAGTGGAGAAGCGAGGTGTGTTGGATCAAAGGAATAGCGCAGGTAAGCTGGCAGACAGGATAGCTCTTGCTGTTTCCCTCAAATCACTCAAAAACACTATTGCCTCAAATTGGACTAGCCTTGCTACAGAAGTCAGGGTTTGTCGTATAGATTTGAGATTCCGCATTTTATTAATGCTCTTTCTATACCACACTTTTTATCACTTTCTACTCTTCCCAATAAATAGAAAAAACAAAAGGGAGATACAAGAAAAAAGCTAATTCCCATAAAACATAAATTCTAAAACTACCAACTCCTACACCTTTTTGCTAACCCAAGGCTTTTAAAAATCTTAAGCCTGTTTTCCTTTCCCTCTCCAAATCAAAGGGTTAGCTTAAATAAAGCTCACACAAGATGAAAGAAACACTGTTTCCATTATGAAAAAAAAGTTCTTAGTAATTTTTAGTTTCCAGATACTACTGCTATTAAAATCCTTCAATATAGTAGGACAGCTGGCTAGAAAAGTGGTAGAATTTTCAGATCAAAAGAAGAAGACAGAGAGTCTTGAAAAAGAAAAGTAAAACTCCAAACCAATAGGAATTTTTGATTCTCTGATAAAATGAACCAATTTTTCCAGAAAAAAAGGATAATTTTAAGGAAAATATAATTTAATTGTAATAAATTTTTAATATAATATATAATTTAGTACTGTATTTTCTATCAATTTTTAAGGAGAAGTCAGTCCTGACTATCCGGGATGAAACTGGGAGAGGTGGCAGTGTCATGGCACTTGAACTATTTAAAAGCTTTCTATACTATTCTGGGCTGCCATCTCTCTTTCAAGGAGGACATTAAAAAGTCAGAGCAAAAGTTCATTTTTTATAATATGTTGGTAAAATAATTAGTTACACATTGCCAGAATAGCAACTGAAGGAAATTTTCTACCTCCTCTATGTTTGCCTTCCTCGTGGTACAATAACTAGAATATATTAATTCTCTCACACCGCAAAGTTGCCAGAAGAGCCAGAACTGTGTAAAACTCAGTTTTGCCTGAGAGGCACTGGCTTCTCCTTTGCCATCTCAGATCTTGATGCACAGGAGGTGCCGTGCAGGGGACCCAGGGGAAGAGCTGGAATTTACAATGCCATCCCCTCCACTGTCTTCACCACCCTGAAGTTTCCAAACTTGACCAGGGAAGTTTTCAGTCTTTGAAGGAGGCCAGCATACAGAAAATGCAGCCAGTGGAGCTGAGCAGTCCCCTGCTCAGGGACTGCTCTTTGTTTCTGGACAGTGAGGACAGTACCTCTTTCAGTAGTTCCCTGACCAGCCACACCCCTGACTCCTTGCATTACTTTAGCCAGCTCACTTGAGCCCTGTTTCTTACCTGCACAAGACATTTAGTGGGTGACTTTTCAAAGAACTGTTTGCTTCAATGGTTATGTTCTTGAGTAAAAACTGTTACGTGGATGTGAAAAAGTGGCAGTAATATACACTCATCAAACCCAGAGCCTGGACTTTAGGTTTTAGGGCTTTAACTTTCAGCAGAAAAATGCAGCAGGAGCTACGTGCAGTATTTCAAGCCCCACAATGTACATCAAAATAAAAGCTTCTGTCAGTGGATTAGTAGGTGCTTCTAAAAATAATGTGGTTTGGACAATTACATCTTTAAACATTAAGTGGACATAAATGCCATTCACTTAGTTGACATTTCTTGAAGTTATGTTAGGGTTTTCAGCATAAGAATACAGTTATCCTTTTGGCATGCTCATAGAATCATAGGATATAAAGGTGTTGTAAGGGAGATTAAAGATCCTCTAGTCCCAACTTCCCCTGCCATGGGCAGTCACACTAGACCAGGCTGCTCAAGGCCTTATCCAACCTGGCCTTGAACAGCGCCAGATTTGGGGCATCTAGAACATCCCTGTGATGCCTTTTCCTGGTTTTAAAATTAAGAGCTACATCATGGTTAAAGGGAAAAGGGGTTTTTACTTCGGTATTTATTTACGGATCCTTAGGTGCATCACTTCCAGGTGGAATGTGCTGAAGAGCACACCGGAATGCACACACATGATAGACTGCGTATATAATTTATAGACTTTGTAAATTAGCAGATGTATCAAAGACTCCCCAATGAGAGGCTTGGATGAATTCCCCGTTCTGAGGAGTCCCCCCCTGGCTGGGCCTATCTCAGTTTACAGGACGTGTGCTAGAAAGGACCTTGGTGTCTGGGGCTTTCTGACCCTTCCAAGCGAGGCTTCCAGGATGCTTGGTCTCCTGGCTTAACAGAACATTGGGTCTCAGCTGGGTTTTCAAGCTCGGGCAATTACAAGTATGTGGGCTAAAAGCACTGGGGATACATAAAAGCTATATAAAAGGCTATAAAAGGGGTATAAAACAGGTATATAAAAAGGCAAAAAAATCATCATGGCATCACCTGGGCAACCTGTTCAGGTGTCTCACCACCTCACAGTAAAGAAAGTCTTCCTAATTTTTTCCCCTCTTTCAATTTCTTTTTTTCTTTCCCACTTCATCTACAGTTTTAAGTAGTCTGAAAGCTTGAATGTTTTGACCAGATGGGGAGAAAGAGTCAACAGAATGGAGCATCGTTGTAGTTTGGGATTTCATTTAAGATATATCTTAAAATTATTGGAAAGGTGAGAAAGCTGTGCTGTCATGAGCTTCTGAAACAAATCCAGAAAAAAAAAGAAAGCACTCCTGGTCAAATCCAGGGGAAAAAAAAAAGAAAAAAGAAAAGCACTCCTGGTCAACAGAAATATCATAAAAACTATTTTAAAAATTAGCTGATTATCTTCAAATTGCTTTATTATCCCTAACACATCACACATCATGTGAATCAACAAGCAGGTATGGCTCCAACTTCACCACAGGGTAAGGATTAGGTTTGACTGGACTAGACATTAGAATCACAGTACATGTGAACAATAAAAAGTGTAAAAGTAACACATATTATACTTTATAAATCCAGGGAATATGCAGTCACTTTCTCATGGATATCAATTCACTAAGCATACACAAATCTCTGGGAAATTATACGACCAGCTTGATACACACATTTTTTAGCCTTGTGTGCCCATTGTTGCTTTTCTCTTCTAATAATCCAGTCTGGTTTGGTGGTTCTTTTGTTTATTTCAAAAGATTTTGCCAAGGGACTCTACAGTAGCAGCCCTGTATGTATGACCAAGATATTTATAGACTGGTGCCCTAACGCTACTTTAAAGTAAGCAATTTCTGTGTTTTCCACAAAGTTAGGCCGTATTAATCGTGACTGGAAGCAGAGGAAGCCTGCTCAACATGTGAATATTGTCTGTGCCATGAAAAACACCTAAGCAACAGCTCCCACCGCCAGAAATGAACTGAGCTGTAATGCACTGGCAAAGGCAAAAAGGGATTTCATATGTGCTGGGAGGTCTTTTCAAGCCTTGCTTGGTTGTGCAGTGAGGGACTACTGTTGTAGTACATATTGTTTTCCTCTCTCATCAAGAGGAAGGTGATTAAAACTGACATAATTTTACAGCTGGTAAAAAATCTACAGCCAATTTTGCAATGCAAAAAGCAGGGAACTAATGGCTATCTCAAGTCAGCAAACTTTCTCCTGGAACACCATTGAGCCATCTCTTAGAGAAGGCATTAAGGAAAAACAGTCCACATGTGCATAACTGAAAATCCTCTTAGCTAGGCACCTGAAGATTTTATCTCACTGGCTGCTCTGTCAGTTTTGTGGGTTTACAATTGCCTTCTTTTAATTTCAAAAGAATGTTTCAAATTGCTGTGAGAACACTGTATAAAAGAACATGGCGCTATGCAATTAACAGAGCACAGAAGGAAATACTGAAAATTACTCTATACAAAGATTTTTGATAAGAGTACAAACCAGAAGAGGAATAAAGAAAAATATATTTGCCTAATCACTGCTTTATAAAAGCATATATTGGAAGTAAATGCAGCTAAACTTAGAAATTAGCACGATTTTTAATTAGCAGCATGCTTTTCTATGGTGAATGCCTATGTACTTTTTGGAACAACAGTTCAGAGTTGACTATCTCATATGGAAACGTTATTTATAATGTGTTTTTAGCTTTTCCGTATTGCAGCTTCTAGCAAAAACTCAGATTGTGAGTAAAACACCACCAAAGAGAAATCGTGAGGGTTCACTTTCCATGAGTAACAGGGTACAAAACCCACCCTCTCCCTGCTCTGCTACAACGTTCTCTACCTCTAGTCCCAATTAACCTGACGGATTACTTTAAAAATTTTATCTAACCTTCACTTTACTTTTAATCTTGCATTTTGCTGTTTCTTTTCAGCCACAAGGACTTAGGTCCAAATGTTTAACTGTGTTTCCCAACTGTTCTGTCAGGTTGGATGAGCAGTATTTTTTCTACGCATACAAAAAATAAGACATTTGTTTTAATTTTTTTGTTTTTAATTAAGATGTGGTTGTCCTGCTACCACAAGAACTGTAAAAAGTATAAAGTGGCGCTGACATTTTGCGTAGGCTACAATATCTTGCTGGTTGCTCTAAAATAAACAGAAAGTGGCAAAAGCTCCTGAACACTCAACGTTGGGAGGCTGGTGTTGGAGATGTATGGTTTTGAAATGGTAGACGTTGTACAGATTTCTCTGCGTCTGGACGTGTACACCGCCTATGTGAACAGCCTGTAAGCCCACACCAGGAGATCAGCTCTCCCCTGTCGCCGGCTGCTGTCGCGACAGGGTGCGACCCCGGAGGCCCCAGCGCCCGCTGCGGGGGCTTTGCCCGGCTGGCGGTCCGAGCAAGCGGCGGGCAGCACCTCGGTGCGCGGGCCCTGACGGCAGCGGCGGGGCCGGGGGGCGGGTCTGCGGCCGGGACCGGCGGGATGACACGCTCCGGGCCAGGAGCCGGCTGC
>VZRO01000336.1:289932-322171 GCA_013397915.1 Daphoenositta chrysoptera
TTTTTTTTTTTTTTTTTTTTTGCAAGCTAGTAATTATTCTGTGCCAGTGAGTGAGACATTTCTAATACTGACTGCTACTGACACAATCTCTAATTCAGCAAAAAGGTGTCAGAGCCTATGGAGTTGCAGCCCATAGTTTGGTGGAATCTCTTGATTTTAATCTTTTGTATTTAGAAGGAACCCTTGAGCACAGTGAGTCCACTGCAAGTCGAACTTCCCTTTGGCACTGCTTCAGTTTAAGTCCACTTGGTTTTTCAGAAAACTTATTTAAATAGTAGAACTAGGACAAAATCGTTTACCCTGCACATGCATTCAGAGACACATAGTTTAAAGAGGGGATTTGTTTACAGATTATTTCAAGATAGAACTTTTACTATAAGAAGTAAAATACCCTCTCAAATAATCTATAAAAAGATTTCTGTAACTTTTAACACTGAGAAGAATCTGAGTCCATGTGTGGTTTTTTTTTTTTTTAGTTGAAAACAGTAGAGAAAATCATCCTTCTGTACCACCTGACTAGCCCAACTCTATGCTGAACAGTCATAACCTTTATTTTATTCTTCAGTATTTGACATCTGGACTCTACAACAAGTGTCACAGCTGTGTGTAGCCGTGAATTTTTTTAATGCTTCCTGCATCTGGTTTAGGGAAGAGTAGAGAAAAGTTAGGCAGTTATAATTAGCCCAGTATATGATTGAATTCTCAATGTAAATAAAACTTTTCTTCGTATGGAATAAGTTTTAAACCTTTAAAATCAAGACAAGATTTTTCGTATTGAGTGACACAAGGTAAGTGTTGTTTTCAAGGTAGCAGACTACTCCTTGGAGGCAATAGCATAACAATATGTAGAGAAAGAAAATTTTTAAGTATCTTTGTAGCAGTAAAAGCTGGTTACTAATGCATTAGCACTATAATTGACCTCAGATTTTGGACTTTGTGCAAGTAGTGGCAGCAGGTTTGTGCCTTTTTTTAGATTTTGTAACACAAACAGGCTGCTTTAAATATTTGCAAAACACTCTGCAGTTACAGAAGAGTTTCTAGCCTGGGAATAGCATCGGGATTTTTGCTTTGAGGGGTTGTGTGTCACTGTATTGGGATGCTAGGCAAAAGAACAAGTCAGTGTTGTCCTTAGCTACAGGAGGAAGCCCACTCCCTGCTTAGTTTTGAGTGGTCCCTTATCTTGAAGTTTCTCTTTCTTTGTGTTTGACCAAGAAATATTCCAATAAATGAAGCAAGCTGTCCTCTTTTTGGAGACTTCTTAGAACTCTAAATTCTCATATACAGGAATGACGTTTGTTCTACTATGTGAAGTTGGGTTTGGTTTTTTTTTTTAATTTCTTAGTGCAAGAGTATTGCATGAAACAGCTGTGAACAGGAGAAAACACAGGGCTGGAAGAAATGGAAAAAAATATGAGTAAAAAAGAAATCCTTGTGAAAATTCTAATTGTTGTCTTAGCTAGTGATTCTTTGTGTTATTTCGCTTTATTTCAGCAACCCATGTGGCTATTGTGACTCCTCAGGAAACAGCTAGTTAAGAGGTACTATTTCTCCGTAGAAATCAATAGGGTGGACTGTCAGGTTCTGGCCAGAAAAAGAAGGCACAGCATTCCCTCACATGGTATGAGAAGTGACATGTCTATAGGGTGGGAAGAATTACAGGATGGGCAGAATTAAGGAATTTAAGCACAGTTATATTCTTGGCAGTTCAAAACCCACAATAAAAGTAAGGGTCAGTGAAGAACAGTTCTGGGGATTGCGTTGTTCTTTGAGGGGGCTGGGAGCAGAAGAGAAAGGAATTTGCCTCTACAGTATAGGTGAACTTAATGTTGGGCTCAGCTCAGAATAGCTCTGGTCGTCTCTTCTGTGTCTTGGTCTTCCCTCGCTTGTTAGTGATGCTGTACAGTTGGCAGATGAACAGATGCTGTGAGAACTTTCCATCAGAGGAAAGTTTAGTGGTAGGAGGAATGTCTTTATGGGAATGAGCTATGACAAGTTTGAGAATAGGGCAGATGAATTAGTTCTTGAATTTGACATTTGTTTTTAAAGAGAGATGTGATGCTAAAAGATAGGATAGTACCATCCTACTGTTCAGTCGGTAAATCTTCCTTCTCTGGATTTTGTCTTTTGCTGTCTGTTTTCAGTGGTAGTAGATGTGCTGATACAAATTTTACAATAATGTTAGCCGTTGTCTTTTAAAAGAAATTATGTCTTCCTGTTTTGACCAAAAAAAAAAGTCAGTTTGTAGCAACTTGTATTTTGTCTGCTCATATACAGGCTTAGAATGCATGTCCATGGATCCAGGGCAGCAACAATATGAGTCTGCCTGTGACAGCAGTGTTGGTGTTTCTTAACAAGGGCTTCTGGCCTTCACAAGTCATACATTTATTTTTTTCTTCTCTCTTTTTTTTTTTTTTTTTTTTTTTAACAACAGAGAGATGTAATTTCTTTTAAAAGACAACAGCTAACATTTTTATAAAATTTATATCAACACATCTACTAAATTCGAAAGCAGACAGCAAAAGGTGAAATCCAGAGGTGGAAGATTTACTGACTGTTTTTCACTTCAAAGAGTCCCGTCTTCATTTGGTGAAATAATTATTCTCTCTTTTTTTTTAATCTTTAATATCTTTCACCTCATTTATTTAATCAGGTTTTGACTTTATTTAATTTTATCTCTTGTGGACCGAAGACCGTTTCCTCAATTGTTTCCTAAATGTGCCTTTAGTTCAAGTCTTGTGTGTGATTTCTGAGCATCTCATAACAAATTAACTAAATTTCACAAAACCTGCAAGACTTGGGTAAATAATAGGGTAAATACCCTCAGATGCATGTTCTGGATATCCTGGCTTAGTTAGATATCATTTTGGTGACTATTTCTGCAGCATAGCAGGGAGCTTCTCATCACACCTGTTGTTCTGTCTTCACCTATTTCATCCCGGCTATCCACTTGTTGAAAACATAGTGCTAACAACTAGTAGTCATTTGTAAAAACTTTGAAAGAAGTCCCGTACCTGCTTTGCATAGGAAATGTAGGCTTGAGAAGGAGCTCGGTTTTCTAAGAGGTCTTTCAGCAAGATAACTATGGCAAGATAACTCTTTTCATTTCTCCCACCCGTATTCTTAATTAACGCATCTCCGGTAACTTCTGCAACGAGCAGTGCAAAGTCTGTCCTTTCATATACTACAATTACGGATTTCCCGGAGAATAGTCCTTCGAATTGACAGTACAAGGTAGAAGATTTTAAAAACTTGTGAAAAGGAAACCTTTTGAGCATATAGCTAGTAAATATTGTTAATACAAAATCAAATTTCTTTAAGAAAGTCAGTGAAATAAAAAACTATGTTTGTGTTTGGCAGCAAATAATTATCTGTTGAGATTTGATATGTTAGGGTGCTATGCACCAGTCATTTCCAGAGACATCGTTATTAGAATTAGCCCTGACACTCAGAGGAATAGACCCCATACTTCATGTAGCAAATTACAAGAAGCAGTTGTTCTTATAAATAGTATTCACAAATTTTCAGGATAACCAGTAGATGAAAGTCACAGAGGCTAAAATCTCTAAGATTTTTTAAATAGAGAAAATGAGCAATGAACTCTTATGCTCTGAATGCATTTTAAAGCTTCTTTAAAATTAGTATCAAAGAAGAAAAATATCAAACTCACAAGGCTGGAGTCCAATTTAAATATCTGTACTATTTTAAATAGACACAACATTATTAGCTACTAGTAAGACGCCCTTTTTTCTTGAATGCGTGACTTTAACATGAAAGGTGTGTTTAGAAATCTGTTGACAGAGACCTTATGGCCACAAAATCGTGTTTTAATTAACTGGTATGATTTAGGGAAGAAAAATAAAGATATTTCTTCCTTTTACTGTGTACATGTACATAACGCATTTCAATACATGATATAATTAATGAGAAAAGTTCAATCCATTGCAGTTTTTTATTATAAAACGTATGCCTAAAATAACTCTTTTATAGGTTTCATTCTTTTATCTTAGTATTTAAGAATTCAGATAACGATAACTCACTCAATTTTAAAAAAAACCAAAAACAAACCAAAACTGAACAAACACTAAGTCAATATGTTTGTGTAGATTTTCTCAAGTAGACCTTAAAAGAGAAGGTACCTCCATATAAGCAATAAAACACCATGGGATTATTTTCAAAATCCACTTAGAGGTTAGCTTGCCTGGCAGTAGCTGTGCAGACATTCTCCAGTCCGATACTGTTTTAGGGGAATCTTTCTGTTACTGGGTGCAAAAAATAATGCCATTCATTATTGTGGCTAGATTAGTCATGCTCAGATATTGCAGAACACTTACTGAGCATAAAAATCTTCTCATGTTTATAAACAGGAGAGGGAAGAAAAAAAAAATCACTTTTCTTCTGTTACTGTGTTGGTCTTGATGTGTTACCCCTCGGAGACCAGTTCAGCAGGTCTTCTCCAGCAATGACTGTCCAAGGAATCCTCCATCAGAAGTGACCAGTCACTCTGAGTCTTCTGTAGTGATGCCTATTGTATCCTTAGATTGGATTCCATAGGTATCTACCAGCCACACTTCTTGCAGATCCCAGAAACCTGTTCACTAGAGGCTGCTGGGTTTAACCAGTTGTACAGAGGGATGTGCTCTTTAACCTGCTCTGCATGAGGAAGAATAATTAACATGTGCTATTCACATAACTTTTATTGGCTAATCATGGTGAACCTTACTTTTTTTCCTATGATTCTTCTTCAGAATTGCCAATCTACTACTTTTTAAAACTCCACATTAAAAAAACCCCAGAAAATACAAGAAAATGCAAAATTCTGGCAACAATTTCTGTGTCCCCAGCATTCCATCACTGATTCACCTTAACTTCCAAAAACAAGTTGTATCTTTACTGGCAGTGTCTGCAATGTAGGTCATGGGATGAAGGGGAAGGAAGGCAGCACTGTAGTAGACATTGGACAGCTTTCTATGCAATAAACTGAAAATGTCTGAGCCCAAAACTGAAAACCAAAACTTTCTTGGTTTGGCCTGAAGCAGGTTTAAACCATAGTTAAAAGTCAGGAATCCAGATCAGCCTTGGTTAATTTGCAAATTTCTTTCCAATAAAGATGTTCTCAACACAGTAGGGAGCTTTACTTAATCAGTGTTTCTTAGACCTACTTAGGAACATGCTGCTCACAGCAAGCTATTTTAAGAACATTTTAAATTGCACAAACACATTTGCAAGACACCTGCCCCTGTAAGAAGTTACCCAGGAATAGTAATTAACACCTTGCTTTAAAATGCAACAGAGAATTTCAGATAGATAGGGTGAGGAACAGTAAAATGAAACAGAAGATTACACAGAATAGTTGATTTCATAAGCAGATTTATTTTAAAAATGGCTTTTGCAAAATCTTGAAGGAATAGTGATGTGTTTTCAACTCTTCAACTCCTTTTAAGACAGATAGATGTCTATTCCAACTCTTTATTCATTTGTAACCAGATGTAGTTGTGGAAATCCCAGCTTGTAAACTAATAAATTGTTATTGTGACAACAGTCATTTGTGGGTAACACAAACATATTTCCCTAATGTTATGGCAAATATGAACTAATCATAATGCAGAGGTAAGGATGGATGTTATATGCCTCTCTGAGGACTATAGTGCAGTAACTTTCCTTACAACTTTAGGGCTTTCCTATGTTGAGGAATCAGTTCATGGTTTCTACAATAAGTAGAAAAAATGGGCTGACTATTTTGGACAACTGACAGCCTGTGAGCTGCAGAGAAGTTTATATCTCATGTTGTTGTTGATTTATTTTTCTAGACTTAGCGGTTCATCTGATAAAGTGGGGAGGAACAACAGGCCTGTAACTAATGCCACTATAGGCCTGCAAGTCTTTTATATCTGCCTTACCCTGCAGTGCAAGTGAAACACACAGGGTAGAAATAACAAAAGGCTTTAAAACTCTTAGCAAATTACTGTGTTCTGCTTTTGGCTCTGTATATCCTTTGTTAGTTACCATGACCTACTGATGAGAGAGGGTTTGTTACATGTTTGTTATGAGTTTGTTCAGACCCAGCTGAGCCCTTAGGTCAATGTATCACAGCGCAGTTAAATACAATTTTACACACCAAAGCTATTGTCATTATCATATATCATGGCCATTCAGCACGTGCATCCTACACCATCACATAAGGAAGTGGGGATTTTATTTTAGGACAGCAATAGTAAAAAAGTTATTTGTATGAAAGGACAATATGAGCAACACTTCTGTGTTGCTACAGCAGATCTGAATTTTTTGGTTGTGCTTTGAGAACTGCTTCTCTTTATGTGTTTGAACAAATAAAGGAAGTAACCTAGGCTGTTTCTTTGCCAATACAGGATATACAAATATTACATTTTCACAAAACAGCATTTACCCTACTTGTTCCACTTGAGTGTTATCTGTCATTTATATCAAACTTTTCTCCAACTGAAGCATGATTATCTTATCAAACAATGTGCTGAGGTGCTATCCATTTACATACCCTTTACTGTGGACATATGTACTAGCAGTATACAAGATACTCCTGAAAAAAAATCACACCCCTTATTTTCATTATTAAAATGCTGTTAAAATTAGTCTTCCAGGGACAAAGCTAAATTTACTATAAGATTATAGAATGCCCTGTTCCTATTTAAAGATTGCAGAATTTCCCGTCATCACGGATGTCTATACTAACAATTTTTTAAAGATTTTGTTTTACATTTGGCTACACATTAGCTAACTGTCCTGATCAATTGTCATTAGAGAAAGAGAAGTATTCAGAAGACCTGAATTACTTCATGTTTCTTTTTTTTTTTTTAATGGCAACATATTATTTCCCATGGCATACTAATGCCTCAGGGAGTGTGTTAAAAGGAAAGAATTCACACCAGAGAGTGGAAATGCCATTTACCTCATTCCGGTTTCATTCACATTCAGACTTCCAAACATAAGCATTAGTCTGTCCATGCTTCCACCATGTCAGTGGCAAAATCCCATTTACCCGGAAGACTGAATTTTCACCTGTTAATTAATTTTGATTTTTGGGGTTTTTACTTCCAGTAAGGATGAGAGGTTATGTTAAACCTATTTGAGATCCAGATATGGGCTTGAGAAATCTCAGGGTCCTGTATTCCAAACTTCTTCCTAAATATTTTAATCTTGAAGACAGGTAAGAAGTTTAACGTAATTGTGACAAGCATCTTTATCAAATTTACTAATGTCAGTCATTGCTGTGTTTGCTCTTAAAAAATTACTGATTTGATTTTTTGAAAAATATGCTTACTTTCCTTCTTAGTTATTACTTTACTGGCATCTCATACAAGCTTGGATTCAGTTTTGGATAACAGGTATGATGAATTTCTAGCTAATCAAAATTAAATATCTGGAACTTGTTTAATTTAAAAGCGTGTAGTATCACTTTTACAAGTTGACATAATGAGCAGACTTTTAGAGAAGTTGAAGAGCTATTTGAAGAAATACATCCATCACCTGGAGTGAGGTTTAAAACCTGGGGCTTTAGTCCAGGTGATTTTTAATACAAGGGCTGACATTAAAATCACAGGGATTTCTTTCAGAAATAAGTACCACAGGAGTATTGGTGGATCTGTAGCACCGTATATTTTGGTGAGTTTTATGTGTTACTATCTGGTTTTATCTGATTCCATTGGAATAGTTTTTGTTTCCATCTAACTCATAAGCAAGTTGTTATTCATGTTGCAGGCTTCACCATTGAAACATGCAAAGTGTATGCTTAATTCAAATACTGATAAAATATGTATTTTATTTATATCTGCATAAATGTGAATATAAGCAAATGAAATTAAACCTGAAGCTACATTGTCTTTAAAGAAATTCACAGGTCAGAATTGTTTGACACCTGCATAAGGGTGACAGTTTTTCCATTGTTGGGTGAAGTCAGGGGTATTAGTGGGTCAAGGTTCAGTGATGCATCATTAAATACTGAGACAAACCCATCCAATCACACACCTCAGTTCCTTGTCACAGGGGCCCACTAAAGATTGCTGAGTCTCCCAGAGACTTGGAATTCGGCTAAATCTGAGAAACTAGGCCTCCACAGGATTATTAATTCTGGGATCTTCCCAATAATCTTTCATTTTGAAACTCTACTTTCTTTCAGCATCCAGAGAAAGACAGACAATGAATCATTCCTCAAAAGATGTAGTCTGTCCTGTATGTCTCTGTTATTCCCACAGCCACCTGCAAAAAGTTAGATTCTTTTAAAGGACAAAAATCCCAGTTTAAAGAAGATTAGTTCAGCAATTGAAGTAATATCCAATGCAAAGATCAAAGGAGCTCGGGCTAATTTTATTTAAAGTAATTTAAAATTTTTTTTAGCTTGAGCCTAAACATCGTTATTTGTGAAGGTAGATGAGGTTCAGGCATACCTTAGCTAACTTCAACATGGAAATACAAAGATTCACAAAAATTTGCACAACCATTTTTTTAAAAAAATTTTTAAATACCAGAACAAGATATGCCTTAAAAAAATAAGGGGGGAAAAAAAGTAGCATGTGTAGACCCAATAGACTCAATTAAAAACCCACAGAAATTAACTGGAATCTCTTTGACAAGGGTGTGTCTTTTGAGACCATGCAGGAAAATTTATGTGCATTAGGCTACGGTGTAATCTCATAGGTTTTAGAAGCAAGGGGGAGAAGAAAAATTTTTTAACTTTACCTAGAAGAATACCGATGGAAAACTTAGTATGGAGGACTCCTTCAATTGAAGGAAGAGGACAGTTCTGTTCAGTCAAATCCAGTTAGAACGAATAATGGTTTATACTTTAATAAGTGAACAAGTATTTCCAAATGAATAATTTATAAAATTCCCTATGGTCAAGTAATTTGGTGTGACGATATATGTGACCCTTTTAAGAAGAAATATGACAAGGTTTTCTTCAATGGGTATTTCAAGAAGCTGTATGCTTTTCTATTTCCAGCTGCTGTTTCTTTATTGTTGATACATTCCCATCTGAAGATTTTCATGGGAACTAGGATTGCAGAATCTTCTAGAAACTGTTTGCCTGCTCATTTCCATCTTCTTCCTGGTGCAGAATGTTTTCAGATTTTCAGAACTCTACCAAATATTATTTGGGAACCCAGTCTGTAGGAGAGTTGGCATGTCTTTGGCCTTAGTCTCCCTACAACTTGGAGTCCCTCCCGATTGTTCACCAGTCCTGTAGGATTAACAGTGTTATTCCTCAGCAGTGTCATGTGTGCATATGTTGGGTTGGTCTTCTTGAAGTGAAGTATTTCTTTCCTTCAAAAATGTGCATATTCTGCATTTAATGGGAGAAAATACTTTAGCCAGCGCAATAAATGAAAATTAATTAAAATACAATTAAGTCAATTTATGACAGACTCTTATCTTTAAAAATTTCAGGGTATTATTCTGAGGAAATTAGGCATAGTCTCTCTATAATTAGTGAGAAAATATATTGAAATGGATCATGCATGTCAGAGGCTGCCAAAATACTTGGTTTAAAAACAAAGATCCTTGAGGGAATGTCCCAAACTCGCAGTTTTACGAAGCTTCAGAATTTGTTTGTAGACCTTTACATTACCAGGTCTGCATAATTACAGGGATTAAACTATGCCCGTAAGGCTGCCTGTTTTCTCCTGGTGCTTTCCCTCACACATACTGTGCTGCTACTAATGCCAGTGCAGCTTCTGGTTCTGATAGTGGGAGTCCTATAATAGAAGAAGCTCCAGGCAGCTGCCAGTGCTTTGAATACTGGTTGTCTAAACCTGCTCAGAGCAGGTCTATACACAATAACCAGGTGAAGCTGGGGGTTGGAAGGTAACTTTGCATTCTCTACTGCAAGGTTCATCCCAGTGAATCAGTATCAAAAATTGTTATTTCTCCTTTCCTTTCTCCCCTCCAAAAGGCTTAACCTCCATTGTCCGTGTGGAGTTTTGTCTTTGTTTCAAGATTATAAAGCTACAGCTTTGCTTCAGGGTGGTGCTGATTATTTGTCTGATTTAAGCACTTTTCATAGAATCACAGAATCATAGAATGGGTTGGGTTGAAAGGGACCTTAAAGATCATCCAGTTCCAACCTCTCTGCCATAGCCAGGGACACCTTCCACTAGACCAGATTGCTTAGAGCTCCATCCAGCCTGGCCTTGAACACTTCCAGGGATGGGGAGGCCACAGCTTCTCTGGGCAACCTGTTCCAGTGCCTCACCACCCTCACAGTGAAGAAATTCTTCCAGATAACTTACCTGAACCTGCCCCCTTTCAATTTAAAGCCATTACCCCTTGCCCTATCACTACATATCCTTGTCAAAAGTCTCTCTCATGCTGGAAGTCTGCTTTAAGGTCTCCTCAGAACAGCATTTTCTCCAAGCTGAACAACCCAACTCTTTCAACCTGTTTTCATAGGAGATGTGCTCCAGCCTTTTAATATTTCTGGCACTCCACTGGACTCTCTCCAGCAAGTCCACATAATTTTTGTGTTGGGGGCCCCAGAACTGGACACAGTAATCTTGGTGCCGTCTCAAGCAGCACAAAGTAGAGGGATGGAATCCCCTCCCTCATCCTGCTGGCCACGCTGCTTTGGATGCAGCCCAGGACATGCTTGGATTTCTGGGCTGTGAGTGCACATTGACAGGTCATGTCCAGTTTCTTGTACACCAACTCCCCCAATTCCTTCTCCTCAGGGCTGCTCTCATTCCATTCTCTGCCCAGCCTGTACTTGTGCTTGGGATTGCCTTGGCCCAGGTCCTTGCATGTCCCCTTTTTGGCCTTCATGGGGTTTACACAGCCCCACCTCTCCAGCCTGTCCAGGTCCCTCTGGATGACATCCCTTCCCTCCAGCGTGTCAACTGCCCCACACAGCTTGGTATTGGTGGCAGACTTGCTGAGGATGCCCTCAATCCCACTGTCTGTGTCACTGGCAAAGACTTTGAACAGCACCAGTCCTGGTACTGACCCCTGAGGGAGAGCACTTATCACTGGTGTCCATCTGGACGTTGACCACAACTCTTTGAGAGCAGCCATCAAATTCCTTATTGACTGAATGGTCCATCCATCAAATCCATGCCTCTCTAACTTAGGGACAGGAATGCCATGTGTGACAGTGTCAAATGCTTTGCACAAGTTCAGGCAAATAATGACTATTGCCCTTCCCTTGTCTACCACTGCTGTAACCCCACTGTAGGAGACCACCAAATTTGTCAGTCACAGTTTGTCCTTAGTGAAACCATGTTGTTTGTCACTAATCACCTCTTTATTTTCCATTGCCTTTGCATGATTTCCAGGAGAATCTATTCCATGATCTTGCCAGACACAGAGGTGAGACTGACTGGCCTGTAATTCAACAGGCCTTCCTTTTTTACCCCCTTTTAAAAATGGGGATGGTGTTTTTCCATCAGTGGGAATTTCATCAGACTGTCACTTCTCTAATTGGACGGATAGTAGGCTTTTAATCTGCCAATTCCCTCAGGACATGGACGTGCATCTCATCATGTCCCGTGGACTTCTACCCCTTCAGTTTCCTTAGATGGTCTCAAACCAGATCCTCTCCTACAGCAACTGGTTCTTCATTCTCCCCAGGACCTGCCTTTACCCTCTGCAACATGGCTGGAGCACTTGCTGGTAAAGAGTGAGGCAAAAAAGTCATTGAGTACCTCAGGCTTCACTATTTCCTGGGTAATCAGGTCTTCTGTTTCCATCTGAGGAGGATCCATATTTTCCTTAGTCTTCCTTGTATCACTGATGTACTTACAGAAGCTTTTCTTGTTGCTCTTGACATCCCTTTAAATACAGGCCAGATTTAATTCTGTCAGGGATTTAGTTTTCATAAAATCATACAATCTGTCTGCTCTGACAATCTCTCTGTATTCCTCAGAGTCTGTCTCTCCTTGTTTCCTTGCTCTTTAGGTTTTCTTTTTGTCTTTAAGTTTCTCCAGGTACAGATGCTCCTTGTTCATCCATACAGGCCTCCTAGCAATTTTGTCTGACATGATCTTTGTTGGGATCACTCCTGAGTCTGGAGGAGGTGAATGTCGAATATTAACAAGCTTTCTGTCTTCCCTCCAGGATTTTATCCCATGGTGCTCTACCAATCAGATCCTTTAAGAGGGCAAAATCTGCTCTCCTGAAGTTGAGGTAGTGAGCTTGCTCTGCCTTCTCCTTGTGGCTTAAGTATCTTGAAGTTCACCACTTCATGATCACTGCAGCCACAGCTGCCCTGGAGATTCCCATTCCACATCAGCCCCTCCTTGTTGGTGAGAGCAAGGTCCAGGATGGCATCATTCCCTGTTGGCTTTTCTGTCACTTGGAGAAGGAAGTTGTCATCAGTGCATTCCAGAAACCTCCTGGATTGCTAATATCCTGCTGTGTTGTCCCTTGAACATCTGTCAGGGTGGTTCAAGTCCCCTCTATGGACCCGGCTTGTGAATGTGAGGCTGCTCCTATCTGTCTATAGAGGGACTGATCCACTTGGTGTTCCTGGTCAGGCAGCCTGCAGCAGGCCCCTGCTGTAATGTCATCTGTCCCTGCCCTCCCATTAGCCCAGACCCGATTCCACTGGCCCTTTCAAACACATTCCCTTTGACCAGGAGGACTGATGAAAAAACTACCTTCCCTTCAGAATCCCTTACTGTCACACCCAGGGCTCTGTAATCATTTTTGATACTCCTCAGGCTTCTCCTGGCTGTGTCACTGTTGCTGTATCATGTGAAACAACAGCAGTGTGTAATAGTCAGTGGACTGTACAAAGCTCAGTGGTCTCTCAGTGACATCCCTGCTATGACTCCCCAGTAAGCAGCACCTCTCTAGAGAGAGTCAGATCACCAAATGGGTACCTCTGAGCCTCTCAGGAGTCACCTACTGCTATCACCCATTGCCTTTTCTTAGCTGTGCTGGCTGTGATGTGGGAACAGATGGGGCTGCCTTACTCAGTCTTGGTGCCTCTCCTGATCAGGCGGGTCTTTCTTCTCAGTCTGCAGTGTGTTGAAGTGATTCTGCAAGGGCATCTCAGGCTTTGGGGAATTCTCTTCTTTCTGCAGGTCCTTGCTGTTGCAAGTTTCCATTTTTCTGTGTTATCACCCCCCTTCCTTCTGTGTGTGTTACGTCGTCTTTTGCTGTCTCTCTTTTCCCTGCTCCCCTGTTGCAATATGTTTGGAAATTGTGAGGAGCAGTCTGAGAGTAGGAGATGCTTTAATGCATCAAATCAATTAGCCTGTAGTCTGCTTGCCTTCCCCTTTCATATTCTTACCTGGCTGTACTGAAGTTGTGTTCTGCTACTGAACTTTTTAAACAGGGAGAACAGATGAAATTGGCAAGTCGTTAAGAAAAATGCACTATCCCAACTCTCATTTTATCAGTTATAATTACATTTTTTTCTTTAGTCAGAAAATGGTTCTTTCAACAGCTGGTTAGCTTTATGCATTTGGTAGCATTTGATGTATTGCCAGATACTTAACCTGTTGGTCTTTGTAGCTCATAGGGTCTGTGGAAAAATCTACAGTATATATGAAAGCCATTCATTATATTAGATTTTTCACAGCTTCTTTTTTTTTTCTTTCACAGTAAACTTTGTCTAAAATGAGCTGTGGCACTGAATGTACTTTATCAGTAGATTGCCAGAATCTTGTACTGTAGGCTCCTCATGTTAGTGCTGCAAGCTCTACACATCTCTGCTTTCAGTTTCAGAGGTTTGTCAAATGGGATGTTAATTTCCAGCAGCAGCCTGTTACTGCTGCAAAGCATAGTTTTGCTGGTGGTTTGAACTGATTAGATTTTGGGTCATCACAGCATGCCAAATCCAGACTCTTTGAGTTATTGGCACAGCCAGGATATGCAGCTTTGAAATAATACCTCCCTTGGCCTAAGTCCAGACTAAGCTTCATTTCATACGCTGCCCTCCAAAAAAACAGGCTTTGTTAGGACAGAAGTGATTGTATGAGACATCAGATTGGCAGGTCAGAGAGCATCGACATTAAAACACCCTGATCTTGTCTGCTGACGCTGCTGTTTAATTTAAATCTTGTTTATTTTATGTCATGTCAGAGTATAAAAACCCTCTACTGATGTGAGTACACGTACACACAAACATTCTGCAGAATATGATCCCAAATACAAGCAGTTTTCAATTCAGAAAAAAGTATTGGAAAAGTTGTTATCTTTAGCAAATGCAGAGATTATTTTAAAAGTTTTAACATAACCACACTGACTTACAAGAGATCTGGTAAGATAACAGTAAAGAAAATTTATATATGAACATACAAGCTTCATACATATTCATAAACTAAATTCTAAAGGCAGAAGGAAAGGCTTAGCAAACACAAAATAGGCAAGTAAATATGTTTTTTCTGTGCATCCACAACTTTTTATGAAATAAGCACTTGAAACTTACAATACGCTTTCCATTTTGAAGAATTTAAACTTTTTCCCATCCTAAGATACCTGAATGGAAAATTCCAATGGAATTCACTGATAATACTCCCAAGTGGTAGATTTCCTTAAATGTAATTCCAAAGGAACTCTTTGAAATGTAGTGTCATTCATATGTCTTCAGCTCTGCACAGTTTTCTTAGAAGAGAGTAACTGGTGGAAAACGGGCTTTCAGTTGTGTGAGACAGTTGTGTCTCAGTTGTGTGAGACAGCTTGCATGCTAACTGTAGTGTTAATTAAAGACACAAGTGTTAACAAGGACAACTAAAGGTGCTCTCTTGTGGTACATGATTAAGTGGCTTCAGGATGTTTTCTCTTCTATTTATGTTACATGGAAAAATGTCCTTTTCTGTCTTCACTCCCTTTTTTGAAGGGTTCTAGATTGTATATTTTGAAGTGTCTTGATCATTGATAGCAAGCTAACACCCGAAGGAGGCTACATTGTGCAACCTCAGCTTTGAAAGATTTTACTGAACCCTAGCTTCTTTAAAGATTACCTACAAAATTTTAAAATACCAGGGTGTCTGGTGACCATGAATACATTTCTCTTATGTTAAAGATGTTGTAAAAAATGTCAACAACTTTTCCTTTGCTTTTCTACTCATTCTCAAAAATCTGGGGGAAAAAACACCAAAACTACCAAAACTCCACAATGCTGATATAATATCAAGGTGTCAGGTTTGAATACAGAGTTTGAAAATGAAAATTAAAGGTACAGTTGACAACTTCCACAGCTGACAATGTAATCTATTCAGTAAAGCATATGTTTGCTGTTGTGAATGACTGGCCTAGTCAATGTGCTCCAGATGGTTATCAAATGTCTTTTCACTTATTAGACTCTTACATTTCACTCATGCCATCCTGACTGCTTTATAGTACCAGGTACATGATTAGAGAAATAAATTAAAGTATCTCCCCTCCTTTGTTTAAAATAAGTGAAAAGAAAACACCAACCAACCATCAAACAGTGGAAGCGTGCACTGTGGGCAAGGTAAATTGGAGGAGTCTGTCTCCAGTTTTGTAATGACTACCACTTTCCTCGTGAAAATCTGTCTCCTTGGCAAATCCACTGCCCCCAAAAAGACCGTCTGCAAATGTTTGTGCAAATGGAAATAGATTACAAGAAGGTGGCAGTGTGATTTCTAAGTATGAATGAAGCTGCTGATGTATTTTTATAACAGCAAATGTGTGTGTTTTAAATCTCTTCCTTTGGCATCACTTTTTGTTTAGGTGAATCTAGGACAAAAAGATGGACCAAACAGAAAATGAGTTTAAAATGAAGTCACTTGAGAATATGATTCTACTGTGATGTATAGGATACAGCTCTAGATCAGCCACTCTCTCGGATTTTATTGATCCTTTGGTAAGAAAAGTCCTGAATACATTATTGCTTTGTGAAAAGTAGTTAAGCAAACACTGTCTCTGCTCTGCAGCTGTTATAGGCACAGAATTAGAAAGTTGGCTTTTGTCAGGGAATTTTTTTAGATCTCATAGCCTAAGGGGTAAAAACCCACTCACATTAGCATTACTGTACACTGTATGGTGAGACTGATATTCAGATGTTTTACATAACAGTGTGAAGCTTCTACATGAATTTTTGGTTTTCTATTTTAGATCAAACAAATCACACTTAAAGATTGTACAGTTGCCACAGATACCTTTCCAAGAAGTTCCTTTATGCAGAGCTGGAGAGGAGGCAAGATGTTGGCATAGCTGTTGACCTAAAAACCTGCTATGCCAACATATTGTCATCTTTCCTGTCTGTTTGCGGCAGAGGGAAGTTCTACATTGCAATGGGCATTTGGAACATCTTTAGTCTTTATAGAGAACTTGAAATGTCATTTGTCTGGCCCTGCTTTTGAGTCAATGAGGCAAGTGTTTATTAGTTACCTAACAACCAAAGGAGGAACAGAATTTGACTTGGGTTTTTTTCTTACTCAAGTGACAAACAGCTTAACGTACTCTGAAAAATTTAGCGTGGAGATGCAGAAAGAAAGGGGCTTGAAGGGGGCCATTGGGGGACAGGACAAGAATTGAGTGTTTTTTCTGTCTAACCTCTACACATTTGCAGAGAGGTTATGAGTTGTCTGCGTATGAGTATTTCTGATTGCATAATATTTCCTCTTCTGATTGTATTCTCAGTCCCTGTGCACTTTTCATGTTTGTACTTTCTGTTAAGAGCCATCTAGTAAAGGGTGTTCAGCAATGAGAGTACAGTGGTAGTCATATAATGAATGAGCTTCTGCTAATGAAATGCTGTAGCTGCATTTCACTGATTTGTTTTCAATACTTAGTTAAGAAAAATGAAACAGTAAAACTTGATCTAGAAGGTCTCATGATTTTTGTACAGGGAACCTCATTAAAAACATAGGTTCTATGTAGCAATGTCATCATTCATGTATTTATTTTATGTAAGATGTTACTTCATACCATTAGAATTTTGCTTTGAGAATCTAAAATTAGAGGCTGGATCATGAGTAGTAGTGCTACTTGAAAAAACCATAGTGAAGCAGAACTTGATTCCACATTGCATGCACAAAATTATATGAAAGTACACATAAAAGCAGTCCTTTTACACTTACAACTCATTCTTGTCACTCAAGTATTGTATTTGATCTGTATATGGGAAAAAAAAGTTTATTATGATTAGGCTATGTCATTGCCAAACCTAACTTTGGGTTACTATCTGCACTTACCATAACAAAATTATTATAATGAAGTCTTCTTATTGCTTTCAGCTCTATAATATTCAGTGCTATTTAGCCTCTACACTTAAGCCATGTATCTACAGTGGGAGGTCATTCAAGTGATTGCTAAATGTTTATATAAAATTTATTGTATATAACACATTTTAGTATTTTAATGTACTCATGATGACAAACATGGAGCAGCACACCAAATATAGTTGCAGAAAATTCCATCATTCTAGCAAACATAGAGAATGCTCCTCTCCTGATTGATGTTGAAATTAATCTGATATTTAAATAACAAGGTCCGAAGGCAAAACCACGTTACTTTACCTTTTTTCTAAAAGCAGGAAGCAGACAGAACTGAAAATTCAGCTCTCCTGTCGTGCTAAACCTACCATGGATCCACAGAGCAGCTGTCTTCTTTCTTGTGACAAGGTGACTTCTTGCTCTCAAACAAGTAGTGTCCCATTATTTGAGCACCTAGCCTGTGGTACTGGACCTTGTGCTACTGTTCTAATAAGCAAAATAAATATTATTTGGTTTTCTGAAAGAAAAATAATGGTGAGAAGATACTTTACCTGTTAGAATGAATTAAAGAAAAATGGAGACAGGGGTTTGATATTGGAAAACAATGATTATGATCTGGTCCTTGTTGGGAGATATTAATCTTTGGCTTAATAAGCAAGTTTTAAATAAGAATAAGTCACTTAGAGTTATAACACAGTGTTATATTGATGCCATGATGATTTTTGCCTTTTCTTTTATACCCCTTTTATATACTTCTTCTATATTCTTAGAGCTTCTAGCCCAAATTCTTAGACTTAGGATATTGTTAAGCCAAGACACTAAACATCTTGGAAGCATCGCAGTGAGGGGTCAGAAGTACCCAGACACCAAGGTCTAACCGTGTTTAGTTCTTAATTTTAAAACCAGGGAAAGGCATCAATATAGCATGTTGTTTGCCTTGAATTTACTTGCTTTAGCATGTAGATTAGCTGAATTTTCTGGCGTTTTATACTGACAGCTGTGAGCTTTTATCTAGAGATGTTTCTGGCTGGAATAGAGTTAATTTTCTTAGTCATTTTCCTACTAGCACTTACAGTGAAAATAATGTTGATTACACACCAGCGTTTAAATTATTGCCAAGCAGTCCTTATTCTAAACCAAGAACTTCTTAGTTTGCCATACTCTACCAACTAAGCCAGTGCATCAGAAGCACAAACCAGAAGATGAGGAGGCCGCAGACCTCAGCAGAAGATGAGTCTCAACAAGATGAGAGCAGTTACTGGCCTGCCTGTGTGGTCGTGAAGAAAGAACCCAATAAGATGTTAGGAGGCTGCAGACCAAAAATTGCCATTGCACCAAGAACCACATTCAGGGTGCATGAAGAACAAACGTGTAAATGCTGAGGGAATAAAGGCCCACAGGTCTTTGTACAGGTTCCCTCACTAGACTAAGCACGCTCTAGCTGTCCTATTGCTGTACCATTCAATTGTTTTGTTATTTTTTCCTGCATGTTGGATGTCAGAAACTCTGCTGTGAGAAACCTAGGGTGAAGAAATTTATTTTTTAACACCCTCATTGCGTAGTGCAATGTTTTAGTGGTACGTTTGTAAAGCCTAAACAGTACTGGGTCTTATGCTCAACAAACTACATAGCATAAGCATATTCTATGATGAGATATGAGTTATGGCAAAATCATACTGTTTCTGTTGGAAACAACTGTGCTTTAGGAACAATATGTCTGCTATACTGTACATACTCTAAACTGTCTACTACATCATAAGACACATACTCAGTAAGTGCACTTCAAGTAAGGTATAACTGATTTACTTCTTTTGTACATATAAATTTAAAATTTGTATTAAAGGTAGTCTGATGTGTTCAGAAGAATGATAAACGGTGCAGGAAAGAGCTGAACAAGAACAAGGAAAATTATCCATATCTTTCTTGCCAAATACAAGACTGGGCAGAATTATAAGGAAGGGGAAGGCAAAGGCCTGGGGTGAGATTCTGACCTTGCTGGTGTCAGCACAACTATTGTTACATCTTTGTTTAGGATGAGGATATAGCCGTGGAATTGAGTTCACTGTTAGCAAGGTCTGGTTTAGAACATCTTCGATGAACTTCAGTCCTTAACAAGGCTCAGGTGTTGTGCTTTACTTACTGTCCCAACACCAGCACTTACATAGTCTGCTCCTGCTTTGTGACACAGATGTAGAGGAACTTGGAGGCCTCTTTGTGGTGATAAAAAAAAGAAGACAATTTGTCCGGGAAAGAGCTGGAGAATGAAATGTGTAAGTATTGCACCAGGCAGGCAAGTGGGTGACCTTCATTACTCATCAAGATTCAACAGCAGTTGGCCAGCTTGGCTCCTGTGACCATGGAAATATACTGTGAGTATAACGTATGTCCAAAATAGGAAAATACCGTGAATTGGGGTGGGGGGTGGGGGGCGGGAGAGGCAAAGGTAATTGAAAACTAGTAACACAAAGTATCTTCAGAAAAAGAGGAAGCAAAGAGACTTGATTTTTCCAGTGATTCCATTATTCTCTAGTCTGGATCTGGCATTTAGAATCTCTATCTGATTTCATGTGACTACATGTTCTGTATAGCACTGACTTTACTCTGCCCTGCTCCCTGGTAATTGCTAACACAATTGAGACATGCAGTGAGGCAAGAAAAAGCACAGAACAAAGGTTTCTCTTGTTTCATACTTTTGTGATCATGGCACAAGTAAAAACAAACTGCTTGTTTCAGTCTGTTGACTTGTCTGGAGAGCAGCAGTCAGGACTCTTCTGGAAGACAAAGGCCCAACCTCATCCAGATCAACTGCAAAAAAAAGAGGGAGATTATAACTGTTCACTCACAGCACACACAGTCCTAGTGCATAAGTCAAAACAAGAAGTAGTCCTCAGACGAAGCACTGTATTGAAAGCTGTTTGTCAACAGCGTTGTTGACTTCTTGTAATTTTTTTTTCAGGAAATGAACAAGACTTTGCTGATCTACCATAAAGAATGAAATCCGAAGGATAGAACACGAAAAGGTGAAGTTACATCTCAATTCAAAAAATGAATTTGAATCTAGGTTGACTCCTGGTCACAATTCATTAAAATATTCTTTTTCATAATCATGTAATTTTTTAGATTATTTTCCAAGAGCATACTCACACTAGTACTTGACAAACACTCAGTTTTTGATAGCTCTATTGAAAAAAGTCCCTAGCATTAAGTATTTTGGATGTACTTAGAAGCAGTTTCATTTACGTCTTCTGCCAGCTCTAGAGCATTTCTTCAGTAATTCAGTGGTAAATTGCATTATTTTTGTTAGCTGGTTTTTGCCCTGTTAAATCATTATTAAGATGAGGTACCTGTTTAAGTTTCAGGAGCTCACTTTTTGTATTCACTGCTGCATTTGTGTTCTTTTGGGGCTAAAAAGTTTTCCAATGCTGAAATACATGCCTGACTGGAGAGTAAGAAAAAGGGACACAATTGAATAGGACATGGAATGAAACTGTCTACTTAGTGCCATTCCAAGAAGAGTAGCTTAGGTTTACTTGAAAGATGATACAAAATTAATAATGGTACTAAAAAAGTAGTTTGTCTTGCTCAAGAACAAAAAGGGACTGGATAAAAGTTGGCGTATATACAAAAGGAAAGCTATTGCAAAGCTCTTTCCTCCTTTTCCATCCCCTGATGAAACTTGCTTACATCTTCTGCTGACCTGCACGCATGCGTGCATCCAGGAAGATTTATTGGTTGATTCACAGGTAGGTGAGGGTGTGTAGTAGCAATTCTGAACTACATTGGTAAGAATCTAGGTAAGTTATTTTAAAATGAACACAGCACCATGCCATTTTTGGGTTATCTTTCCTACCTCAACATCAGTCTCTCCTGAACCACAATAAACAAAAAAAAAATGTGCACAAGCATGAATAAGTGTCTTTCTTACACAGCACAAGCCCCCCTGCCCCCAACCAAAACTGCAATTTCTCTGAATAAATTTCACATTTCTTAAACCCCTGTCTTACAGTCAAGAAGCTGATTAATAAATTCCTAGCACTCGTAGGATATTATCAATCAAAGCATAAGAAATTTCTCATGTCTATCTTCAAATGCCTCTTATTCTTTTCCAAGTGTGTATCTGAACTAATTTTAATTCAAGTGGTACCTCCTCAGGCAATGTACCAAATTTACTGAAGTAACCATTAGCTGGATGGTCAGTCTGGGCTCCTGGATACTCATTTATGTAGATATGCCATTTCCAGGCACAATATACATAATCCAGCAAATTGATGTGATCATTCCCCTACCAAATGCTAAACTGTTTTCCAGCAATATCCCAACAAACACACTCCTCTGCTTCCATCTTCTGCTGAATTTGTAGAATATGGTCTAAGACCTAATCTGTGTATATATTTAACAGTGCTCAGATGAGCATATTCTCGTAATGGAGTCATAAAGCAAGTCAAAATTTACTTTAAAAAGCCCATCCAGAATTTGGGTGGCCTGAAAGGTCTCGAGTGCAGTGTGCCTTCTGAGCCCAGGGGTGACCTTGCTAAACCCTCACTTTGGAGAGCTACACAGTTGCTTTATCCAAGTGCCCAGACCTGCTGAAATGATGCTACAAGATTGCACCTTTTTTAATACTACTTTCTTTGACTTCCGGAAGAGTAAAGGATGGATGAAGAAGGGTGTAAATAATAAATACACGTAACTTCAATACTGCTAAGGAAGCTTGCTTGAATAACTGTGATTTCTTGCATACTGGTTACCTTGATAATGGCTTTTCAGTTCACAGCATATGGGTCTTCAGGCCAGCAGATTTCACTCTCTCTTTTCCATTCAGAAAGGAGGGGAAAAGTTATTGCCTAAGAGAAAGTCTCCGCAGAGTAACCAGCACCCTCTTGTGTTCAAGGCACGCAGAGACCAAACCCGGTGCCAAGCACCTCCGTATGACTCCGGAGCTTCATCCTGGAGCACCTTCCACAGCCCCAAACCTGACATAACAGCAGGAACCTGAAGTCTCATACATGTTTCTCCAGTAGCTGCTGGCTATTGCCAGGACAGGAAAGCAGAAATTAGCACGGCTATATGCACCTCACATGTTAATGTTCTCAAACATCATCAGAAACATTCAATCCAAACAACTGTTCCCCCAGTCTTTCTTTGGAGCTACCACTGCCTTTCCAAGAAGCTTGGGTGTCTCTCAAAATAGAGTTTACACCCTCTCTTCAACAGAAGCCAAGAAGTTCTCAATGGCTCTTCAGATCTCCAATTCTTCACTCAAGGGGAGAATTATGAGATAGAAATGGCATTAGAAGTAGTGTAATAGCAGTGAAATGGCCTAAGTAAATCCAAATCAGTACAAATATGCAGTTTGGCTAGGGTACAATACTAGTATCTAAACAAAAGAACAGCTGATGCAACCACCAGTGGATCAGTTCTCCAGCCACAGAACTGTCCCTGAAGTGTGTTGTTGTTGTTGTTGTTTTCCTGTTTGGATTACTTTGTACAGAAATTCAGAACTGCATATAGTTTGCATACAGTTCTCTGCAGAAACTTCTCAACATCTGCAGAGTTTAATTCCTGAGGGAATGGCACAAAGCTGTGTCAGGGGAGGTTCAGGCTAGGTATTTGGAAGAGGTTCTTCATCCAGAGGGTGGTTGGGCACTGGAACAGGCTCTGCGGAGAAGCAGCCACAGCACCAAGCCTGACAGAGTTCAGGAAGTGTTTGGGCAATGCTCTCAGGCACATGGTGTGACTCTTGGGGTGTCCTGTGCAGGGACAGGTGTTGGGCTTAATGATTCCTGTAGGTCTTTTCCAATTTAGGATATTCTATGGTTCTTAAAGAACTGCATATTTTTGCAGCTTTTTTTAATCCTCTCTCAGAATTCTGTAGTATATAATGCTCTTATTGCACAGCAGTCATTCTCCAAGAATCTTGCAGTAGAACCACCATTTTCTGTTTAATTCTGCGGTTTTCTCTATGAACAAAAAAACCAATCCAAGTATTTTGCACATTAATGTACTCTATGTACTGTATGTACTGTACTCTATTAGGCTTGTATCTTACTTACACAGAATTTTTTCATCTTTGCTAACTGAGTCTTGAATAACTTTTCCATTTACGAATACTGCTAAAACTAGGTAAATTTGAATCCAATTTGAATTCACAGTGACAAATGCAAAAAGATGTATAAGCTTGTAGTAGGTGAGTTAAATGAATGTAAAATATATTCTGAAGAACATGGGATGAAACAATAGTGCTGAATGCACTCATGAAGATAGATTAAAAGGATTACCATCAAAAGTAATTAACTAAAAAAATCAGCTTTATATCCTGAACCACTGAAAAGTGTTTCTTATGTATATAATGAGGGTGAAATACTACATACAAAAACCTGCTAGATCAGCTCAAGTTAGGGCATGACCTATTCTAAATTCCTGACATTTAATGTGTATCAGGAATACAAAAAAGTATGAGTGAGAAGGGATTTTAGCCCTTGCAGCCTTGGCAGGGCACAGTGAACCCATTCTAGGTGATGGACCCTTACATTCGCTACCCTCCATTTGTTCATTGTGGAATACTGTACCTGTACTAGTGTTTATAATAAATCGGCAGGAAAAAAAAGTCCCCTTGCTTTCTGATACAAATAAATTAGTTAATCCCTCCTTGATTCTGCTGTTTAAAAAGACAGGTTCACCATCTATTAGTCTCCACATGAGTTTAGTATCACAATTTAAATAAAACCAAAAATTCTGTATTCAGATGTAGAAAAATATCCTCCCCTGATGTACTTCATAGAGATTGCTGTTAATTCTATCAATACAAATGAGAGGTGAGGTTACAATAAAACTATGGCATGTACAACATCCTCTGTGGTTATGCCACCCAGGAAGTGATAATCTCTCACTTACCTTTTATGCTTTTCATTATGTTCTTAATTTTAGTTGCATTTTTTTAAGCACATCATTGTATTGCCATGATTAGTATCATTTCCGTGATCTCTGTCTGGCAAAGATGTGCACTTTGGTCCAAAGTGTTACCTGTTTTGTGGATAAATGCAAGAAGCCAACTGCCAATGTTGTCTCCCAAATTCACAACCAAAATTTAATTATGCTTTAAACAATTCTGCATATCAAAGAAGTCTTTATCTTGGCCTGGAAGATACTGAAGCAGTCTTTTAATGCTTAAGTTATTGCATTTCTTAATTGACTCTGTGGTTTAATTTCTTTAATTCCTTATAGATGTCATGAAAATTTGATTTTAAAAAAGTGTCAAACCTTTAAACATGACTTGTAAAATCTTGTTGCAAATATTCATGAACTCAATGACTATTCTGAAGGCTTGTCATGGTTTGACACTGGCCAAATGCCAGGCACCCATGAAAGCTGCTCACTTACCCTCCCCTGCCACAGCTGGGCAGAGAAGAGAAAAAATTAACAGAGTTCATGAGTTGAGATAAGGACCAGGAGAAAACACTCCAAGGGCAAAACAAGCTCACCTCAGAGGTACAGAGTGAGTTTATTACTAACAAAATTAGAGGAGGACAAGAAGAAGTAAAATAAGCGCTAAAAACTCCTTTTCCCCCAACACCTCCCTCCTTCCCACCGACACTGCAAGGAGACAGGGCATGGGGATTTGGTCAGTTCATTACCTGAGGTTTTTTTCCACTGCTCTGGGAGAGAAGTTGTTCCCCTGTGAGACTATGGAGTCCCTCCCATGGAAGACAGTTCTCCGTGAACTTCTCCAGCATGGTTCCAATCTCATGAACAGCAGTCCTCCCAAAACTGCTGCAGCGTGGTCACTCTTCCACGGGGTGCAGTACTCCAAGGATAGGCTGCTTCAGGAAGGAGGTCTCCCACTGGATCACAGCCTCCTCCAAGCATCCACCAGCTCCGGCACGGGCATCTCCTCCACGGGCTGCGGGTGGATCTCTGCATCCTCCGTGGATCCCCAGGGGCTGCGGGGGGATCTCTGCATCCCCCGTGGATCCCCAGGGGCTGCAGGGGCACAGCTCCTTCACCATGGTCTGCACCTCAGCCTGCAGAGGAATCTCAGCTCTGGTGCCTGGAGCACCTCCTGTCCCTCCTTCTCCACTGACCTTGGTGTCTCCGTGTTGTTTCCCTCTCATGTTCTCACCTCCTCCTCCACTGTGCACCCCACCTTGTTTCGATCTTCTTCTTAAATCTGTTATCATGGAGGTGTTGCCATCATCTCTAATTGACCCAGCCTTGGCCAGCAGCATGTCCATCTTCAGAGCCATCGGCTCTGCCAGACATGGTGGAAGCTTCTAGAAGCTTCTCACAGAAGCTGCCTCTGTGGCCACCCCTACTACCAAAAACCAGGCCGTGCTAAACCAGCACGAGGCTATGATAAAAAAAGGTGAACAAATGCATGATTGCTCTACAGAGCTTTTTGAAAAAAACAGATAAATTTCTAGCTGATACAATAGAGGAGAGTGTGCCTGAAAATTGTGTGCCATTAATGAATTCTAAATAGTCTGGAAGTTAAGTCAGGGGAAATGTACTTTAACCAGATCAGTACAAGTAGACATGCTGGAGTTCCAGCTCCGTAAGGGAGAAAGTCAGTGTATCTAGTGTGACCATAAGAGTTAATAAGTCTGTTGTGAAGAATGGTAGGGTATGATGTCTTTTTTATAGAGTCATAGAATCAATCCTTTGGGTTGGAAGGGACCTTTAGAGGACATCTGGTCCAATACCTCCTTGCAAGGAGCAGGGACATCTTCAACTACATAGGTTGCTCAGGGCCCTGTCCAACCTGACCTTAAGTGTTTCCAGGGTTGGAGAACCTATTACATCTCTGGGGCACATGTGCCAATTTTGCATCCTCATAATAAAATTACTTCCTAATACCCAATTTAAATTTACCCTCTTTGAGTTTAAAGCCACTTCCCTCTGTCCTATTACAGCAGGATAATACTAATAATATTCTTTATTATAAGCCCCCTGTAAGTACTGAAAGACTGCAACAAGATCTTCCCAGAGCCTTCTGTTCTCTGAATGACCCCAACTTTCTCAGTCTTTCCTCATAGGTGAGGTCTTCCACCCCTCTGATCATCTTGGTGTCCCTCCTCTGGACTCACTCCAACAGGTCCCTGTCCTTCCTGTGCTGGGAGCCCAGAGCTGGATGCAGTGTTCCAGGTGGGGTCTCAGCAGAGCAGAGCAGAGGGGCAGAATCCCCTCCCTCCCCTGCTGCCCACGCTGCTCTGGATGCAGCCCAGGACACGTTTGGCTCTCTGGGCTGGGAGTGCCCATGGCTGGGCCATGTCCAGCCTCTCACCCACCAGCACCCCCAGGGCCTTCTCACAGGGCTGCTCTGAACTGTTCGTCCCCAGCCTCTGCCAATATTGGGGGTTGTCCTGACCCAGGTGCAGCACCTTGCACTTGGCCTTGTTAAACCTCAGGAGATTCCTATGGGCCCACTTCTCAAGCTTGTCCAGGTCCCTCTGGATGGCATCCTGTCCTTTAGGAATGTCAACCACACCACTCAGCTTGTGTCATCTGCAAACATGCACTTAATGCCGCTGTCTGTGTCACTAATCCAAATACAGACCCCTGAGGGACACCACTTGTCACTGATGTCCGTCTGGACATTGGGCAGTTGACCACTTCCCTCTGGATGTGACCATCTGGTCAATTACCCATCCACCAAGCAGTCCACCCATCAAATCCATCCCTCTCCAATTTAGAGGGGAGGGTGTGGTGGGGGACTATGTCAAAGGCCTTACAGAATTCTAGATAGATGATATCTAGCTCTTCTCTTGTCACTTCACCAGAGAAGGCCACTGGGTTGGACAGGCAGGACCTGCCTTTGGTGAAGCTGTGCTAGCTGTTTCACATTAAATCCCTGTTCTCTGTGTGCCTTAGCACAGCTTCCAGGACTATCTGTCTTCCCATGCACAGAGGTGAGCCCTCACCAGCATCCGCTCTCTCTCTGCCAGACCCTGAAATGTAACTTGTGGTTCACAGCTGCAACCCAGCAGCTGATTCTTAGCTTTGATGTGATCATTTCTGTGAATCCTGTAGGATCCTACAAGACAATCAGAGGACCAGAAGAAGGGAAGGACTTCTGAGACAAAGCCTGGCTGCTGGGTGGTCGTTCTGTTATCGTAGTGCCTGCAAGTGAGAAGTTATTCTGCCCCCCAGGCAAAACAGGCAGGATCTCCAAGTTACCATCAAGTCGATTACCACATACAAAACAGTATTTGCCATTTACTAGGGAGGAACTAAAAGAGCAACACTTGAATGCCTAATCAGTATTTGTTTTCATTTCCAATCTCATTACAGCTGCTACTGCAGACAGGCTGTGTGGAAGGGCTCCAAGCAGGTCCCACACACCTTCTGCACAATCTTGCCAAAATCTGAAGGCCCACACCTGAGCTGGAAAGGGGCTCACGCAGATGGGGTGAGGTGCTGGGGGTGTGAAGGAAGGACCCAGGTAAGGCTGCTCAGGTTCCTGAGTTCCTTTCTGTGCAGCCTCTCTTCCCAGTAAGGGAGAATCATCTCTTAGTGACCTAAATCTGAAGGGTGACTTGCTGGCAGTTGTAAGGAGTCACAGGTTCTCTAAACAGGCAAAGTATAGCTGCATGTTCCATTTTGCTCTATTGTAAAAAAGAAAAAAAAAAAAAAAAAAAAAAAAAGAAATAAATCCAATCCCCAAAATCCCATTCATCACTGTTAAGCTAACACAGTCGTTTAGACGAGAGACAGCTTCGTGCTGAGAACGTCATTCTATGACAACACTGCCACCTCTTGTTCTTCTGCTGGTTTCATTTTTGCCCAGCTCCAACCTGTGGTGGATACACCACCAGCAGAACGGCATAAACTCTTCACTGCTTTTGTTAAACTGAAACCTTACAAGGAACAGCAACTGACTGGATGCAATGTCATGGACTTCTATACACGTTACAAAAAGGTAGAAAACATCCACATATTCTATTGATCAGTGCTGATTAGTGTGTAGCTATATTCTCTGCTAACTCAGAGAAGGAGGCACTGAAAGAAATGGGGTGGGGAAACATGCGGGAACAAACCAAACCTACCACAACAACAAAAAGACCCCCCAGAATCTGAGAAGAAGCAAAACCCACCTCAGGAGAAAATGTCATGGGGTTTGTCCAGTATATGTGAAATACATTTCATCCATGCAACGTTACCTCCAAACTCTGTGACTTCTGATGTGAACCTCAGTTGTCCTCTCAGTACTTGTGCCATCTGCTACCCCAGGGGCTGCCACCCAGAGGCATACATATTCAAAATGCTGGTTAATGAAAAGCAGTGCCTGCCTCCACCAGGAACACCAAGCCCGAGAATTATGTAGAGCCTCCTGGAGAAGACTTGGCTGCAGATGAGTAATGTAAGTTGATCATCTTTGTCTTTGAGTTTTGACTAGGTGGTCTCTGGGAAGAGGTTTGCTCTAGAAGAAAGTGGATCACACTGTGCTAGCAGGTACAACATAGGGAAAGCCCACACAAGGCAAGGAGAAGAGAAAAACTGGCTGGGCCTCTTTGTCCGGCTGCTTGATATTCTACTAGCTTCTTCATTGGAGTTGAATTACTGACAAGGTGGGGTTTCTGTGTGGATTCCTTGATTTCTAGCACTATATTTCATTTTTATTTATTTCAGATAGCAGTAGTATATAACACCCTCTTGAATGAACACCTTTTTTCTAGACTTTTTCATGGTGTCTCCCTATGTTTCAGTCTTCATGTGTAGAGTAGCTGAAAACAGGGTTAATATTTTAGCCAAACCCAAGTGCCTGGGAGCTGCCAGAAGCCTCCAAAACTGGTGAGAAACCCAGGCACACAGCACTGATGCCCTGGGCTGTGGGGCCAGCTGAAACTTCTGGTCAACCCACCACACAGAAAGAAATGACCTGAAAACCAGCCTGTCAGGAGCAGTTTTCACATCTCCTTCTAGCTGGAAGATCCAGTCAAAAAGAAAAATTTGGTCTTCAAATGGAGTTGGCAGGAGGCAAGCAGATTTACGGTGGTTGAGTTCTAATTGGATAGGACTTCAAGCAGCTGGTTTTTCTACTTCATACTCAGTTAACTTACTAATTCTGAACCACAGTTATTGAATCCAGACTTCCTTGCAACCCCCTCTGGTGTCTAAGCCCAAGATGAACCTCAAAAACTGTGCTTCTTGTTTTGGATATGTTGTGTGTCAGGCCCACCTTGGAAGTGTTAATAAGGAGATATTTTCATTTTTAAAATTGTGTCATTTCATGTAATTGATTTCAGGAGTGAAAGATACACAAATGCCAATTCTCCTGACTCTTACAGCACAAGTCTCTCTCCTCGCCTATTTTTTTTTTAATCTCTGCAATAGAAATAACTGTAATGTAATGTAAGTGGTTATGTATATAACCAACATGCTAAGAGCCCCCAGGTTAGTGCACACAACATTGCAGAGAGTATTGTCATAATGTCAGTATCATGAAAGTAAACCCTAAATCCTGATTTCTTAAGTTAGGTTTTAGATTTATAATTTTGATCTTTATGTAAACCACATTTATAGGTTTGAGCATTATAATCAGGCAAAACAAGAACTAAAATCAACACTTTAGGTGAATAATTCTTCGTATATTTTAGTCCAATATTTCACGTTTCAGTCGAGTTCTGTGTAAATACACCTTCAGTAAATGTTACATGTAGATTCAATCTACACCACCAGTTCATTGAGAGGATTGTGGTACCTGGGGCTGGACACAGCCCTGAGG
This sequence comes from Daphoenositta chrysoptera, assembly GCA_013397915.1. Taxonomy (NCBI): domain Eukaryota; kingdom Metazoa; phylum Chordata; class Aves; order Passeriformes; genus Daphoenositta; species Daphoenositta chrysoptera. The sequence goes on from VZRO01000336.1 coordinate 319,804, forward strand.
GGACCATCAAACAGCCAGAGTATGTGCTCTCTGCCTGAAAGCATCCCGTACCAAAATTGAACAGTCCTTGTTATTGTTTGTATGGGAATCAAACAGAGATGCTACACAATGATTTCATTATTCCATGAGAAATCAAGGATTTCTACAATAGCTCTGGGAAATACCATAAAAACACGCACAAGCAGTTACGAGTTTATAAAACCTGACACTTGCCTCCAGCCCTGCAAATGCACTATCACACCTCTCCCCCGCAGGCATTACTCTCCCACGGTCACAAAAGTTGCAGGCAAAGCTGGTTAACACTCTTGACTGCTCTATCCCTGCCCACTACATATCCATTTCTCTCTGGGAAGTCCTCCGTGAACAGTGTTCCCACCAAGTGCACCAGGGCTCTTGCCTTAATTTAACCCTCCCCTCCTGACTCCCCCACAGGCACAGTCCCCCAGGGCAGTACTCCTTTACCCATGAATGGCATTACCCAGTCTTGTGGCCCCACCTGTTAAAACAGCCTTCACACTCTGGGTGTTTTCAGCTACCCTTTATTTTGTCCTTCTCTGGGCTAAGAAGAGCTCATTCCTGTCCTGGAAAATAGTAATTAATAATAATAACAATAAACCCCAGCAACAACAATACCAGCAATAATAACAGTAGTAATACTGAGAGCAAAATGAGCAGTGATGGGTCTCTTTTTGAAGTCGGCTTCTTTGTACCTGTTTCAGTCAGAATTGCTTATGTGCTCTTACTGTTTAGGAGTAAAACAAAAGCCTTTTTCTCACAAAACTCTGGGTTTCTCACCTAAATTTGTGCCCTCTTCAGCATGAAGTATGAAAACTCCTTGGATGTCTTTCCCCTGTGTCTGCCTTGGCCCATGCAGCCCCTCATCTCCATGCTGATAGAATCAAGAGCTGGTTCTTGCAAAGACACCCATGGATGAATTGTGACAAAGGAGAGGCAAGAAGTTCCTTCAGGGATCCATAGTTTATGGGAATCAAACACAAGGTAACACAGATGATCCAGCTCATGGTGGTTGCCCCCCATACAATGCCTCCCCAGACAAGTCCCTGCAGCTGGGACACACCGTTTACTTTCCCAAAGGAAAACTTGAGGTCTTAAGCCTCTGTGTTCATCATAGTCCCTCTGGGTGCCTGTGGGGAGGGAGCAGACATCAGCTGAGCAGCACCAGAACACATGAACCTTGGTTTCTAGTCCTGTCCTGACGTGGCTGATGGCACACAGTAACACTTGCAGTAGTTTTGGAGAAACCCTTAGCCTCTCCCTCTGAGTGCTAGGGATTCCCATGTGAATTAAAACACCCAAAATACCATCATCAGAACACTGACTTTATTAATAGAGACAAACAAAGGATTAAAACACGTTACGAGTTTGCTGAAACACACAGTGTACCTGTGGAGGACAGACATATTTATATACATCAGTTCATTGTAGAAACGTGAGCCATTTGGTCTAGATGACTAGGATATCCCCAGGTAGTTTGCAACGAATCCAGACAGCTTTCTCTCCGTGGTGGCCCTGGTAAAGCAATCGATTTCCCCCCAGCCCCACCCCAGCCAGGCTGGTACCAGACCCCTGTACACCACCAGTGTCTCATGCAGGACTTTCTACAGCACAGGCTGAGCGCAGCTGGATTTGGCCTGAGGCCAGCGGTGTGGGTGAACCCCACCCACGGCTGTGGGCCGCATGTCCTGGGGTGTGCCGAGCTGGGTCCTCTCAGAGAAGAGGCAAGAGAGAGGGGGTCAGGGTGCTTTGGACACACCCGCATCCCGCCTCCCCCTGCTACCCCCAACCACCCCAGGGGAATCCCTCGCCCCGGCTCCTCCGGCCGGCAGTGCGTGGATATTTCCCGCCCGAGGAAGGAGCCGGACAGCCCGGGGCACTGCATGGGGTCAGCACCGCTTCCCGGCACGGCTTTGGCACTACTCGGGTCTGCACCGGGACGGCACTGCAGCTCCCGGGACCGGCACCTCTACTCCCAAGGCACGGCCCGGTATTTTCCTGGACGGACAAAAACAAGCGGGGGAGCAGGGGAGAGAGAGGACGGGGTGGGGCAGGGGAGAGAAAGAAAACAGCTCCACGGATGTCGGATGTCACGGACGGCGTTACACGGGCGACGCGGCGGCTTCTCGCTGCGTTTCTCGGGCGGAGGAGCTGCGGGAAGTCGCTAGCACGTCGGGGCGGCCAGACGTCGGTGCCTGCGCTCCCGGCGGCTTGTCCCGGAGCGCCCCTGCTTACAGGCACTTGAGAAGGAAGGAATTGCACGAAGTCCCCCGGGGGCAGTCGCAGAGCTTCCCGATGCGAGCCCCTTTCCTCACGGCGCACTGCTCCCCGGCGTCGCACTGCGGGCAGCGGC
>VZRO01000336.1:322845-365668 GCA_013397915.1 Daphoenositta chrysoptera
CCGCCCCACTCGGTGCCCCACGGCGCCGGCCGGCCCTCCCCCTCGGGACAAACAGCGGATCCCGGGGGGAACTCTGAGGGCGGCCGGGGGGAAGGTGGCCAGCCCAGCCGCACCCTGCCCGCACTCCCTGTGCTCCTCCACCCGATCCCGTGTTACGTGAGAAGAGTGGGAAACTCTTCCCTCGCTCCTGGGGGCTGGGATGGTTGAGGGAGAGGGTGGACACTGGACACAGAGAGATGAAAGTGCAAGTTCGGCTTACAGACTTGGGAGACTAGGCTTGGAAATCAACACAGGGATCTGACAGGAGGGAAAGTAAGTACCCCGTGGGCTAAGGAAAAGCACGACGTGATGGAAGGCAGAGCCATGTGGGAGGATTAGCCTGAAGGAGTGGGGTGGGGGAGATGGTAGATAGTGATGATGAGCAACAAGCTGATGAGGATGTGAATGCTTGAATAAGGACAGGTGGGAAACAACAGTGTGGGGAGGCTCAGGGCCACCGAGAGCAAGGTAAGAAGCAGCATCAAAAGGCCCAGGATGAAAGTAACTGCTAATACATCAAGCAGAACTGTGAATGGTGCTTGAGGTCAAACATCATATCACGGATCAGGTTCTTTGGGAGCATCATACACCCCGTGTGTGAAATGAGGCCACCTCTGTTTCAGGACAGAAGAGCAGTTGCCAAAAGGCGATCTAGCATCAGTGAACACATATCAGATCCCCACTGACGTTTGGTTCTGCAAGCCCAGTGTCCACTGAAAAGATCCCTGGCAGGCTCAAACCTGTCCAGGTGCCATGGCCATAGTGGTGGCAGGGGCAGCTCTTCCCATTAGGAAAAGCAGTGGCATGCTAAGAAGAGCATCTAAGATGAAGGACAGTGCTCAGCTTTCTCCAGCCTCCTCTGGGCCAAGGCTGGGGTAAAACAGGGTCGCTGAGGAGCAGTTTTGCTGGCATGAGACATTTGGCCATCTGGTTGTTGGGACAAGGAGGCAGAGAGCTGGGTCTGCCTGTGAGGAGGCTTCACTTCAAGCTCACAGCTCTGACGTGGCTATGGCGATGTTCTTGCCTGCAAGTCAACAGCAGCAGGAACTGGGCTGTGTCTCCTTAAGTGAAGGGAGGATTATTTGGAGAAGGAGGAAGCTGGAAAACCTTGTTAACAAAACTCTCCCAGCTGGTTATTTGTAGGGAAGCTAAGAAGGGGAGGTAGGAACAGCTTGAAAAGGCAATACAATGTGAGCACACACACAAAGAAAGTTGTTTTTAAAAAAAATTAACAGGTCCAGGCATGTATTTTTCCAAGTAGGAAGGCATTCTTTAAAGGGAACAACAGGAGTGTGGTTTAGCAAGTAATTTTCAACAGCAGCATTTTGTTTTAGGCAATAAAAAGGCTCTGATCTCTCTATCACGTTGCTTGCCTCCAGTGCTGCGTGTTCGCCTCTTGCTGTTACCTCCTCCCACACACTCCTATTGATCATCACGTCCAGCAAAGGTCTCATTTGTAATTGCTGGTCAGAGTAGAGATCCTCTGCCTGCTTGCGTGGCTAAGTTTCATTTAGCCACAGGGAAGGCTAAGATTTCAGACATCACGCTGGTGGCAAACCACTCATAGTAAAGCCTAGGCTTTGCTCCAGGCTGGAGAAAAACACAACCACGTGCAGTACTGAAAATGATGGGTGTGCTAAAACAAAGTTTCTTAGAACAGAGAAACAACCCAGGCTATGAAAAATGCAACACTTCATACGGAGAGGCAGATATATGGCCAATTCAACTTAAAAGGCAGCATCTGTGAAGCCTGACCAAAAATTCAAACCATATTTTATAGTATGAGGATTACTCATGCAGTGTTGCACATACCAGAAATGCTCAGAAAACATCACTTTTCTTTCCAACTTGCACTTCCAGTAAAAAGCTGAATTTAATATTAGCTACTCCAGTAAAATTATTGTTGAATGTGGAGGCAATTAAAAATTTCTGTTTCCAAAAGTCATTATACCTGTCTGGCTACAGACACAGATAGAACTGTGTAAATTTCTGTGCCTGTTACGGTTTATATCACACTGCCTCTGCAGACATCACTGTCCCTTGTTCCCCATTCACCCATTCTTGTACACTTTGTTCCCAGCACTAGGGGATAAAAAATCAGCAGGATTAATATCAGCAGGATAGCTGAATATTGAGTAAGAGTGTCAGAAGCTACCGGGGAAAGAGCAGAAAAAGGGTCAAGACATAAAGCCACAAAATCATTGTTTACAATTACAGAAGAGCAGGTACTTTCTAACAGCATCAGCAGCCAGTCATAAGACAGCTGGCTATGGAATGACGGGAGCCTGTGGCACTTCAGAGCTCAGCTCTGGACAATATGCACGAAATTCCATCAGACCTTGGGGACAGACAGCTCTTTAGTACCTAAGTACTAAATCAAGCTTCTCAAAGCTAACTTCGTGCAAATGTTATTGCAGACAAGGTACAAACAGAACACTACCAATGTGCATTAGCAGCTGTACATCAAATGGACAATTTTGAAAGTCATGCATGCTTTTCATAATCACATTCTTCCATCATGATCAATTAATTAAGTGTACTTCTAAAAGCAGGAAAAGAATGGAGGTTTATGTTGATGCTGCTGAGCAGTTCTGAAGCATTTATGTGTGTTCTGGTTTTGGCTTGGCATAGACATAGAGCTGGATGGATTTTAGGACTACTAGACTGTAGAGATTAGTGTCAAGCGTTTGAACAAGTGCCTCTACTGAACCAGAGACATGAAAATGGACATCTGGCTTTAAGTGGATGCTTTAAGGCTTTGCAGAAAGGCATTGGGCTTTTATAAGTGTCTTGTTAAATTGCCTTAATTTATAAGCCACAGTTAAATAATATACCATCAATGGTTTTCTGAATCAAGACATTTCTTTGGCTGAAACCTTGAACAGCGAGTAAAATCTAAGATAAATCAGAGTTCTGCCATATCTGAAGTAATAAGAGTCCAGGGGCATACTTGAAAGATAACATCTATTTCAGCAGGAGATAGCAATTCATCTTGATGAATAATAGATTGGAAAAAAGCCATTTAAATAAAAGATGGGTTCTCAGAACAACAGTACATATACCAATGCCCACACAAACACTGAGGCTACAAACTCCCCATTAAACTAACCCCATATGGGTGGAAGAGCAGTGGGAACAGGTCCCCAGTGGCCTCTCCATTTCTGCAGGCAGAGCTATTGCAGAGGCTGTGCACTATCCACGTCTCATTTCAGCCCTGGGAGCAGACTCGTAACGATTGTGTTCCAGAGGCTCTACCTCGATGTTTCTTAAACAAACTGCCACCAATTTTGATTGAAGACCAGGTTTTAGCTCCCAGGTTCCCAGCACCTTCCTAGCTACCACGAAAATAAGAAGGAAAATGGCAATGGGTACATTTTTACGATCCATCCTGAATTCACCATCTCAGCCCAGGTAATTTGAGAAGGAAACCCTTGGTTACTGAGAAGCTTAGCCCACCTCATTCACAGCTTCCCATTTCGTTCTGTGGAGGTGTTTGAAAACACCCTCAAGGTCAGAGTGTCAACTCTTTTAAACTCCTTGTAGTCAAAGGTTAACCTCTTAAATGGACCATGTCCAACTACAAACGAGAAACAGAAGGAGGTAACCTCTTGGCCTTCCCTCTTCTCAGGGGCAGGAGGGAGGCACACAGCTCAGAACAGCTATGCTCAAGGCAAGACTAGATGGGAGCAAAGATCCCCAGGAAGTCCAGAGCACCACATGTGATGTCCTGGTCCACCACACTTCGTGTGCTTGATGTGGCACAGCTATTTCCCTTGTTCCTCAACCTCCATCTGAAAAACCAGTGCTATCCCAAGTACCACCAGTAGGGAAACAGATTAGTGAACTGGTTCAGTACTACACTGAAGAAGTTATGTGTACCAGAGAAGAGTAGGAGAAGTCTTCAAATAGTCACCCACAGCTTGTACATTGCCTCTGCCATCAGGAGTATTACACCCTTACAGTGGCAGCTACCTTTAACTTAGGTTTATTTAAAATTTCCTTTCATTCCAAAAGAGATCCCACTGGTAGCACAATACCAATGAAAACTGAAAATTACTGTTGTAATGGCATCCACGTTAAACCTAAAAGGTAGCTGCTACTGCAAAAGCATGAGACTCCTGGTGACAGACACAATGCAAGAGCTCTGGGTGATTATTTTGAGACAGCATCTACCAACATCATCAAATGAGGTACAAGCATGGGGAACAACTCCTCACTCCTGCTGCCTCCACAGAAAAAAATGTTTTTGAGCAAACCTCTGGGCAGCAAGAGACCACCTCAGTGATCAGAACACCATCACACACAAGGGGCACTGTGTACAGTCAGTGCCCCATACAGAATGCATCACAGTAATACGCAAAAGCTTTTCCCAATTAGCTGTGCAGTGGAGGAGTGATAACCACTAGTGACTCTGAACTGCTGTTCTGCACAGAAGATCCTGCTCAGTAGTGACTGCTAACCAGATCATGCTGATAAGATGCTTAGCCTGTGATGATTAATTTAATTTGCTTGACATGTTTCCAAAGCTAAGTATTATAAATGTAGAACACTCCTATTTAATCAGAGATGTTTTGACTTTGCTTGCACACATATTCAGAGGAAGAAATTTTGACAAATGTAAAGAACTGTCTTTTCAAATGTAACATGCAACAGAGAGTTACCCTTCTCAGAAGCATCTTTCCAAATTTACCTGCTTCTATCATGTGTATCCCACGATTATCTGTTACTGTTTCCAACGTGGCATGATTTAATTACCAGTGTAATTGAAAGAACATATTCAAAATAAAAATATTATTCAGAAGAGATCAGACTTCTTAGCAGAAACAGGCAGTAGTTCTTATGGCTTTGGGAGTGACAGACAGGTGAAAGTGACCCCCATAATTAAGAAGAGAAGGACAAGTACCTGAACTGATTATTCAGCTGGAGTAGGAGAAAATACAGTGTGTTTCTTATTGGAAGCCACTAACAGCATATCAGGGTCTGAAACTACTTTTCCCCCTGCTTATATTTTATATATATATATTTATATATGTTATAAACCTGTATTTAAAAGCAGGGTATTTTTAAAGGCATTTCAGAAGCCTACTAACCATAAATTATTTCACTTTACTTTCACGATCAAGAAATCTTGGGTCTATGCCAGACATGTTCACAAATGTGTGTAGAGAGACAAGAACAAGTGGCACAAAAGCACAGCTCTGTGCCTAGTTGGCAGTATTTTAAACTATTATTCTCTGTTAAATATTTAATATACTAAGAACATGCATGTAAGCATGGGAGTGCAGACCTACAGAAGTAATCTTTCTAGTGGTGCAGAACACATCAGGCTTTGGATACATTTCATCTCAGTAAAAAGAGAGGGAAAACTGCTCTTTTAGTGCAATACAGAGGTGTGCCAGAGACCACACAGCTCAACATATGCTAGGCTGTCTGGTTTCTATATCGAAGATCCCCATTCCAAAGAATTACTTTATTTTCTCTTTTGCATCTGTCTGAGACACAACTGGGAAGGCTGGTAGACAGCAGACCTTCCATCCTTCTCCTGAATCCAAGGGGAATTCCTCTCCACACAAGCCTAGGAAGATTACAGCTAGCATCTCACCCAGGATGATCACTCCCCTTAGAAGTCTTTCCTCTCTCCACAGGCCAGCACAGGATACGACCTCTCTTCATGTACACCGGCTCTTCTTGGATTTGACTCTTAGTTAAGAATATTTCTGGCAATGGCTATCTGGGCACCTCTAGAGCAAAATCAGATAAAATAAAACCACCTTCCTATTCCCAGCTAGAACAGTATTTCGTTTCTACAAGGTGCAATGTTTCTGAGGAGAACAAATAAAATGACAGACACTGAATTATTGAAAAACTTTATACTCCATCAAGCTACCCTAAATAAATCAGAATAACCAAAGCAGTCCAGCATCTCAAAACTCCTTAAGTCAGTGGATTTCAGGCTTCTGCTCTGAGTGAAGCATTGATCCTTGTGGAGAGAACACTCTGTCTTTGTGAAACCAAAATTACCAGAAGGACCACACGCCAAGATGTTTAAACACCTTTGCAGCCAATCCCTGTCTTCACACATGCTCTCAGCAACCTGCTGATTTCACAGATATCAGCACACACTTCCATCTCTTCCAGAAAACATTATGCATCCATCAGGTTCAATAGTTGTTTTGACTTCAGGGAACCACACAGACGAGCAATGCTTTTTGGATGAAAGCCAGAGACAGAACAAGATGACAACAACTGCATGAAATCTGTAATTTCATGCCGTGTTGAAGTCCCTGTCTGCCCTTACAGCACATCACTTTCACAAAAATTATTTACTAGCAAATGTGGGTTTTTCTTTGTTGGGACTGCAAAAATATTTTATAGGAGACATACAAAACAGAATTAAAAGAAACAAAGGAGCTGATAAGCACCAAATATGTAGCTTACTTTGCACGTTTATTTATATAAGATAGTATCAGTAGTTTCTTGTCAAACATGGAAGTATAATGCTAGAACCTACAATTTATTCATGCAAGGCAGTTATATAAGCACTTAAGTGACTAATCTCAAATCACTATCAAAAAACTGAAGCACTGGGTGACAATTACAGTCAGTGAAAATAATGATGAAAGTTTCATTATAAATAGCATCTTACAAATCATTGTTTTTAATCACCGCAATATTGTAGTTAGTATGCTGCCCAGCCCCAAGTAAAATATACAGAGGTAATTTTGATGATCACGTGTTTAAGTTTACATCCTGAAAACTCCAAATTCTGTCTTCTTTGTGGGTGCATTTAGTGCTGCGCTGAGACTGAGGCCCAAAACCAGTCTTGTGTCAGCTGGATCAATAATTCCATCATCCCATAATCTAGAGAAAAACCAAAAACATAACAAACCAAAACTTTTAATAATTAAAGGAAATCAACATATACAGCTGGTATATTTTCAAACCCATGAAACTGGAAATGGTTTATATGAAAGAAAGAGGAGTAAAATAGCTAAATTACACTTAAAACAATGGAGTCAATTCACGCTGTTCATCAATGCAATAGACTGGTGTGCACTACTCCATGGAATTAGCCTTCTAGAACAAAGTATACATTTTAGATAAGTGAAGAATGTCAGACCTACATATTTTAAATAAATTCTTCATACTTAATCATCTCCTTAAAGAAAAAAGCCCTCTTTGCTTGTTTATGTCCATGTGGAGAATGACCATCTGTCAATGACCTATCTACACTATTCAGGTTAATTCAACTGCCAGATGAGAATGATACAAGTGTTTATTCTTTCATCATGAAAACGCCAGAATAAATTTCAAGTATTTTCAGAATTTCTGTGGTGGGTTGACTTTTGTTGGATTCCAGGTGCCCACTGGGCCACTCTATAACTCCCCCTTCCCAGCTGGACAGAGGAAAGAAAATAAGATAGAAAACAACTCACAGGTTGAGATAAGGCACTTTACTAAAGCATAAGTGAAAGTCTGCGTGTGCACAAAGAGAAAAAAAACCCAACAACTTCATTCTCTACTTCCCATCCGCAAGCCACTTCCGGCCACTTCCCAGGAAGCAGGGCTTCAGCATGTGTGGCATTTGCTTGGGAAAGCAAACACTGTAAATAACCAATGTTCCACTTTCCTCCTCCTTTCCTTAGCTTTTAGGAACTGAGCTGAAGTCATATGCTATGGGATATCCTTTTGGTTAATTTGTGCCAGCCTGGTTTTGCCCCCTCCCAGGATCTTGCCCACTCCAGAATAGTGCTGGGAGGAAAATGTTGGAGAGAGAGGCTTTCTAGCTACTAAAGCAAAGCACAGCACTGTGAGGGCTGCTGTGGGAAAATGAACTCTACCTCAGCAAGACCCAATACAACTTCTTTCATTTATTTTACCACTAAGTCCATTTCTAAACAACTGGAAGATACCACCCTCCTTAACCCAGGCCTGAAGGCAACTAAATTATAAATGAGGAATTGTCAAATTCCAGGTCCCCAAAATCACCAACACTTGTAAACAGTCTCTTTGATATTGTCCAAAAATTAAGGTCTTTGTGGCATCCGTTCTCCATGACAGCTTCTAAATCCTACCTAAATTAAATTCTATGTTGAAATTCCCAGCAGGCCATGAAACTGTAAATATTGTTATTTCCCAAGCAAGATATTTAAGCAAGATACCACATTGCTTATTGAAACCCAATCTCACTTAAACACATACTTTAATCAGCATCTGCAGAACATATGCACAGTATCTTTGGTTAAGACAGGGATGCTCCTCCTCCATCCCATCTTTCCCTAGAAAGACTTATTTTGCATTCTTTGTGAACTTACTTCAGTGTTGGCTAATGCTTAATTCTTTGTCTGTGGAAAATTTAAAAACACAAGAAACAGTCATTAATGGGAAGCCAAGACTGACTCTACCAAGAGAAGGCACTGCCTTTCCTTTCTAACTGAAGTTCCATCTGCAAATTTTATATTGTTTGGAAATTATTTAGTAAAATCTATTAGACAGGAAACAACATATTCTGTACTCATCTTTCAGTCCTAGATGTGCCAACCTCACCCCCAAGAGGACACACTGCACATAAATACATGCTGATAAGCTCAAGGCAGCAGCAGACACTTCTGAGTGTTTTCTGTATTTGCTTTATTTTGCCATTTGCTGTGAAAGTAATATTCGTCAAATCAGATAAAAACACTAAAAGACTGGCAAAGTACGCTTTCTATTTTACAATGTGTATCTATCCAAAGATGCACAAAGTGGAATTGCAGTAGAAGACACCTTTAACCACATCACACACAAGGGTTCAGACTCAGCTCTAGGAGCATGATTCCAACTATTAGATAGAGAAGAAAAAGGATACCCAGCTCAGAAAGAATGCTCTACTATAAACAGACATTATCAAGGTGCAGCTTCCCAAGCAGGAGACTGAACCAAATCGGGCACAAGAGAAAAACTGAAGTAAAGAAGAAAAGGGTTTGAAGAAGGGAAGACTTTGCTGCTAACTGGGCAAAATCAGGCTCGTTCATTCTTGGGAGTGAAAATCAAATTTTGATTTAACAAGTCTTGCACCACAGGAGTTGTGGCACTCACTGACCCAGCTGCTAGGTCTCAACCAGCAGAGAAAGAAGTCTGGAAAAATGATAGAATCATACTATGGTTTGGGTTGGAAGGGACCTTAAAGATCATCTGGTTCTAATCCCCCCACCATGGGCAGGGACACTTTCCACTAGACCAGAAGTTTCTAGAGCTCTGAGTTGCTCAGAGCGCCATCCAACCAGGCCTTGAACACTTCCAGGGATGGGGCATCCACAGCTTCTCTGGACAACGTGTTCCAGGGCCTCACCACCCTTGCAGAAAAGAATTTCCTCAAATGTAAAAATGAGGAAAACTTCTGGTGTGGCAAAAAAACCCCTGCTATAAACCCAAAATACAAATATAAGAAAACTGTTGCTCTAATTTCTTCTCATTTTAGGATTCTCAGTCAGTAGGTCCTTTCTAGTGGGCTAGTAACCCAAGCATTGGAATATTCTAACAGCCACACTCATACCTGCAGGGAAGCAGCACTAACAGCAAATTCTGTTTCAGATGACACAAGAGCTGTCTGTAACATAACTTGGATAAAGTGCATGGTCTAAGCTCCTGCTGCCTGACTCCTGTGAGTAAGTTCCTTCCTAACAGTATCTTTAAATTTTAAGTAGTTACTCAATTTTAGGTAGTAACTCATTAAAATATTTGGGCTTATTTGGGCAATACTCCATTGAAAAGAATCAGAGGAACTGCTTCTTACCATACAAAAGCAAAGGCAAGTGGAAGCTTTTTTTGTTCAAAATAGCCAAAGAGAAGTGTAACTTGGTTTTACAGAGACTTATGTAAGAGATGTTTGAATTTGCTTGATTTTTCCCAAGACAGTGGTTGTAGCTGTTGATACAATCTGGCGTGACAGAATGGCCAAGACAGTATTTCCTACACTTTCAACTTCATTGAGTGTGTATTACAAAAGCTTAATGCATATGCTTTTTTATTTCTTTCCCTTGTATTTATATTTTGGTTTAGTTATAATGAATATAGTCAGATTAATCTGCCAAAGGAATGGATAAGATCCTCCTTATTTGTGAAAATAAAAGAAGGTGTGTGAGGTCAAATAAATCCCAATCCTTCTGTTTTCTTAAGACTGTGAAAAAAATCCCAACTTTATGAACAATCTCAAATATAGTAATTTCTATTTTTAAGCAAATTTTGGTTGTTTGAGTACTACTGCATATAAATTTTTTTCTCCAATAAATACCTGCAATTAACTTTTTTATTTATTAAACATATTGAAACAGAATGAGGGAATTCATAATACTTAAAATGTTCAACATATCTGCTAAGGGCCTGGAAAGGGCAGGGATGAACTGACTCCAGAAGAAACACCAACTTAGTGGTGTTAATCAGTGATTACTGCTGTAATAAACACNTCACCAACTTAGTGCAGTACCTTCCAAGCTGCAACTTCATAGTGATTACTGCTGTAATAAACACTTCCAAACATAAAGCACATTTTAATGTCAGATCTGGGGGTTTTTTTCTCTTTTTTTGTAACAACACAATTGACTTATATTGACAACTGTGGAGATTTGATGTTGCATGGAAGTCAAGCTGCTTTCGTATGGTCACCCCTGGCTTCTGCTTCTTTTTGTTTAAAGAAAACTGCATTCTCTACTGGGATGTAACATTAATAATTAAACTATCTATTAAAACCCCATTGCTGAAACATGAGTCACACTACACTCATAAAGTATCTGTAACTGAGATAGTGTGAGTAAAAGAAATGAAGTCGCCTAAAGTAAAACGTTTGTGCAATTTGTTAAGATGCAAACCACTAATATCTTTTAGGAAACCTGTGAGCAGATTAATATAACTCATTAAAAAGGGTGCTGCCTAATGACTACCATTAATTAAGACTGCTCATTGTGAAAGGTTCTAATCAAAAAAATCGGTTAAACTCTGATTAGAAAATACAACTGCAGGGAACAGTATTGACATCCTGCACAATATAGCAAGTTATCACTTATAAGCAAAATGATATAAGCAGAATAAATAAGGATATTTGCTTGTTTTTTAAGATCACTAGGGCATTTTCCTTCTCTCTCCTTATTACTGCAAAAAGCTTGATTCAAAGCCTAATGAAGTCAAGTGGAAGGGTCACATCAATCTCAATGGCCATTAAGAGAGAGGCAGACATTAGGAAAGGACAGCGTGAGGGAGCCTCCAAACCAGCTGCACACAAGCAGCAGTACAAACAACAATCTTTGTGTTTATCTATCGTTTTTATTCTCTCATAAATGCAAAGCTGTTTGCTGGAGTTTCCTTGCTGACCTTTTTCGTGGAGGGATCTTACAAAACAAAGGCTGTCCAGATTCAGTTTCAATTACAGCACCCTGACATTTGGCTGACAATCAGCTGTGTTTTTACCATGCTTGGAGCCCAACAGGAAGCACCCTTTAGAGCAAAGGGGACAGGCTACTGCTCCCTGGATTACAGCAAATGCTCGCTAATAAGCAGCTGCTGATGCTGGCTGAGGAAAGGGTTGTCTCAAGGTGCAAGGTGAGCAGTACATCCTTCCCCTTAAGTACACTTGCTGCAAAGACTGTAATCCACTTCATCTCGTTGTTTCTGCTTGGACAGCCTACTCCTCAGTAATGAAAACTTCTGAGCTATTGATCTGAGATCTTGCTTAGGAACTAGATAATGCAAAGCATGAAAGGGCAGGAAACAGGAGTATATCCACTGAAATACCCAATTAATTCTACAAGGGAACAATTAAAAGCTCCTAGTCAATGCAGAGTGCACCTACTTGAACTGAAGAGTGAGAGAAACCAGCCAGGACTGCTTTGACCTGAGCCACTCACACACTGTTGTCAAAAGCACTCCTTCGTGAAAAGAGGCATTTAACTTTCATTGCTTATAGCCAGATAAGCCTCAGTGGGATTTCAGCTCTGACATTTGACTTCATGTCTCAGCTGGGCTTATTATCTTGAGTGTAGCGTCACATGAACCCAACCCCATGCAATCCAGACCCACGCTAGTTCTCAGCCAACTCACATCTGTGCACGTCACATTTCCTTCCCAAGCGCAAACAGTAAGAAGTACATAACTACCCTGCTTTTTCAAATAAATGACAGGTCACCTAGCACTAAAAGCACTTTCTAGCACCTAGGCTGGGCAGATTTAAGCTATTTACTGAGGTGACTACTAGATTTGCAACCCAACTTGACAAAACGGCCAGATATTCTGAAAACATAAACTGGTAGAAGTTGTTCATCAGAGAGCACAAAGCTAGTATTTAACACTCAAGTTTCATGTCTAAAAATCACTGGACATTATTAAAAATTTTAAATGGAGTATTTTTTAATGCTAGGCGCAACCTCTCAGGTAAAACTGTTTTCTTACAGATTAGTAACTTACTGTTGTAAATACTGACAGTCATCTGTTGGTTTTTGGGATAGCATAAGTTTTTATATTGCTATTATACGTAATATATTGAATGTTAAATAAATAATGAGTACAAAGAGTCTGAGTGTTTCCAGTGAACGTATTAAAAAAACAAATGTAAAAAAAAATCACATTATTCATCTTCTCTGGAGTAAGGAATAATTATAAATACAGACAGATTGACTCACTTTTTATATGTTATTATATAAGTGGAAAATTCTTCTCCTTAAAATCCAGTTATAAAAAATTATAACTCTTTTTTTTTTTCATTTTTCCTTCTTGCCTTAGAGCACGAAGTCAGCTGTTAAAAACTTTTGTGCTGTTTCTTTTACTACCCATTAAAGATCAAGCCTGATGAAGGTATTCATTTGATTAAACATTAAAATTAATGTAGATTTCCCAGGTATAAATATCTCATTTAAGTATATTCTACTATCCCTACAGAAAAGCGTAAAAGTTAACAGTAATTTCATATCTTACTTCTGAACATGAAGAAGGAGCTCTTTCTGGGTTACCTGTCCCTGCTTCCACTGGGACAGGTACATTTCCTTCATACTCCTCAGTTTGAGGAGCAAATCCTTCCTCAGCCATGCCAGTTTCCAGCCTGCCATGCTCTATTTCCTACACACTGAATGAAAAGCTCTTGTGCTCTAAGAAAAGTGTCTTTAAAGAATTGCCAGCTCTAATCAGCTCCTCTGTCCTTAAGGAGTTTCCCAGGCAATCTCATCCACTAACCCTTTAAACATCTGGAAGTTCACTCTTCCAGGTATTTATGGTCCGGAGTTTCTCTTTGCCGGCTCGCAGTCCTTGAGATCCCGAACTCAGCCAGGGTGGGACTGCGACAGCCCCGGCTGCTTCCAGCCACAGCCCCTTTAATGACTCCTCTGCACTGGCGAGTGCCAGGCCCAGGAGGCCTCAGCTCTGCCTGCCTTGTCTGATACCTGCACCACAAAGTTGTCCTCCACATACTCCAGGACTCTCCTGGGTTGTTCACTGCCAGCTGTGCTGCTTTCACAGATGACACCTGGGTCACTGTAATACGCTACTCTCTACCCTCATCAGCAGCTGAGAGCCTGTGGAAAATTAGCTCTTGGATACCACAAGCAGAAATATGTGCAGGAACTTTAACACTGACAGGATGAAACTAATGCAGAAAAACAATCAAAGGCCAAGAGAGCCCCCAGGCTACTTTACAGAGCAAAAATCACTTCAGGATGCCACCTTGCCTCATTAGCCTAACTAGTTCCTGGGCATTTACTCATATTCATCAACCTGAGCATGAAATGCTGCAAAGGACTTCTCAGCAAACGTGACTATGCTGCACCCACCAGATAAAGCCCTACACAAATTGCTATCATCCAATTCAATCACCTACCATGACCATGACCTGAAATTTGCCAATGGCTTCAGGTCTTCTTGAAACTGCTCACTCCTTTTCCACTGGTCTCTTCTACTTGCAGGAACCCACTAAGATAAATTCCTCCTAACACACATGCAGCCACTTATTACATTGTTCAATAGGCTTTAGAAAGGTGACCAGATACTACACTGGGGAGAATGATATAAAACTTATCCAGAATAAAACACATAACATAGAAGCTCCATGCTACCACATCATTACTTACAGAACCAGCGAAGTAACGCCTGCAAGTGCATGCTGTCTTCTGAAACAGTTCATGGTACTAGGTCCCAGAGATAAGACAGACAAGACAAGAACGCACATCAAACACAATCCTTGTTTCCAATTGCTCTGTTCTGGTGTTCTTTTTTACCAAAAGTTACATGTCAAGTTCTGTGATTACAATTAAATTTTAGAATAGTTATTTATACGTTACCTTGCACTGGAATAATATGGATTTCCTTCCTCCTCGAACCTCCTAATGATTGGCTCCTTCAAAGCTGCTTCATCTGCCTCAGACAACTGAAAAACCAGATTAAATATTCTTTAATATTTTCTTCTACAATGATAGCAGAACTTTATATGCAGCATCAACCTGAAGAAAATGCCTAAAGATCTCCCCAAAGTTTTTTTACTCTTTTAGCACACAATTACCAATTTCACATATTTGACAATAAAATTAAAATAGCACTTTTCAAAACAAGTCAGTGGAAAAAAGGAGAATAAACATACACTTAAGTGCAAGAGTAATTGGTGACTAGCACTTGAAAAATTACTGAAGCTACTGTACTGAGAAAAAAAATGTAGTTTGCCCTTGGCAAGATTTTTTAATAAAGTAAGTCTGTGCTATTCTAACACGGTCTTTCTCTATGATCCAGACTGGTCACTGTGTAATTCAGAAAACTTTCAAGTTTCTAACACATTTTACTGACATTTAACTACTACTAATTATTTTTCTTGAACTTCTTTCTGGGTATCATGGATTTGAGAAAGTAAGACAGACAGAGATGAGGGTGAATATACTCTACCCACAGAAAGAACAAGTCAAGTGTTGAAAAGGCGAAACACTGAGATAACGTGTTCATACTGCTTCACTACTCTGATTAACTATTCATGATAAATATGAACAATTTTAAGACATCACAATAAAACCACTTCTTATGGGATCAAGGCACTAATATAACCATAAACCTTGTAATTAAAAAAAACCCAACTCAGCAGAAAAGAGTGTGCAGAGAAACTATAAAATATTACTAAACAACATACCTCTAATCTTCAATTAGAATGCTGAAATGAGGAATTTCAAAAACTTTTCCAAATCTTTCCAGACTTCTGCTGTTACAAGCTTCATAATTCTCAATCACTGAATCATCTGAAGATCAACTTTCTCTAAAACTGACACCTTCATAATAATTGGAAAGACACTTTATCCTGACATACTCCTCTTCATACTCCCAGACCAAGGAGATTCCTGGTTGCTCATCTTGGGTAGAACTAATAACTTGGTGCACAAAGCACAAAAATATGATGCTATATGAAATACTCCTCTTTTTAAGCAAAGGTAAGAAATTTTATGAATGATCTTCACATTTCAAAGAGGTAAGCAATAACATTTCACAAATGCTTCATGTTTGTCAGTGCATTAGGTGGCATAGGGGTAGTTCACTGATGTCTCACTCTCTTGTATCCCTTCCTAGCTCACAAAGTGACCAACTCCAGTGAAAGAATAAGTGATAATGACTTTACTACAAATGAAGGAAGAAAGATGTACCTGTTTTCCCTCCCTTGCTTTTTGGTCCTTAGCTATTGTAGCTAGAACAGTTGCAGCTTGTTCCCCTCCCATCACTGATATGCGAGCATTTGGCCACATATATAGAAATCTCGGACTGAAAAAATACATATTAAACACAAGGTAAGACATTGCCATGTTTCCTAGTGAAGAACTGATTCTCACTCAACTACAAATTCATTTTTATGCATGACAGTATTACAATATATTGGTTTTTTTAAAAAGGTACATTAACATACTTCAATGCTTGCAGCATTGCATTTGAAAATGTAAAAAATCTATTAATTTCCATTATTCAAACACCTTTTTTAAAAACATTTCTCTTTCTTGAGCCTCTTCACCTCACATCCCCAACCCAGAGGATTTTTTCTCGCAAGTATCCCAAATGACTTCAATAGTATGAGGAACCTTGAAAAATTAAATTAAAAAATCACGTAAGCCATGTCCAAAAGGTCAACAAAAAAATGTTCAGGGGTTCTAAAAACCTTACTCATAAAAACAGGCTCATTGGTAGGAACAAGGAGTTTTTACACAAGCTGATATACTCTTCCTATGAATGCAAAATAAAGGACCAGCCTATACTGCCCAATGATTGTTTAGGACTTTACAATTTTTCCACCAAGAACTGAAATGGAAGAAAAGGATGTGAACAGATTTACATGTTATAAGGTCTCTTCTGTCACCTAATTCAAGGTGAATCATGAGCCTTATCAGTCTCTACAAATGTCAGGCTGTTATTTACTTATGAACATATTCACTGAGAACTGTTTTATTTTCCAAGCAGCACAACTTCTTCAAGATTTCAGAAGGTTTTTCAGAATGGTACTTCAAGGTTATGCTCTTTTAAATTATTTCTGTCTGCTGTCATAATTTGAAGCAACACTTACCTATATGCTCTTCCACACATCCCATAGTTTCCAGCTCCGTAAGAGCCACCAATAATGACGGTTATTTTAGGTACATTGGCACAAGCTACAGCAGTTACCATCTTGGCACCATCTTTTGCTATCCCTCCAGCCTCATATTCCCTGCCAACCATGAAACCTAAAGGAATACATGAACAGAAGGCTCACCAGCTTTATATTGTAATACTGTGCCGTATGTCATACTACGTGCTTCATAGCACATGCAGAAACAACTGAGGACCAAATCATAAGGGAAGGCCTTCACCAGCTGCTGACAGGCTCATTTCCAAACAGGCTGGAGATGTAGGAACTACAAAGCACACAAGAGGCTGTCTAGAATGCAGCCTCAACAATTAACAGCAAAGTCTACAACATATGGAAACCTCAAAATATTGATTTTACTCACCCGTAATATTCTGCAAAAACACAATGGGAATATTTCTCTGACAACACAACTGGATAAAATGTGTACCCTGTGGAGAGGGAAAAAAGAAAAGAGTAAGACATTGAAAGTTGGACAAGTGAAGCTATCACTACCAGCACTCTGAAGTATGTGCTAAATCCTTCCACTGAAGTCCAGCAGCAGAGTATTTCCATCAGGAAGTGCTATACTACTTCTCCTTCACCCACAGTTAACTGTGAAACATGCATTCACGGTACCAGAAGCAAGAGATCTCCAATAATGCGTAAAGCCATGGTAAAACAGAAATAATATCCTTAAAATGCATTACTACTAATACCAAAGAGCTCAACTGCTGTGACTCAGCCAATATGCAGTTAAACCACAGACAACTTCAGTATGGCATCTGACATCGAGTTTGGTAATACTCTGTCAGAGAAATTTAGACAGTGAGTCAGAAAAACATATCTCCCCATCTTCTGTACAAAATAAAAGTATTCTCTGAAACTGGGAAAGGGCCACATACATTATTTACTCATGGCCCTGCCAACTGCTGTAATGTTTTCTCCTTTTCCTGAGGGCAGATGCCCTTTCCCTATTTACTAGCAGAAGATCAATTTCCTAGCAAAGTTACAAATAGTAGATTCCAAGCCTCTGTTTCAACTACTCTAAATCAATAAAGTTCTTCAGGTTATTTACCCGCTTGCTGATGAACAAAACAAAACAAGGTTATGTAGCAACTGAGAAAATATCTAACCTCTTCATATATAAAACCTACAAGGATTATAAAAAGAAAAAAGAGAGAACAATAATAAAGTATAATCTTCCTCAGAGAAGCACATGGTTAGCATAGTGATGATCACAAGAAAAATGTACAACAACTCATTACAAAAATGCAAAGGGAAAAAAACGAGTATTGCTAGAGTACGTTGCTTATAGAAGCAACATCATGGACAAAGGTTTTTCCAGAAGTGAGTTTCCCTTTACAGAACTGATATGCCAGTAAAAGTCAGAAAATGAAGATTCCTTACATTTTTTTCATTGTTAGGAAAAGAATTTGTAGCACTAAACAGTTAGAAAAATACTGAAAGTAATAGAAATACTGCAAGACTTATCTTCTACTCAGAAATAGCTGTTAAAACAAATGTCAGGTGAAAAAAATGTCATTCACTGCAGTGCTCCAAGTTGAAAGTATTCCTTCAGCACATGAAACTCAATTTGGTGTATTATTTTGTAACAGCAATAAATCCAATAAAATTACTTCCTTTCTCCACATTTCTCATCAATGCTTCCTTTTTCTGTATATTCTCAATACCGATTTCCTCACCATTAGCTCAAGAAGCCTGTTAGAACAAAACCAGCATATATAATTGCTATTACAAAAAATTCAACTGACAGTTGTTTCTTGAAAAAAATAAAGAACTAAAGCAAACAACACAGACCAAAGTAAACGCTTTGCCATACCCAGATACTCTTTATCACCATCATTCCCTGAAGTCCAAACTGTAAAGCACTGTTAACTGTAATAAAATCACAATATTCCTTCATAGACGACCTTTCATTCACCAAACAGGTATTTTAGGTCACAGATTTTGAGAGACTGCACAGGTTTTCATTCATTATTCTAAGACAGGAGATGCTGCAGCAAAGTATGAAAATTAAAACTCTGGTAAACCAATGAACAGAGTGCTGGAAGCCAGGTTTTAAATTTTCCAGTTATTACAAAAACAGTGATGAGATTTTCTGTAGTACTTCATGGTTTAGAGGTTAGAAATACCCAGTAGGGTATTTGATGCAATCAGCATGGACTTGCCTTGTAACAGCTCTAAGTTTCAGGTTATACTATTTCAACTACACTGTGTTCACACAAATCCAAATGCTGTTCTGCTATTGGCCTACCTTCTTCACACCAGAAAAATCTACCAAACACCGTTTCTAAAATACGGTCAAATGTTTTTTACAGCTCATTAACAGCTTATATCTGTTTCACATTTACAAAAAAATGTGGAGCCAGTTCTCTTTCACTATTTAAAAAAGGTCCTCATTTCAAGAGGAAGTTGTCCACCAGAAGTTTTGTTTCTCACTGGCAAAGAAGCTAATAATCTAACTATTTACCTTTTTTGCTGACTCTGAGAAAAGAACTCCATTGTTTCCAATAATTCCTACTGGATAACCAAAAATTCTTGCAAATCCTAAAGAAGAAAGATTAATTTGTAAATTTCCACATTTATTTATTTTCCCATAGCATGTAAAAGTAACACTTTCTCCTGGTAACAGAAACTGCTATACTTCTGAAGATAAACATAATTAAAAATATCAGTGGGTGAGTTAGAATAAATCCAACTATAAAACTAGTGGGAACATATATAGAACAATTATATTTCTACTTACCTGTAACTAAAGTATCCCCATACAAGGCTTTGAATTCATCAAATCTACTTCCGTCTACAATTCTAGCAATGACCTTAAGAAAAAATGGAAAAATAACATTAAATTCCTAACCTTCAAGATTTTTAATTTGTTTAGAAGGAAAGACCATGATAACATATAACCTAAAGTCTTTACATTTATACAACATCAAGCAGCCCACCATACAAACAGTTTGGATGGAAGGCAAAGCCCATTTAGTTTTTAAAGTGTGATTCATATACAAGTTTGTAAAAAATGGAATTTCAAGATAAAGAATGTTCTAACCAAATAGTTAAATTACACAGGAACAAAATTTTCCTGATTAGTTTAATTTCAAAGAAAAACCTCTGCTTATATTAAACATTAATCAATAGCCTTTCATTTGTAAAGAAAAAAACATATACACTTGTAAGTCACTTTCTCAGAAATATGATTATTTTTAGGCTCGCTTGAGTTTGTGACATACAAAAATAATGAAGATCTGATTTGAGGTTTTTCTGTGATGCAAAGGAGCCATTTTTAATAAATACAGATCCACTGCTAGCAAGATATTTGTCAGAAGATATTTATTTCAACTTTAAAAGAACATAAATCGGAACTATTCCAACTTTTGAGAGTGAAGTATGAAACTCAGGGAAACTGTTCAAGTCTTTTTCCCCTTAATGCAAAGCAAATCCTAGTAATTTCTGCCTAACATTTTAAGAGAGGTACATATTAAGACTCTTCCTAAAATACATACTTGGTTAGTAGTGAAAAAGGCTCTGAGTGTGGCATTTATGCAAAATATGAGAAAGGATGTTGCTCAGATGATGGTTCCAAGGCAGATAATTACATTAGACCAGCAGCAGAGTACAATAGTATTTGTATGCAGTTGGGAGAAGGCTCAATTGTTTGGTGTGCTTACACTCCACGAGTCTTCAAACAATTAATCTTCCACAGGACTAACAGAAAGCCATCATATCCCTGGGCAAGTCTATAGAATGCTTTGCCAATGAGGAGCTCCCATTTCTGTCAGCTTTTTCAGAACATTACCAAACTCTCATCCTTGCTCATCTTTCTTAAAAGTATAACCAAAAAGTACTGTATTCTCAACAAGTCACCATTATCGCAATGGATCTCTGCTGGACTAAAGTATAAAGAAATAACTACCCAAATCAGATATTATCAATTATGACAATATAAAGAGTGATTTCCTGCAACAAAATGGGTGCATGTACGTATGGGCATACAGATCTTGCATTAACACTCATACCTCTTTGACATCAAAATTTCTTTTTAGCTGGTCGCCAACTATTCCATATATTTCATCAGCTGGAAATAAAGGCTCTTCCGATGGTTCTATGGTCACCTATAGCAATTCAACAAAACAATTTACACAACAAAGGAACCATCAAGGCCACATTATGACTTACAAATTCAAACAACAATTAATTTGTCACCTTCTTTGAGCACAGACTTCTCTCTTCACCAACCATATCAAAATGCCTATACTGGCTTGTCATTTTGTATAAAGATCAAGTTTTCTAAACTCAAGGTTGATAACAGTTTCTCAGTTGCTGTTACCTTTTTTCTACTCCTGCATATATGTCCACTTCTTCTTATAAAAAAATTAGGCATGTCCTCCTATTTGCTTACTTTCCCCCCATGCCCTATAAGGCAGGCAGCATTTTGAAAAACTGGTGAAGATTTTTGTCACACTACTGAATACAACTTCTTGCCTTCCTTGAGCTTCCATTTACCCTCTCATATTTCCTACTGAAATAAAAGAAGGCAATTCCACCCCCAGATGCTATCCATCCCATTTACTACAAGGAATTCTTAAATCAATACAATTCATTGACAAGATTCAGGTCTATCCCCTCGGTTTTCAACTTCTCATTAATAATCCCAGAAAATGTCTGTTCGAAAAGATGCTTTAGCAGGTATCTTATTTTAAGTCCATGGCAATGATCATGTGGGTTTAAAATTAAATAAAGTGTCTTGCAAGACTAGATTAATCTGAAAGTGCAATTCTATGACTCTGAAGCACACTTCTAGTTTCTCCACTCTTGCATTTAATCCCAGTAGTTTTATTTGGAATAATACAGCAGGAATGTAATTGTAACATCAGAGAAACCTTTAAGGATGAGAATCATAACTTCCATTTTCAAACATGTAAAATCATAGACAAAACATGCATTATATAAAATAAGTGTTATATCAATCAGGCTAAGAAAAGCATTCCTAATTCCATCAATGCAGTGTTTTCAGACTATACACTTACATCTACTTTCTTCTGGAGATTCAAACTTCTTACAACTTTCCTTGCCAGATGAAGTGCATGATTGTCATCCAAAGCATAGTGATCTGTTACACCAGATTTTCTGTATATAAATAACAATAGCAATATGAATACTTAGGGGGAAAAAAACATCAATCAGGCAATGAAAACTAGAAATTTTAAAGCTGCTCAGACCTTGAAAATATAGATGCAACAATTCAGCTGTGTTTTATTATTAAATTACTTTAAAAATAAAACACATGCCTGACTTTTTATTCAAAATAGTACATTCAAGTTATCAGACATGAAATAAAACAGCAACTGCAGGAAATAAAAAATCTAACTGACGATATAAAATGTAACATGCATTATTCAAATGCAGCAAAAATTCATTTCAATTATAAAGAAAAATATGTTTACAAAAATGGAATGAACTGCCCTTCAAAATAATTCTTTATTCACTTCAGCAGATTGAAGTAACAAATAAGCATTTATTATACAGCAATACACAGCTTACTGTGCAGTAATACCTAATTTTCTTTATTATTAATTACAGAGCTTGAAAATGCATAGATTTTTTTTGGTGTGATAACAAGTATTTTTTTACAAAAAGCACAAGCTATTTTGATCTTGCTTGTAGTGAATTCTATGTGGCAGTAAGAAGGATACAATCTGCAAAATGCATTATCTTTCTCAATACATATTATTCTATTAACACTCAGTATTAAAATCCTCCACATTATGCATAATGCTGTAGTATATTAGGCATGTATTTTAAAGAAGTAAATGAAGGAAGCAATCCTAACTAGAGTAACACAATGTAACTGTGACATTCTAACAGTAAAACGATCTGTCAGCACCAGGTAACAACACAGAAATAATTTTTAAAATGTAAATATAGCTTAAGAAAGTTCTAAAACCAAAATAAAATTAAATAAAGTAAGAAAAGGGCAGGGGGACGGGAAGAGAAAAGGGAAGTCTAAAGTATGGAAAAAATTAACTCTGGGAAAATATTTCTTTAAACCTGCAGTGAAGATCTGCCCCTCCAAGATCCTCTGCTGATACCTGCTCACCTGTTGCTGCTTTAACCTACCACAAGAAAAGGAAAATGAGCTTTGCAGTTGACACTTGTCTTGCATTAATATTTATACTATCTTAGGTACACAGTAACAGAGATCTTTGCAAATGCTTCTTCATTATCATATTTCTGTGCTTGCTCTCCCTCAGAGCATCAAAATGTGACAACACAGAATCTTGTCAAAATTACGTTTTTTCTTTGACTTTGCATCCTTATTCTAATGTTAATATGTAGTTTTTATTGATGAAGACACTCCCTACTGTTTTATTTACTGCTGTGTCCATCATTAATGTGAATATACTTACATATCCTTTAGATTCATAAACATGTTTTTCACAAGAATTTTCTCAGCACTTAGCACAGAATTTCAAATGGGATACTTCCATGCATTGTTTCAAGGAAACAATACCCCAGCTTAAACTTAACCTTTTTCAATTTGCTTTCTCTACACAAGCTCTTCTGTGAATTTTAACTTACTCATTTTAAGTATCAGCCATAGAACAACCATTAGCAGTTTTTTACTTTCTAAACGTTCCAGTAAACACACAATAATTTAGTAATAACTACTTTCTTTAAAAGAGCGTATCGGTGGCACGTAACTGTTTGGATCAAGTACCATGTGTCCATAAAAGTACCTGGACTGCACAATCCAAAGCCTAGATCTGTGTAATTTTAGACCTGAAAGGGTAGTTTAAGAGTGAATAGTCTCCTTGTACAATTTACTCCTGGGGTTAAAAAAAAACCCAGAAGAGTTCTTGAGGCATTTCCACTTCACAGTAAGTGCTTTGAAAAGGATTCCTTGAAAGCTGGTGAAACCATTATTCACCACCCACAGAGAGTACAGAGGTAGAGTACGAGCAGGGAAAGGGAAAACTATCATCATTTCCAAAACAGATTTCAGTTTCCAAGTTTCATGCCTAAAAACAAAGCACACTAATTATATATAAATACATATATTCTCACACGCATACTTCCAAACTGTCAAGTTTGCAAATTTAAGTATAGATATTTCTTCAACAGCAGGATTTTTGCTTTGAAATTTGAATTACCCGTGGAATATGAAGGTGTGTCATACCAATTAATGGAAAGTTCCTGTCAGAGACATAACTAACTGGAGTCTTCATTAAACAGTGGACATAAGAACATACTTTAAAGAGAAGTTAGGAAGTTTTCTTCACTGAAGGGGTTATGCAGCACTGGAACAGGCTGTCCAGGGTAGTTGTTGAGTCACCATCCCTGGAGATATTTAAATGCATATATATGTGACACTTAAGGGGCATGGTTGAGTGGTGCATTTGGCAGTGTGAGGCTAATGGCCAGACTCAATGATCTTTATGGTGTATTATAACATATCTGATTCTACCATTTCATTTTATGATTTTATGACTGTATGAAATAATCACATAAATCTCTCTCTATGCAACTAGTTATAACATACTGTTAACTACTCTAGAACTTGGCACAAAGCTGAATAGCACAATGATTTACATTAGCACAGAAATCCAGAGACAAATTTTAAGATACTTTACAAAAATGGCTTTTTTATTTTTTCCACAGAGATGAAGTTTTCCTTCTCCAAATCACAGTATCGGAGCTGTGGGCTCTGTCTGCCACCAAATGAGATTGCAAAGTTTAACTCCTCTGCTCAAAACAGGGTCAACCACAGAAGGTTGCTAATGACCACATAATGACCATGAGTTTTGAATATCTCAAGGATGGAGACTCCACAAACTCTCTGGACAACTTGGTTTGGCATGACCACCCCTTGCAGTAAAGAAGTATTTTCTTACAACTAAACAGAACTTCCTGTATTTCAGTTTGTGCCTGGCAGCCTCCTGACCTATCACTGGGCACCAATAAGAAGCTTGGCTTTACTGTCTTTACTGCCCCTTGCAAGGTATGGATAGATTTGCCCTAAGATTTGTTTTCACCAGATTGAAAAGTCCCATCTCTCTCAGACCCTCCTCATTTTACAGATGCTGCAGTCCCTTCATCATCTTCACGGAATTTCACTGGCTCACTCAAGCTTATTCTGAAGAGCCCAGAGCTGGACCCTGCAGCCCAAATGTGTCTTATGAGGGCTGAGTACGTGAGAAGGAGTATTTGCTCCATCACCTTTCCAGATACAGCAGTGGAACAGAGCATTCTACAAACAGTAACTTAACTCTAAGGTAAAGTTACTTAGATTTAGTGGTTGAAGTTACCTTAAAGTCCATTAGATTCTAACAGACTGCAAGTAAGAGCTTCAACAAGATACATGGGCATTTTCAAAGCCTGTTCAAGCTACTTCAGCTAGAAATTATTAAAAGAAGTAAACACAAATTTTAGATATAATATGCATTTCCCACAACAGATGAGGCTGATACATAGAAAAGTCCCCAGTACATAAATACACGTGAATTTGAAAAACTTGTTCCATCTTTTTTCCAGACTTTTTTTCACCTCTGAGCACAGAAAGTAGCAAATATTCTCTCAGAAAGGAAGAATCAGAAGTTTCTGGAACAGAAGCCTGTAGGTCTACATGACATCCTGAACTACCACACAGGACTGCCAAAGATGAGGATAGAGATACTCCACTTGGGGAAGGGCAGAAAAATGGCCCTGAATATTACGGCTACTGTGACCCCTGTCCTCTTCTACTGAGATCTGTCTGTTTATGAAGTCATTACTTCTCACCTTACTAAAAAAAAGGAGGCCAAGAGAACTTCCATTTTAGATGGTGGACTGTGCCTACAATTCACTTTTTTTTTTATCATACACAGCTCAAGACTAATTATAAGTAACATCAGGGATTTTTCTTTTTTCACTTTCTCAGGATGTTTTGTTTTAGGCAGGTAAGCAATAACATCCAATCCAATTTTCTTCATATAAGAAAGATGTTTTGGGCAACAGAGCTCACACAATAACGGCTACAATATCTGCTACAGCATGGAATGGCAGTTTCTATGGGAGTCTGAAGTAGTTTTGATACTTAGAAGAAGGCAAATAGAATATTTTCAGTGAGAATATGAAAAACTCTACAGAACAAAAAGGCTGACAGGTAGAGATAATAAAGTTTGATCTATACGCACAAAGATAAGGATCATTACATCTGCAGGTTGCTAAGAAACAAATTAAAGTGGAGGATAGCTGTGAAATCTTCCTCTGAACATGAGGAAAGATTTTAAAACTTTCTAACTTTGCAACATCCTTGAAGTTAATGACTTGCCTAGTCAAGTCTTCTCCCTGAGGCCTGACTTGGGTCATGCATTTCCAGATGCCTATCCTGGCAGAAGTTTCATGTGCTACATCTCAGTGACCCACAAGTATGATCTGAATTGCCTTGTGATGTTAAACAATTACCCTTCCCAGAGAACAAGAGTCTGGTTCTCTTTATTCATCTTCCAAGCCAGTTTTCTGGGTTGAACTGGGTATTACAGGTCTAACTGAAAACGTTTTGAAAAGGTTTGTACTCGGACAGCTCAGGTGTTCCTGCAACCAACGTAGTTATTCTTAGTTATAGTAACAAAACTACTAATGGTCTGATGTACAAGGTTCATGTCTTTCAACACACTAATTTTCTTATCTCAAAGAAGAGACATATGATTCACAAAATGTTACTCACTCAACTAATATTATTCTCAGATAGTATCTTCATTCATGTTTACACCACTTTTCAACAAGAAACTCCAAATATCTAAATTACAGTGATAAGTTTATTGATAATTCCTAATTTTGAGGAGGATTTGTCTTTGTTTACCTATAAACAAGCTGAAAAATACTAATACAAGATAAAAATGAACAGAAACCTAGGTAAGACATTTGAAACAATTACTGTCAATGAAATTCCAACAATCAAATTATAATGAGCGGTAAATAAATTAGCATACATTACATAGTTGCTATTCATTACTTCATCTGCTTTTCCCGATCACTTTGTTGTTTTTATCAACTTGGAAAGCCTCCACCAAAATAATGAATTACTTCAAACTAAATGCCTTGTTTTGTTAGGACAGACAACAAAGTATCCTTGTACTTTCAGGTGTGTGTCCCATGCCCCTGAGTTCCACATGCCAGTGAAATTCTGAATTTATTTAAGATGTACAAATGTAAGGCTTCTTTTTTTCTTCCCTTTTTTTTCTTCTTCCTTTTTTTTTTTTAACTGCACAAGAATTTAAAAGCCATCTATACACTGAACTTTGAAAAAAGTACAAAATGACAAATCCACTTGTATCAACAAGATGATGCAGTGGGGCAAAAATTCACTCTAAAGTAAAAGAAAAGAATGTAATACAAAAATATACTGTGGAAATGAGAGCAAAGCTATATAAGTGAACACTAAATCACATTAAAGGATGAGTCTGTCATACTTTTAATGAGAGTAACACAATAATGCCTTAGGAACTAGTCAACAAACAAATCTGTCAATGGCTGTTTTCCCATAGTTTAATGGGACATGCCACATTTTCCTAGTATCTTAAGTGGTGAAGGAAGTAACTTCCAAGAGACTTTGCCTCCTGTGTTACTAGATGAATCAATGGAGCAGTATCTTCATTAACAATGCTGTCAAAAAGCAATCTCCCCATTTCAGCATGCTCAAATTGGAAGGACCCTTGAGAGACATTTGATTTACATTTGGCTTTGTCACAGGAAGCACACCTAAAAGTTCCCAAAAGACTGTAACCGAAACAGAGGTATCGTGCTGCCTCAGATCAGTTTGTACAATAAGTCTGACAAATATTTGACTATTTCAAAAGAGCAAATTTATCCAGCTATGTTTCATCAGGACTTGAATAGTGGTGATGAATGCTGCTCTGTTAGTTATAGCACTAACATTTATTACTGAAAATTCTTTTCTTCTCATAAAGCTTGTGTTAAGTAGAATAATCTTTGTCAGCACAAGACTGACATTATTGTATTATTATTTGTATTGCTATAGAACTGAGCCTACACTAGAACATACAGTTATTTCTAAAGTAACAAACCACATTCAAGCATTCCTTTTGTTGTGCCAAGCTACTGTAATTTTAAAGCTCTCTTATACTGCAGTATTTTGCAGTCACAAATTCTACTATGAGTTCCACAATAAAGCAAGTTTTAATTCACAGGAATTCTTCAAGTCAGTTTCCTTAGAAACAATTTTCTTACAAAGACAGACCGAAAGAAAGACAGAAAGACAGACAAAGGCAGAAAGAGTTATATGACAAACTCAATCATAAGTGTGTCTCCTTTGTCAGCAAACTGACGTAAAAATACAGCAGATCAGTCCTGCTTCAGAAGTTCTTTGATCTTGACTTTGAGATACAATACAGATGGTTGCGATTTTTTCAAATTTTGTGTCAAACCTAGAGAGTACATAACTGAATATAGAAAAAATTTTTATCATTTAAAATGTGCACAGCAATCTAAAAGCAGTACTATAAAAACACCTTAGCACAGTCTGGTTTATATATATATACCTCTAATGAACAGAAGAGATTTGATTTAGGATAGAAACATTCAGATATACTTAAAAATACAAACTAATCTACAGAGTATCTAGAAATATCTCACCAAGAAATGTCTCAATTGTTTAAGGTAGACAATTATTGCAGCATGATTTGGGCAGAGGGGGAGGAGGGGTGCCATGTCACTAGAAACTTCTGTATCCTTACCAGGGGTGGCCCTCCCAGGAATATTGTTCCCTGTTTGCCAACAATAATACTTTCATCAGCCATTGCAGGTACGTATGCTCCTCCTGCTGTACAGGATCCCATGACTACAGCTATCTATTGGGAAAACAAAAAGCACAAGTTAATGAGCTGTCCAACCCGTAAAAATAGCAAAGGCACAAAATATTATGTATCTTAATACAGGTCACTGGGCAGCATTGCAAGATTAATTTTGCCTGATAGAGCAAACATTTTTACGTTTTAGCATTCCTTTTAAAAATAAGGAATCTTCCATTTTCAACAGTCTTTTGAACTATGATCTTCTGACTACCCTGCTGGAAAATTCATATATGAAGTACCATGAGCTGCATATGTGGTATGTTTGAAGAGACACACATTCCACCATGGAACCTGGCTTACTGATGAACAGTAAAGGTTAAAACCTAGAGGTTTCTCCTAGTATTTACGCTTAAGTCAGGACTTCAGCTACTGCTTATTGGCATAATTTCACCAGTGTTAACATCCTTTGAAGGAAATTTTTCCCATCTTCTAGTATGTTACTTCAGGTCTTCAATGGATCAACTAATTAATTTTGCCCTTTTGAGGTGTGTTGAACATCTCATTATAGGCTTCAACATGAATAATCTCTGCTTCATCCTTTTGCCTATTTTTAAGATGAACACCTATCCACGTAACATTTTCTACCAGTAATATCTTGGTGATACTATTACAAAACTGACGTGACCACAGATATGATGAATACTGTAACTGTAGATGATCATGGAAGTGAAGTTTCTCAATTTCTCCTTCACAGGAGCATCTTCAAAGACCCTTTGAAGGCACTTGTAGAGCAGAAGAAAAGGAATACTCATACGGAAAAGGCAAACACTTTCTTTCACAATCACACATATAAACACAAAAAACCCCTAAAGAAACCTTGGGAAACAATGTTATTTTATGTTAAGTTTGTTTCAAGATATTTCTAAGGTGACATCAATTAGTGTTCTCTATTAAAGATAATTTAGAAGAAGAAAACAGCACATAGAAAAGTAAAACTTCCAAATCACGTTTATGCTTATCTAAAGCAGAAGTAGATGAACTATGTCAATCTGCTATCACCAAATCAAACAGCCTTTTCAGCAAACAGGTCTCAGTATCATAAACTACATTCAGAGTCACATGCAGTATTTCTGTTGCGCATTTAATAAATAACTCCTGGTAAATTAAAAAATAACATAAGCCTTTAGAAATGGGAGAAGCTTGGGGTAAATAAGTCTATCTCATTTTTTCCTCCGGGATTTGTGGTTATTTCCTACTCTTCATTTCATCATGCTCACATTGAAAAAATGTGCCTGCATTTAAACTTTAACTCAGGTGTTAATTTTTTCCAACTGGAATACGTATCTACTGAAAAAAATAAAACCTACCTGTAAAATTCCCAAATAATGTCCTACATCCTGACTTAATTTTCTGAATTGCTGCAAAGAAATTCTTGATGTGTTCAACAAAAATACAAAAATCAACAGTCTTGAGTGCACATAAACTATTTCATATCTGCTGATCCATCCCTCATTGTATCCATGCAGCATATGAGTGTGAGAGGGTTCAGGAAGCAGCTAATGAGAAGCTAATCACAGCCTTCTGATTCACACCCATATAGGCAACAATGTAATTTAAGATGTAGTAGGTGTAAAATAAATTAGTCACAGGTAAAAGTGGAGGGGAAATTAAAAGCACTATCAGCAACTAGAAAATAAAAAAGGGCAAAAAAGCAAGCACTCTAAGGGCCAAATTGAGAAGAACTAAGGAACTGATGAACAGACCTTCAGGCAGGCCACAGCATTGAACATCAGGTAGCACATTAACAATATCCAGACTCCCATGTCAGAAGAACTGACCAGAGTGGAGATCAGAGAGGGCATAATTTCCTAATCCCATTTTCTAATGAAAAACGCTCTCAGACAGGGAAGATGGTTCTAGCTACCACAATCTGTTAGCACAGGACCAATAACAGATTTGCAAGTGTTAACAGTGCCTCTTTGAAATAAAACAAAGGATAGATACATTTCCCAAACAAAATGCACCCTTATTACATTCCTTAAATAAAGGAAGTACTTCAGTAGAACATTTTTCCCAGTCTGCCATAAATATTTAAAGAAAGGTTCATCGGTGTCACACTTGGAAAATTTAACTTTCATCAGTGTCATAACAAACAGAAATGTGTTTTATTAAAAGACAAATCTTTCTTACATTTAGTTTTTATTGTATATGAATACAATTACTGCTAATACAACACCATATGGTAATTGAAAGAAAAACAAGTTCAACTTTTTAATGCAACTTTACAAATACATTAAATATGTTTCAAGATATGCTGGAAACACGAGCATGACTGTAAGGTCAGGCATTTTTAGAAAGGTCCTGCCCAACATCAGTAATTTCAGCCTTGCAAGCTGAGTATACATATTCATCTTCAACATAACATCTAAAAATCTGCTCCTCCCATAGCAGATCATGACTGAAGTCTGTAGCAAAAACAAGGTTTTCCAAAATTTAGATAGATAATCTAATCAGTTCTAAGAAGTTCCCCACAATTTGCCTTTTTTGACTTGTTTTAAGGACTGTTGGTGCAGTCTGTCTCCTTCATGTTAAAAAAGAAACAGTAAGATCTGGAAAAGAAGATGAACTAGGACCATCAAAGGTGTGGAACACTGTCCAGGAAGAAGTGCTCAGCTTGAATTTTTTGGTCTGCAAAAAATAAGGTGGGTATGAGATGGGGCTACAAAACCATACAAAGAGGTGGGAGTTGACTGAGTAGACAGCAACTCTGTAGGAACTACCTGGTCCTTTGCTTTCCTATCGTGTTCCTTTATCTGCAGGAGCTTATCTTCGAAGACCATGGATTTCTCCACCCTCCCTGGCAGCTTCTCACAGGTCCCTGCTAACAATTCCCTTCAAATCTTTATACTGTCACCTGGTTTTGTCAACTCCATTGGGAGTGTACATCCTGCCCTCCACTTTAACTGCAGCCACAGCTGCCCGTCAGCAACCCTCAACTATTTTATATTCTCCATGGATAATAGATCCAGAAGTACGCCTTCCCTAGCACACCACCTGCATCAAAAAACTGATCCCTATGTACTCCTGAGTGAACCATGACACAAAACCACTTCTAAACCCAGGAACTGTGACTAACAGTAATTATATGCATCATTAATGCATTAGAAAATAACCTCATTATTAGGGCAGTTTTATCATAAAGCATGTAAGGGTATAAAACGGATTTATAAACATACACATACCCCTGTTAGTGGAAAGTATGCCTCATTTACGAACCATCATCAAGGGGGTCCTCACCTTTGCAGTGCTGATGCAGAATAATCAACTGTTCCAAGAAATTTTCTAGTGCTTTCTCAAATGGCCCTATGTAACATGTTCCCAAGTCCATTTCTCTTCTACTCCCAGACAGGAGCAGGTAGGTCAAACCATTAACACAAAGACTAAGAAAGAAGGCAGTTTCTTCAAAACTATAATGAATTATTGTGGACAGTTATTGTGTTTACAGTGTTTCCAAGCCCCAGGCTGGGTCATGAGGCTAGCACAACACAGTGTTGTCAGAAACAAAACATGGGCACAAGCCTTGAAAAGAAGTAATGGCAGCAAGCATAAAAAATATTCAGTACATTTAATTCTTAGATAAAAGCAAATTACCTGTGGAATTCCTTGTGAGGACATGACTGCTTGATTATAGAAAATACGGCCAAAATGATCTCGATCCGGAAATACTTCTGCTTGCCGAGGTAAATTTGCTCCTCCTGAATCAACTAGAATGAATTAAATTATATTAACATGTTTTGAACAGTGTTATATACTTGTTGGTAAAGTATCTGCATGTTACTTAAAATATACAGCAAATTACTATCACTAATACTGTATATATTTCTATGAGTCTAGGTATAATAGGACTTTCTTTTTGGAAAAATGAAGAAGAAAAATAGTAAACACATCTCTCCAAAACAACATTCATCCCAATCATTTTCATGGAATAATAAACCCAGACATGTAAAGATGAAACCATACCTCCCTAAACAAACTTCTAAACTCATCTTGTTGCAAAATATTTAAACTACAAATGCTTTTAATGTACAATTTAAACTCAACTCTTCTATTGCAATTCTGTCACAAGCTCCAGAAACAGGCAGAGCTAACCATCACTGAGTTCAAAAGGTGATGCCTGTGTACTTTCGTACCTTGATTAAACTTCACAAAAACATCAAACTATCTTTACGAAGATTCATTTATTACGTGCCCTTGCCTCAGGATACACCCTCCAGCTTACAGGTCTCCAACAGCAGCCACATCTCTGCTCCCAATTAATGAAAATGCAACCTGTCACGAGAAGTATCCAAAGAAGGATAGAAGACTATGAGGAAATGCACAGGGAGGTAAAGCATCTCTGAGAACTCTGGCTCCAGGTAATTAATTTTTACCTACAACCACCAGTCTGTATGCACATTCTCATCTTACATGACTGCAGCCAAAAGAAAATGCCCACACCAGTGACTGACTCAGTGACAAATGGCACCAGGTGTCCATGTGAGAATTAGCACCTAGGCAGTTGTTATCACTGATGGAAAAGGCAGCTCAAACGACATGAAAATTACATGGTCAGCACAGTGCTGACTGCCTACAAAGCACTCCCTCTTATCACACAGCCCAAATGAACTGGAACAAGTCCAGGTACAGAAACTGCAAAGGTAAAATAACTCACCAGGTATGAATGACAGGGTACATTCAAGGACTATACATCTCTATGATGGAATAAAACCCCTAAACTTTTCTTTCACAGGCACAGCTGTGTCCCATAGTTCCTCATGCTGTAAGATCTTAAAACAGTAGAATCGCCCACAGTTGCTCACTGATAACTCCCTAAAAAAATTAGAGTTCTCTGAACAGATAACATTTGCTGATAGTTCAGACAAAAAAAAATCTTAACAGTTGTTTTGCAAACAGCAAAGCTAAGTTTCTTCTGTTTTTTTAACAAGTAAGATAAAATATAGCCCTCCCCTTCCCTCCAGGACTCTCTCTGCAGCAATCCCACGAAATCTGCACTCGCACTGTCCCTGTATCCACCTCACCAACAGTTTCAAGTTCACACTTCTCCTAATCCTTCAATTGGTATTGTTCACATGTTTAGCCTATCAACAGGACAAGAAACTTCAAACATTTGTGCTGGCCAGGACCTGTATTTAGGCTGACTATTTAACTAGTACAAGCATCAAGGCTGGCAAACCAATTAATGCCCCTCAGTTGATATTTAAGTTGCTAAACTAAGCTGAACAGACAAGAAACAACCTGCTCTATTTTTAAAAATGGAGTAGAAGGTCCTTCTCCTCTGATACTGACATACACAATATCCACAGGAATATACACTTTCTTACAACTCTTTGTCAAATCTGAAACTGGCTAATAGGTTCAAAAGTCATTATACTGGGAATTCAGGCTCAAAGGAAGACATCGGCAGAAACCTCTTGTATTTGTATAAAACCAGGCTAAGAAAACACTACCAGAATATATTACAGATATCTGTCACTCTGTTCTTCATCTTTTATAAGAAAAGTATATGTAAGTAAAATTTACATGAAGGTTTGGATAAATACTGATCTAGACTAAATAGACTAAAGTTAATAGACTAAACTCAAAATGTAAAATAAAATACAATTAAATTCCTGCTTCAGAAAAATTAATACCAGATCCAATTGATAATTTTGGCACTCTTATTATTTTTATTTCCTTGTTATGTTTTCTCTTACAGATACATCCTCCACCAGAACGTACTTTTTTTTTTGACTGTAATTTCAATTGACTGGATGAGACTACCGGAAAGATTGCTCATCCATGGCAGAAAGAAGTGATACAGTGTTAACTGCTGCACCTGTATTTTATGAACCCGGCCCTGCAGCAGTGCAGGAGATAGTGCTGAGAACCTGTACACACCCTTCAGTTAATATGTGCCACCCATCTGTAGAGATAATACAGTATTAATGAAAATATATCTTAATAGGTGTGCTTTAAATACATTCCTGGTTAGTCAGATCTGCGGACACACGAGCTGCCTTTCACACAGGACCTTGGCTATTTATGCAATGGGACTTACCCAAATAAAGGCAAGGGAGATGATTTTGCATTGCAATTTCTTGAGCACGTAAATGTTTCTTAACAGTGATGGGATAATAGGTACCACCTTTGACAGTTGCATCATTAGCAACAATCAAGCATTCCACCCTAAAAATAAAAGAAGTTTATGAGAGAGAAAATTATTTCTATTGAGTAAGTATGCATGTTGGTTAAGAGCTGCAACATGCTAAGGACTCTTGAAGCCCTGATGCTCTAAGAGAGCTCCTCTCACCTGCACTCCCTCAAGCGCACATTGTAACAGCAGCCTCAGCACTATAATGTCCTGTCCAATATTTTAGGGAGTAAAATAATGCTGTATAGCACCATAATTAATTTCTTGGATGTACTTTGAGTAAGAAAAACTAATTTTTAGTTTAAATTAAGTTTAAGAAATTTGAGTTTAAAACACCACCCTAATTTTTGAAAACTGCTTTCCAGATGCACTAATCTCTTTCCTTCACTGGACACCAGAAACTCCATGTGTGTTTTGTTTAGCTAGTGCAACACACTAACTAAAAAAACCCCAACAAACAAACAAACAACAAAGAAAACAAAACTAAAAAACTCACTTCCTCTTAGCTATGAC
The DNA here is from genome assembly GCA_013397915.1 of Daphoenositta chrysoptera. Taxonomy (NCBI): domain Eukaryota; kingdom Metazoa; phylum Chordata; class Aves; order Passeriformes; genus Daphoenositta; species Daphoenositta chrysoptera. Next base: position 357,980 of record VZRO01000336.1, read on the forward strand.
TAAACAAATTGAGACACCAACTTTGTTGATTTTTTGAGTGTCAGAAATGAAACACTAAAAATGCTAACAGGCCAATACTGAAAACTGAATAAAATGATACCTTCTTCCGTTTCATATCATTGGTAACATAGATGACTAGAATCTCTCACCCAGATACTCGTCCAATGCCTGTGATAATCCCTCCTGCAGGTACCTCTTCATTACCATACAACTGGTAACCAGCAAACTGAGAGAACTCCAAGAACGGAGACCTGAATAACGACGAACGAAACAAAATTGTCAAAAATTACTGATTGTATCTGTCATTAAATCTCACTTAAAAGGTTAAATGTTAAAAAATTATTTTTTTTAAAAAGAGATCAGTATTTCAAAGAATGTTTCTGTAAAATTTCAATGATGTTATTTGCCAGTCTTTATGGAAGCTAAAGAGAAAAGAAGCCTGTTGCAGTATTTACCTGCAAAAGACAACCAGAAATGTTTAAAAAAAAAAAAAAGTACCTACCCAGGATCAATAAGCTTGTCAATTCTCTCTCTGGGTAACAGCTTTCCTCTTGATGTGTGAAGCTTACGAGCTTTTTCTCCACCTCCTGTGATACAACAGTAAATTGTCACATTTTCTATGGATGCAGCTAAGATAAATCACCAGTTATATTAAAACTTAGAATGGAAAAGCTGACGAGTTCCCAGTTTTTGAAGTATGGACCTTAATAATAAATTTAATAAATAATATTTTCCACTTCAAACAGATTCAAGCTATTGATAAAAATGCTTGCTTTTTAGAACCTATTTTATTTCCCCCCTCATTTTTTACAGTTAGTATTGAGGTAAAGATTTTAATAAACACAGTTGTCTGAAACTTTCCCCCACTGCTTAGCAACAAACACAAGGGGAGAAAACACAAATATATAGAAAGTACAGCTGTAGAACTACAGAAAATAGTGATCCCTAGAGCTGATTCAGAATAGCTATGCTGTATGCAATCCTGAATGACCCAGCACCATCTGGATTAATTTCCTTAGACCATGTCACAACTGTAAGCAGAATTCAGACACACAGCATTTAATATCAAGTTTATATTTGTTTCATTTCAACCCTTCACTAGAGGTCATCCTAAATCATATCTTTTGCTCTCTAGAGCTTTGTGTCATTCAATACTTCAAGATTTGTTGACACACCTCAGCCTCTTTATAACAACAGCTTATACAAACATTGTCTCTCTGTGTAGACATCACTGATCCACCCCATCAGTCTAAAATTGTCTCCCTGTCCAAAATAAAGAAGGTGCTGTTTTGCTAACATTTCTCCTGAGACTCCAGGATTTCTCTGTCAGCTAGGCATCACTGAAACAGAGCTTCTAAGCCTACCTTTGAAGTCCTTTCTCCCACCTCCTTCCTTAATCACTATACACATCATTTCCTACCTGTTAGGCATGCCACAAAGCCCACAATTTATTTTCAGTTCAGCCAGTTCATTAGGTCTATATATCCAGCCTAAGCCTAAATCTTGTAAACTCTTTCTGCAGAAGTTTCTTAAGAAACAACCTCTCATATCCACCCACAGGGATACTACTTTCATCCATGTTCTCGACATCCAACATCATAACTACATTTTCTCTGACCTCCAGAGTCTTTCATTTACACTGCATGATGCCGCAAAAGTAATTTCCATCCTGTGACTTTTGTCTTCTTTGTGCACTCCTCCTCTTCAGACACTAATCATAAATGCTTGGTTCCCTGTAGCCATTCTATTGAACACTCCTCTTCCAACATCAAGACACTCTACCCAGCACTGATCTTCATTCTGTAGACTGAGAGGCATTGTGCTTGACAATGAAACAAACTTGGAGGCATTTAAATTCAAAACCTCTTCTTAATTTCTCCTTTACAACAATGCCTAAAACACTGTGCCTGCTGATGTGCAAGGATCAGTCATGGAGATTGAATGTATCTCACCTGCTTCTTATGCTTCCTATGAGAAAATCATCTGTTGTAAAGGGGCAGGGACCACTTCCTGTTGCACAGCTGGTGATTACTCAGTAGGGTGGGATACAAGTTTACAAAAACCCTACACACTGAAGTAACAGCTAACATTTGAAACATTCATTACAAAGACCTCAAACAAGAACTCATCCTCTGACAGACAGCTTTTACAGTGAAATCTAAAGATGCTGCACATACCCTTCAGAAGTATTCAACATAGGTACCTAATTCTTCTCATACACTTAAATAATAGGTAAAGCAATTTCAATCAATGCCACTCAACACTGTGTATTAACATCCTGGTAGCGTTTGCTCAGATGAAGGAAAGACAAGCACTATGATCTTCTCCCGTCATTGTGTAACAGGCAAGAAGAGGCAAACAAGCAGCAATGAAGAAGGCCATGATCATTTCATGAGCCACACATCGTTAGTTCATGAATTGCTGAACAGTCTCTACACCCACAAAAGACAGAAGTGGTCCATGGGTTTTAATATCTCCTCAGGAAACTCTGGATCTCTGTTTCACAGCAAGCAAGAAAAAGTACCGAGCACAAAATCTTAACTGTGCTCTGTTCCAAAGTTGTAAAAGGAATTGCATTATAAGAAGAAACAGTGTGTAAAATGACAAAACCAGTATCATGATAGTCACAAGAAGATGAGAATTAAAGCTGCTCAGCCTCTGGCAGCATAATTAAGCATTTATTAGATGCTTTCCTTTTATTGTCTCCATTAATTATACTCAACTGCAATTCATTTGGGTAGTCTTACAAGTCAAAATGAAGAAACACAGATTTCAATCTTTTAAACTACTACAGACCTGCTTTCTCTTTACCAGCACAACTACAGCTAGGAACCTGGAAAAGATTCACCAACAAAAGGAGGGCAAAGGAGAATCCCCATCCTTTATTGGGTGCATGGGGAAGCTCGCTGACAGAGGATGAGGAAAAGGCAGAGGTACTTAGTATCTTCTTTGATTCAGTCTTTAACTGGATATGCAGCCCACTGAGTTGGAAGATAGGGACAGGGAGCAAACTGAAGCCCCCATAAACCAAGGCAAGTGACCTGCTACACCACTTAGACACACACAAGTTTATGGGGGCAGATGTGATCCACCCATGGTTATTGAGGGAACTGGTGGAAGAGCTCACAGAAGAACTTGCCATCATTTACCAGCAGTCCTGGCTAACCATGGGGGTCCCAGGTGACTGGAGGTTGGCCAGCGTGACCACATATCCACAAGAAGGGCTGGAGAGACAATCCAGGGAACTGCAGGCCTGTCAGTCTGACAGTGGTGCCAGGGAAGGACACGGAGCAGATCGTGTTGAGTGCCATTATGCAGCACATACAGGACAACCAGGGGATCAGACCCAGCCAGCAAAGGTTTAGGAAAGGCAGGTCCTGCTTGACCAACCTGATCTCCTTCTGTAACAGCATGACTCACTTAGGGGATGAGGGAAAGGCTGTGGATGTTGTCTGTGTGAACTTTGGCAAAGCCTTTGGCACTGTCTGCCACAGCTTTCTCCTGGAGAAACTGGGTGTTCGTGGCTTGGATGGGTGCACTCTTGACTGGATAAAACACCATGTCAGGACAGCTGGGCCCAGAGAGTGGAGGTGGCTGGAGCTATATCCAGCTCATGGCTGGTCACTAGTGGGGTACCCCAGGGCTTGGTTTTGGGCCCTGTCCTATTTAATAAGTTTAACTACAATCTGTACAGGAGGACGGAGTGCATCCTCAGTAAATTCACTGATGACACGAAGCTGCATGGGAGTGTTGACCTGCTGCAGGGCAGGAAGGCTCTGCAGAGGGATCTGGACAGGCTGGATTGATGGGCCAAGGTCAACTCTTTGAGGTCCGACAAGGCCAAGTGCCAGGTTTTTATTCTAAAATCTAGACTATCATACTTACCTAACCTGATTTTTTCTGCTTGTTCTTGTAGTTCAGTTACCAGTGCTTTCATTCGTTCATAGTTTTCCTAAGTGGGGAAGAAAACAGAATTTTAAATTCAACCAAGAGTGACTATATTAATTTTTAAACAAACAAATATAAGAAATACATGACTAATTTCTCTTCCAAATCTAGTTTTACCTTACTAAATACTGTCTCTGTATTGTCTTTAAAGTAGTAACGTTTCTACCTATGCACTAGCTTCTCTCAAGTATCCCAAAGCATTTAACAAAAACGCTTCACAAAAATTCTTACTGTGCTAGGATAGTAAAAGACTAATTCTGACTATAATAAACTAAAACAGAACTAGTCATTACAGAGCTGAAATGCTGTTTCTCAGATTTCGTTTATTTCTGGTGTAGTTTATTTGCTTTTTAAAATCTAATTTTGCAAAAAACACAGATTCAAATTAAGTGCTCTTATGACTTGTACCAAAGGATGAATGACCTAGGTCGAATAGATTTTGGTAAACGCTTTTAAAATTCTTGTTGTTTAGGTTGAACAAAAAGATAAAACAAAAGTTGTTTTTGTTTTGTCTTGGTTTGGTTTTTTTGTTTGGGTTTTTTGTTTTGTTTTGTTTTTTTTAAAGCTGTCTTCTTGCCATTATACCTCTAGAAAAACAAAGACTCATATTCTGAATACGAGTGAATCAGTACTGAGCTCACCATTTCTATCAGAATTATCCAAAACTCTGCGTGCACATTACAGTGGGTTGGGTTTTTTTAATTTGTTAGGAATTTAAAGGTATTAGTCAAGCATAATTTGTTGGAGGTTTTTTTTGCAGACACATTAAGGACTTTACTACCTTTTTGAAAAGTGCAACTGCAATAAAAGAACATGCTGCACAAAAAGATCTTAATTGCTTAGTATAATTCTCATTTATATGATGTTTGAGTCTACTTTGACAGAAAAAAACAGCTGGTAACTCTATGTTCATATATACTTGAACACTTAGACCTAAGGTTTCCCTCAAGAAGAAGCTGCAAATGTTGCAGTTGAGTTTGTTCACTTAGGCACTGAAAGGCAAAGACATAAAGCAAAAAGAAAATAAAAACATGTACAGAGGCAGCTCACATTTGAACTGCTTTGTGACTTTCAAATGAACATATTTTTCTGCCTTTGTAATTGCTACAAATAGATTAAAAAACACTCTCTTGAAATGTAAAAACGTATCCTGTATTAAAAGTCTGCAGTTGTCACAACACCCGATATTACTCTGTATCAGTGTTCAACTTGTCTGGCTGGTTCATGTTGCACCATTACACACCAAAAATTTTCCCTGTTTCTCCTTGTTCAGTCAGTCTATTTCCTCTAAATACACACACCTTTTGGACACAGTATTGAGCTTAAAAACTCACCTTTAACACGGGGAAAAAAGAAAAAAGCAGCTAGAAAGGCAGAGGATATTAACAGAGGAACAGTAATCACAATCAAAGGCTTCTTCTTTAGATTTTGACTTACTGTAGCTACTTCAGCTACTCTACATGAAAAACTGTGAAAGGCCTTTTCAGATGACCTATAAAAATACTGCACACAAACATCTGAGTTTCTTTAATTCACTTAACTTCTATCGTGATCTTTCATGCCTTAAACCTGAACAACACTGTTATACTTTACCAAAGAGAAGTAAGGATGTTTTGAAACAAATTTTGAATATGCACAGAAAAGACTACTCTCAGAACCAAATGTGCTAGTTCTACCATGTATTTGTGGGCTCTTCATTATTGTCATTAAATAACGACAAAAAGGCCAGTGAACTAGCACCAACTTCTTTCTGGAAACTGGTCCTTGCACCAGCAAGGTGTGTAAAATTCTGCAGTTAATATGAGAGTTTCTACAAATTTTAAAGCAATTAAGAGGCAAAACCTACAGCCTAGTCCTACAGTTACTGCACAAGCTAAATTAATTACTGCTACATCACCAAAGTGGATGTAACAGCTAGTCCCTGGAATCTTCAAATGGACTTTCTTTCATTTTCCAGAATTTAGACTCACTCACTTTTCAATTACCTTTTTGCCTATCTGGTTTGAGAGACAGTTTACATTATAAAGGCCAGCCTGTCTAGTTGAATTCACAGCCAGAAAGGTAAACATTGGCCAAAGAAGGCAAGACCTTCATCATGTATCATAATGTCTTATTGTGTTTGCACTATTATTCCCTGTATTACTTTTTTTCCAGATGGTTAAGTGCCTCACAGTAGGAACCTCAGCTCTTTGTGTTTGTAAAGCAGTACTTGCACTTGGAGCGTTGTTCCAGAAATTATTTTTACCAAATACTAATACTATTATAGCTATTTTACCAAGCCTTGCTTTTCTTTTGAGGTTGAAAGGTACCCAGACACAACTGCAAATCTGGGGACAGCTTAGATGAGTGAACACCTTTATTAAAATACTACCTTTTTTTGGTACACAAAATATGAACGTGTACACATATACATATACGCTTCACATACACAAGCTCTGTATGTATATATACATATATACATATGGACAAATACTGAAATTTCACAGAAGCTTCAGTCACCTCATTTCTGTCCACTATTTGGTTTCTGCAAAACAAAGCACAGAACCAATGGACCTATCTCAGTAAGAATACGTGTTGTTGCTTCACGTGCTGTTTGATATTTTATGTTAACAAGCATGACAACAAACGCATGCCCTCCTATCAGCCTTGATCCACACCTAAAGCCATGTTTTTCTCATCCTAACTGTAAACACGATTTTTGAATATGATGATGTTAATAATGCCCCAATTAAATTAAATTGTTATAAATACATATTCTTGTGTTGGCTTTTCGCAAATAATGAATGCTATGTGTATAATATTAACCCTTATGTTGTAGAAATGTAACCATTATTAAATGCCTTTTCTTTTGTTCTACCTTAGAGATAGTTGAAAAATAACTAACCAAAGATATGTTGAAATGCAACTAACAAACTATAAGCTTAACTAGATAAGCACAGATGTGATGACTTCAGCCTTAGGAAGTAATAACTCCAGCCCCTAGGACAATCTCAGATAAACAATATATGACAGACTCCTGTAACCGGACATCTCTACTTACAAATCTTCCAAGAATCAACATACGGAGGAATTCTTCACATACCTTAAAGGCCATGTGTTTTTCGGGAAGAAGTATGTATATACATATTTGCCTATGACAATGTAACAGGCTGATGCAATAAAAATGTATATAAAGTGAGTGTCTTACCAGGGCAGTTGTGCTCTTGGCTCTGTGTCAAGGGTACCCAGCATCACCTGGATGCTGTAATCTTTTTGCTCTATCTTTTGTCCTTTATAGTTATTCTTTATTAAAAAACCTTTAAATTTAGCAGGTGATTGGACTTTATTTATAGCAGGTGCAAGTACTGCTCTCTCTTCGTAGATACAACCGGAATTACACCTAGCTCTTCTCCTCCAAAGATGATGTTTTTGGAGGCGTGCCCACGACTCTGTACAGCTATACCACCTGTTTTCAACTCGGGAATCAATTTGCAAACACAAGGAAACATGCAACTTTGAAATCAAGAGGCTCCATCTTCCACCGCCTACAAACCCCGCCTCCACCTCATTAGCACGGTATCGATCAGCTTGAAAGGCAGCAAGAGCTGGCATCCTGACTTAAAAGTGCGAAAATACCCGTGACGAGGCAGACGCCTGCACCACCCCGCGTTGTTTCCACACGGTATTTGCAGGCGCAGCGCGCAGAAATGGGCGGGACGGGGCGCTGGGCGAGCGGGGCCAGGCGGGCCCGGGCCCGGGCCG
>VZRO01000336.1:365752-402101 GCA_013397915.1 Daphoenositta chrysoptera
ACAGCGGGGCCGGGCCGGGCTGCGGAGTCCTGGCCCGGGCCCCCGGACAAGCTCAGGCTGTAGAACGCCCTTCGGAAGAATTGTGTTGGAACGCCCCGCTTTTCACGCAGGATTACATGCTTGTGCAGGCTAGGAAAGCCCTTGCCCTCCTTGGAAACTTGTCATACAGTAATAGGGACAGATCTTTTTAAAACCCAAACCTCTGTGGTCGAGTTTCTTCCTTGCTTGAAGGCTTTGCTGGTTCTTCAGCATTCCAGTTTTACTTTGTTTGAAGTCAAGGCCCTTGTCTTTAGAGAGAAGTAGCAGCGGGAATCTGATGGCAAATAAATAAACCTCTATTCTGAAACAAAACCGGGGAACAATGACAACGCCCCTGTTAAACCACCCCCGGCCTACCACTGTACCAGCAGGTCTGTGTGTACCCCAGTGGTGCAGACCAAACTTCAGCCTTTCCTTCAGTTCACACTTCTGTTAGCTTAGTGTACCTACAAGTATTTAAAAACTGCAATTGATACTTTAAGAAATGGAAACGCAGGTAATAGAAAATAATTTATTCACATAATTTACATACAGAATAGGACTACTTCTTTGACACAGAAAGCTTATATGTGATGATACAGGGTGTCAGACAACTTTAGCAAGGCAGTCTTATGCCACGTCTTTGTAAAAATGCTACTCATGGGTATTGAGATTTCAACAATATTTTCTTACATCCTTCATCATTATAAAACTTTCACACACAAAACAGAACACAAAATTCTCTTATTCCTACTCAAATTAAATTTGTTCTTTAAAAAAAAAAATCTTCTAACAAAGTGCATGTTATTTGCTGCAAGGAAAAAGAAAGCATAGCCCCAATTAACAATGCAGATAAGGCACCATAAATCTTAGTAATGAAGTAGTTGGTTTTTTTCCCCCTTGTAACATGAATGCAAGCTAAAATGTATGCAACTACATGTAGAATGATTATCCCCTCAAAACTCACTCAGAAGGTACTCACGGCAATTATTTCATAGTCACTCCCCAAGAATCTGTTTTTAGGCTCTATGAGTGCAAGTGATACAAACATGCCACATGTATCAGGAAGTAAACACTTGCATACTTAATATCTACAAGATATACAATACACAGAGTTACATGTATACATTAATCTCTTTCATAATGTTTACAGTAAAACAATATTTTGATAAACATTTCAAGTTAAATGGATTAGGCAAAGTACAACATACCATCTGAACAGAAACTGTTGTTGGTGTTTTTGGAGGGTTTAGGGGGGGAGAGGTGGGTTGATCAGATGCTTTCAAGTAAGTTACTCTACACTAGGACCGCTAGTGCCTTTTCCATTACCTCAATGAATACTGCTGCTAGCAACATTTCATTGGCGGAGGCCTGCTAGCATACCAATTTGCAGTAACAGTAGCTTTTTTCTGTATTTCTACTCACTGACAAAATTATAAAGGTTCCTTCAGAAGCCTTGCCAATAACTTCTGAAAAGAAAAACATTCTCAAACTTCGTCAACTATTTCAAAATTAACTACATATTATTTACCTGCCCGTAAATGATTACCCAGTCCAAAGCTGATGATAGGTTTCTTGAGAGCATTAACAATACCATTTAAACATCAGTTTCACCTTCATAATACATCATTTTGCAAAAGTACCTCCTGGTATTAAGTAACGGGAAAAATTTTAAGACTACTCAAATCTACACACTCATTGTGCAAGCAAGAATATCAGACTAAGTATTGAATCTTTCAGTGACCACCTGACTTTGAGAGAGCATAAACCTAACTTACCACATCAAGACAAATTTCTTGATGAGGTAAGTAAAAACTGAGACTAAAATATAAAGCTACACCAGAATTTTATAGCAAGTTACAGTACAAGCAGACATGCAACATAAGAAAACCTTTTTAATTCAACTGCTTCAAAGCAGCAAATCCTCAAAACAGCAACATTGTATAGTCATGGTTTAAATCCAACCTCTTTGTGCTATTTTGCACAAGGGAAATCAAAGAAGTCAGCAAATATACAAACACCTACATGTAAAAACAAAGAAAAGAAATTGTATCTATACCTTTGTTTTCCAATTTAGAAGAAAATTAGCATTTATACCAGGAAATTTCACTCTTCCAGTGACAAACAAGGTTGCAAACATTAACCTTGTGTTATCATCTTTTAGTAAACTGTGTTTTTAAGTTTTCAATGCATTTTTAAGTAACCAATCCTATTGGGCTTTTCAGGTTAGGATTTTTTAAATTACGTGGTTAAAAAACTCTTACAAAAATAAGTAATTTGGAGATTCTAATAAAAATACCTGCAGTACTTAATGCATGTATGCATGTATTTACTACACTACTTCCAGTATTTGCATTCTGATCTTCAGAGATTACATTATACCCAAACGGTTCACTCCTCCTTCTAACGTAACATACTTCGCAAAAAGAAGTAAAAAACTTGAACAGTCAGTACCAAAAAGCTTTAGCATTAAAATGGAAAAGATAATTGTTGCAAGATTAAACATTATTTCATTGCACTTTTCTGTAGGATAGTCATGCACTCATTATCAGTGTCTAAACAAGTGAAACCATAAGCCAGCAGTCATTGGTCTGGTCCAATTACACCGTTGTAGTGGTTTAGACAATGTCAGCATTTTGAAAGTGCCCAGGTTGCTTCAGAAGGAATCCATTTCACCTTCATGGCATTAATTAACAAGAGTACTGTTATTACTGGCTGACACTAAGTGTGGCATAATGAATATCAGAGCAATTTGTAACTTCTAAAATACTCTTTTCTTGTTGCAGTATATTTTGTGATCCTAGGTTTTTATAAAACCCATTTGCTATTCTGAATCATCCACTTCCATAAAGATGTCACTGAAAAAGTACTCAGAGATTTTGGTTGGCTCTCCTTCCTTCTCTTGTTCTTTAGCACAGAGAGGTGGCTTCTCAGATGAGTTGTTACTTGGAACCTGATAAAACAAGAAAAGATTGCTCTTAACAGTCTTCCATCGGTGTGTATGTGTAAATATTTTCACATATACATGTACTTGAGCTTTTTGTAGGGGTATTTTATTTATGTAGGAAGTTTTGACCAAAGAAAAAAAATCAGAGTTTACTGAAAATGAAAAACAAATAGACATCCATGCAAAGGAAAATCAGCTTAGTCCCCTTACAAGTTTCCTACACACACACACAAGTCAGAATTTGTCGACCGGAGCAGATACCACTCTTTAAACATGAATGCTACAAGCCCATCTACCCACTCCCGAAACAACTAATTCTCTGTTCTTCACACCTCAGAAATGCATGGGTTTTCAAAACTAAACTCATACCGTAACTGCAGCATCAGCAGCTACATGTTCATGTTCCACAGATGATGAAGTAGAGGGAAAGGAACAAGATTCCCTATCATCCTTAGTGGATGGAGTGGGCTTCTTTAGACTTCGTTTTGGAGTCACAATTCGAGGCTTTTGGATCTTCCCTCTGTTCCCTTTGGTATCTTCTGCAGATTCAGAATTACTTTTTTTGCAAATTAGAGATAAAAATCCCAATGGTTTTCGTCCACCCCTGTTCAAAACAAATAGAGTCAGGATGTCACAGGATTGCTCCATAAAAGGAAGATGTAAATTGTATTGCAGGAGTCCAACTCATTACACAGGAAACAAACACACCTACAGGACATACGAAAATTCTAAGGAAAAAAACCAAAATGTCATTCTGAGAAAGGCTTTCATATTACTGAATATGCTGGTACAAGAGTTTTTCTGAACAGTCACAGAGACTCTTGACAATTTTTAACCCTGAGAACAGGAAACTACTATTTGCTGCTAATCCACAGCCCATAACAAGCTACCAGACTTTCAGAGAGTGGTTCCAAGAAGGATGGAGACACACTCCTGAAGAGCACACTGAAAATTCTGAGCATCCTTCAATGGGAAACGAAACGTGATTCCCAAGGATAGGACTAAGGCAGACTATCTGCTGCAGGGTTTTAGCCTCCTTACAGCATCAAACCCAGACCAGTGAGCTTACAGAAGTCACGGCACCAAGGGAGGTACACAAAGCATTAACTTGTCATGTTGTTAAGTGTTTACAAATTAGAAAGTCAGCTTTAAGGCAAGGATTCTGATGTTAATGCATCACTATCCAATTGCTGTAGATGCCCCAAGTACAAATAGCCAGTATTGGTACTCATAGAAGCAAAATGAAAAAGTAAATGACAGATTAGAAGAGGCCAGCAGAGCATTACAATCATAATAATCGAGCACAGGAGCAACAGAGAGCAGGAACCCAAAACATTTAAACAAACAGTACAGAAAGCTTTATTTAAAAAATCAAGCCAACAGATAGGTAAGAGGAATATCCTCTGAGTTGCCAAGACTGAAACTTCTTTGGGGAAATGACTTAAGTTAGTCCTAGAAATCCATTGTGCTCAGTACTGCACCAGTAATACATCTTACTGGCAGGACAAACACAAAAACAAGTGAATGGGTATATATCTCATAACCTATGAGAAACCTATGGAAAACAACAATTACCCTGAAGTCCCTATCACAGCCAATGGATGTCTGACTGACAAAAGGCATCTGTCTATGTCTAAATAGACACACAATATGTCAGTAGTGTCTCCCAGTTGATCTACTGACTTACTGAGTAAAAGGATGCAAATTTCAAAGCAGACAGTTTCATCCTTTCTAACCTGCAGGAGAGTATAGATACTGTAACTCTTAGCCATGCAGGTCACAAACAATGGTACTGAAAAATGTCAACATAGCAACAAGATCTTTTTTTCAAGAGCAAGCTGACAAAACACTATTGCCATATTGCATACCTGAGTAATGGAGTTTTTGAAGATGATGCCGGGCTGCCAGTATGTTCCAACAGTGCAGGTTCATGCACACTCTCCTGCTTTCCTTGTCCACTTATTTCCACTTTTCTGTTAGAGGTTAATCTAGACACAACCTCCTCTTCCTTTTTGGATGCTGGATTCTCAAGTGGTGCTTTCCCCAAGCTCTCCGAAGTCTCCAGCTGGCTTCTCTCAGCCAGTTGTGACATAGACTCAGACACCAACACAGATGTAAGTACTTCTTCCTTTGCTGAAGACTCTGTTTTTTGAAAGGGATTCCCTGTAAAAGGAATTGAGAGTCAAAGACTTCAGTGATAACACAAGAGCCCAAAAAATGCATGTGATATTAAGATGGCTTGCACCATTACAACAGAAGGACCGAATTTTTGTTTAGGCTTATTTGTCCATTTATTTTTAAAGGTACCACTATGAATTAAAAATTCATGGTCTAATTTTAAAGCCTATAAGACCGTACAGATATAATGGGGAAAAGCTCTTAGAAATGCCTAGCTGCTTCAGCTTCTGCTTTTTCTCTGTTTCTTCAGAGTGAGATTAAGCTCCCAAACAATTACATACTTTTTAGTAGACATGCAAAACAAAAGAAAAATAAATTTTTTGGCATAGTGTGGTTAAAATGCCAGATAATACTTTTGATTATTAGTGCTCTTTGACAGGTGGAAATATTTGCTTAAGAGAAGATAACATATTTAGACAAAAAACCCTCTCAAATTTCACCAAAAAACTAGCTTCAGCAATGCTTTTAGAACTGTTATTAAATTACCAACACTTATGTACGGCACACCTAATTTTTAGCAGAAAACATGGAATGGTGGTATTAGTGTAGTACCAGGAAAACCTGTTTCTAATTTTATATTAGATGGCCTCAGACAGAACTATTTAGCATGACAACCAGTATGAAGTTGTGATGTGTCTACATTCATTATACTTTGGTTTACAAGTTTAAGTGCACCTACCAGATGTGATCACTGGAACATCAGCAGATGTAATTGAATAACCCTGTATTTGAGAAAGACAAAAAAAGGGTGTTTTTTTTCTCTCAATACTAAAGAGACAATGAAGTTGATAAACTCACATCACACGTGCACAGTTCTAAGAGCAGGACTGATACAGAAGACAGTGCAGCATCATTCATCACTTAACTAATTTCCTGAGCAGGCTTTTCAAGGTGTTCTTGTGACAAATGACTCAAGACAAGGATATTGAGATAAGAGATCAGAGAAGGAAGAAGATTGTTATCCAGCCCTTCCTAAAAAAGGGCTGGATAATGTGGGGCATTACCACCTATTCCAACACCAAGGTACACTGTACAATCTTAGCCCACTTAAAAAGATCAATGGTAGTCACTGCCACAAGCCTGGTCATATTGTAAACAAGCACAGAAGGAAGCTGGAGAGATGGTGGCTTGTTTGCACTGGCAGCTTGCTCTTTTAAACTACTACCTGCTGTGTTCAAAATGGATATGAATATATCTATCTAACAGCTTCTTCATGTAACAGACACAATGCAGATTCAAAACATCATTCAGAACCTAGACAGTCTGCCAGTTGTCCAATAAACATACAGGGTTTCCTCTCCTGCACTGTCATTGTCTGAAGGGTGATGCAGAATGAACCAAGTAAGACATATTACCAGGCTGTCTACTGGGAAGTCAAATAAAAAAAACCTGAGAGCCTACAGATTCTCAAAAAACCTTAACACTAAACAAACAAATATCCAAAACCTGTTGTAGATTTCAAAATGAAAAGCAATCTATAAATGTTGATTTTCCTTTTAAGTTTTATAGGCAGTACATATTTACACAAGTGACAGCATTAAAAAATAAACATAATTAAAATGCTCTATTATGTGTTATTCATCTACCCCATGCATGAAAACTCACCAAATTATGATCTCACCTTGTAAGTGGTTTCCAGATTATCTTCCACCGCAACACTAGACCAAGTTTTCTTGGATGGAGGAAAATCATTCTCTTCAAGCTCAGCACCAGACCGTTTTTGAGCTGTCTGCAACTTTGGAACAGGGTCTACTGACGCACTCTCTAGTTGTTTCGTTTCCATACTGCTGTTTAAAGGTGCAGCAACTTCAGCAGCTGCAGTTGTCAAGGATCTGATAGTGTTTACATATAAAGTCATTATTGTGACTGTACAAGAAGCCGAAATTTACTTTGTATAAGGTTTCTGTATGGAAATTACACATGAATCCGTGGTGATACTCTCTCTTGCTTAATGTCAATATTTACTTCAAATATACCATTTACTACGGATAAACATTTTGTTGTGCTTTCTGGAGTTAGTTTTTCTAGCTATAATTGAATCTAGTTAATTTAGCTCTTCTATTTGAACTTCACTTGGTCTTTTCGTAAGAAGTAAAAATATGGCAACTTATTAACTGCCCTAGAAAATGCTAAAATACAGTATTATTTATCTGCACAGTTGAACCCCCACACACTGTATGATCTAAAAGACATTACAGACCTATATAAGACATACAGGGAAGCAGCAGAGACTAGGAAAATAGGGTAAAGCAGTACAGGAACAGCAAGACGTAACATGTACTCTAACTCTGCCTGTCAGCTATTCTGTTTATCACCAGTAGTTCCACAGGAGTTAGAATTCTTACACACTGTGTAGCCAACATTCACTCAAAGACCTATCCTTTCAATAAAAGAATGACATTAGCATCTGATATCACAGGGTGAGATTCTTCACAATTATGTAGAATTGCATCGCGTCTCTAGTTATGATCTGAGGACTTACATTACTATAGTATTAGAGTTTGAGGGCTTTTTACTACTTTGCAACGATTCCATTCTTCAGAATGTCTTTCTCCTTTGATTTTTTTTTTCTCCCAAACTGACTAAGAGATTTAGTTCAACTGTAATGTTGATGTCACAGTTTTGTTACTCTTCATTGAGAGGTACTCTTCCTAAAAGAAATTCAAACCCTTTTGGATTGCAGTAGACAAACCAGCTATTATTCTTTTGAGTAATTAATTATTGTTTTCATCTTGTCTGCCTTTTGAACATAGCATGAACTCGAGAGAATTATATAAGAATTTATATCTACTGTTTATCATGTTTTCCAGAAGACCATCTACATGAGAAATCTGGAAGAGCTATTAATAAACAGCTACTCTACAAAACTGTTAAAGTACTGTAAAAATGCAAACACGCTCAGATTTTTTCATTTCAATTGCTTTACATTTTAAGTATCCATAGCAAAATAAGGCATAAGCTGGCCAAATGACTTCTACTAAAAAGGAAGACTTATTCTAAAGGATAAATCAGAATTAGTGACACCAAAATCCCAGCTAACTAAACCACTAACTTTAAAACACCTATGGAATCTTCCTAAAATCTGATTAGAGCCCTTTTTACTTCCTTAATTCTCTTACCAGTCCATCAAAATTGCTTCCTCTTCCATTTCTTCTTTTGAGAAGTTCTAATCTATATTGCACATTAAGAGAACAATCAAGGTACACAAAAAGTGTTTCACTTTGATAAAAAATAAAGCATTTACCTCTCCACTTCAGTCACAGTTGTTTCACTTGCATTTATCGGGCTGATAAGTATTGGGGCTGGTAGTACTGGTTCTGAAGTTTGTTCCAGCATAACAGATGCATCAAACTCTTTTGAGTCAGCTGGGATTTCCACCAATGTTAAAATGAATGTCTGTTCTTCCTCTGGACATCTATGATCATCATTCACTACTATAGTTTTTTTCAGGGAAATAAAGAAATAATGAAAAACTATTAATCAAATATGAAATTACTCTGTTCTCTTCATGTCCTCCCTATATGCAGGACTGAAATTTTAGGCACTCATTTCTCCATGGAAAAAGGCATGGAGAAGGCATATGGGCATATTCTTGAGACAATAAGCTTCCTGTCTTCTTAGATGAGATACACATCATCATCTCCTGGTGCCTATTCACTGCAGTAGAATCCTGATTACCGTTCAGAATGAGGAATATTAAAATGTCTAGTAATGATGAAGATCTTCAAATGGGTGGTCTAGAATTAAAGAGCAATTTGCAGTTTAATTAAACTTGTGTCATGGTAGTCAAATGGCCTCTGTTTTTAATTGTAACTCTCGAGTATCAGGAGTTACTTCTTTAAATGGCAGATGTCTGCTGTTTTGAAGGTAAACACAGGATTTTTTCCCTCGCTGAGGATTGGCAGAAAAGTCCCTGAGAAGTGTAGTCTTGAATTTAATAGATGAAAAATATAAATAATTTAGTCAACAAACAGACATTAACAGATAACTGCCAACCGTCAGCCGTTAGTATTTAAGGATCAAACATTTGTAAAGTTTTCAAAAGATGGAAAACAACAACGGTACTCCATTATTTAAGACAGCTCTCAATGATGTAAAGCTGTTATTCCAACCTCAGCTTGCTTGGGTTCTTCATCTAATTAAACATGATTTAAAATGCTTCATCCCAAGATTCTTGCAATAATGGAGTATAGCAACAGATGTCTAAGAAGAAGTATCAGCCCCATCTTTTGCACAAGCTCATGAGTTACAGCTTTGGACTGCAGTTTCCACATAAAGTAAGTATTCTGGGCTTCTGTCACTGTGACTATCCCATATGTTAGGGAAGCAGTGGTTCCAAACCAACTGCATTTCAATTTGTTCTATGGACAATTAGACATCACCTTCATAACTTTCATCACACCTGATCAGTTAGGCATTAATCTGTTGAATCAGTACAGCTAAAGAAGGAAGTTTGATTGTCTTAGTTACACTTCTCCTCTTCTTCTCTCTCTCCTGCCCCACACTTGAACAGTACAGCCCTCCTACTCACACAATTCTGACAACGGCATTCACTTGATAACTTCATGAGCAAGTATAGCTCACTAAGCCAGTGGAAAACTACACAGTTTCTTTCCCTCTGTCGTGCTCAGTTTTTGATGAGTGAGTCAGAGGTGCATAAAGGGCTCTAAAAACTGCTATACTCACCATGAAGTAAGCAGCAGGAGCTCACAACAGGGAAAAGATAACAAGTTTCCCTTCCACTGGTATTTAAATTTCATGAAGGGCCATTCAACAAGCTCCCAAGTCTAGTTTCTGTTAACAAAATGTCATGACAAGAGGCTAGGGAGGGGAATGTCACCGTGCTGTGGATCATTATTTGGGTTAATGGAATAGATTGATTAATCATGTAAGTAAAAATTTTTATTTTTTTAAGTTAAAATTTTAGGTTTGTTATTCTCTTAGTAACTGTGAAATACACAAATGTGGGCTTTTGCTAAACTTTGAATATTAGGACATTATACCTGAAGTTTCTTCTGTGCTGCTTATGCAATGTTGAGCATCCTGAGTACAAGCTTCATTCTAGAAACAACATAGTTGAAATAAAATAACTTAATAAATCTGGGAAATAATCAAAGTAAACAGGAAGAAACAAAGAATGTCAAATGCTGAAGAGCTAAAAAATTTAATCACACCATCATTATTGCATGTGTCAGTTTTCACTTCTAGCTGTTTTATGTTGAAGAGTATTAGCCTGACAAGAACAAGAAACGCTGGGGAAATATAAAATTCATATGCAGCTCGTTGTCTGTATTGATGGTTTGTCAAAATAAATTTATACTTCCTACAGCACAACTCTGTCAGAGATGACTCACACAATAAATTGTTCAGTGACACTAAGAAAGCAGATTCCTACAACCCTTAACAAACCACTGAGTGCCAAAGAAAAACACCAAGCTCTGCAGCTCATCTATCCCTTCCCTTTTATGCCTTGTCCCTTTGCCAAAATCAGGAATAATCTACTGCAAGTTGCCTTTTCTCATACTCTCTGCCAGGCCTGTAAGAGCCACATCATTCTTGCATGTTGTTTTAATATGAAATCAGCCTTGACACATCTGTGTCAAACATGCTTCTGTGCATTCAGCTGTTCCACTGTAACTATGTGCTCACTGATCTCAGACAACACCAGAAACCCTGAGGGAACTGCAAATGAACCTTTCTTTCATCAAAAAATAAGGTAACTCTCATTTATACTAGAACACAGACACACAAACCACTGCAAAGAAATGGACGCGAAAGACATAGTGCTTGTCCATGACAATATACATGATGATGATATAAATGATATCACATAAATATCAATGATATCAATGCAAAATTTGTATATGTAATACAATAATACACATATAAAGCTCTTAATTGTTTTTTTAAATAAATGACGAAGAGCATGACAAAGGATGCAGTTTGTTTTAAACAAAGCAAATGAAAGTTATAATGAACATGCTCCATCCAAGCAGTAACATTGTAACTTCGGTTTAATTTAAACAAATATAACAGTAAGAGGTCACACTAAATGGATACATGAATCCTAGGTAACTTCTTCCATCAAGACTCCTTAAAAATTCCTGACCATTTTGCTAATGAATATCATTTATTGCTGAAATGTTCTAAACAGAGATTGCAAAGATTAAGTTTGTCTGAAAGATTGTTTGGATATACCCCTGCAAGAAATGAAATTTCTTTTACCAGCTGAAGTACCAGGTCTTTAAAACTGGTGAGTACATTTGCACAGAAAACCTCTTTCTTTACAGAATTTCAAAACTGGACACTTCTGGACTGTTATTAAGTTCTTTACCTGAGTCAAGTTGACTGGACATACATTACACGCAAGAGGACAAGGACTTTGCTCAGGAAGCTCATCCACAGAACTTGGATCTGGATGATTCTCTAGTTCAAGGTGTGATTTTTCAGGTTTCGGTGATGCAGTTAGAGGTCTTAAATCTCTTGAATTTCCAAAAGCATCTCTTATCTGCTTTTCTGTTCTGCAAGGTATATATCTAGTTAATTTGAAACCAAATGAAGATACCCTGTGCACATGCTAAATTCAGTGTTAAAATTTATTTAATATGAAGCATATGTAATTACAGGGAAACAAAGCAACTGTTTAAAAACTACATCATTCTACTAAACAGAATGCATCATCTTTGGACAGGTCTACATGAAGAATTTCAGGGAAAGGCCTCTGTAACTCCATTAATGGAGACATTTCTACTGAAAGAACAACCAAGCAGGAAGCCTTTTAAGCTCATTAACATTTGTAAATGAATCAACTCCTTAACATTTCCTCGCAGTTTCATGAAAGACAGTTCAGCAGCAAGGTAATTACTAAGTTCTGAAATAGCAAACATAAGTTAATGTTCTACCTCCAAAAGCTGTAGCACAACATGCAAGGGAGAAAAACCTAAAGTCTAAACTGTACACTATCTGTATAAATACACATAGTGTCCATGAGCACACTGTTTCCATTACAGTCACATACTACACCTGACTTCAGCTGGAGACAGTAGGAATAAAGTCAGTATTAAGTGATGAGTCTTCCTACCTCTCAGTTTTGTCTACTTGCTTGGTAAGTTCCATACTTCCAGCTGCAAAGTCATGAAGAACTGAAGAATCATCTGCAGCTGGTCTGACTGGTTCTAGTTCCACCATCTGCATTTCTTCAGTACCCCTCAGGGTTGTAGGATCTAAGTTTCATAAGAATAAAAATTAAAATATTGTCTTTTCAATCTGCAGGTGTATATACATATTCATATTACTTTTTACATATAACCTTGTATATATTAACATTTTGTAGTATGTTTATATAGATGCATATACATAAATGTGCACATGTATACTTGTGTCTTAAGTAAGTAAGGCTCACACACATATCTCATCTTGCCTTTCATATCTTGTGCATTTTGCCGGTTATACGAAGATAATTAAGAGTTTGAAGACTACCTTTTCTGCAACTGCTTTAAGAATAGAAAACCAGTTCCTTCTATCTCCTCTTCTACTTTTAGTGGAAGGAAAAGACAGTAATAACAGAAAAAAAGTACTGTTTTGGACCGTATTTCTGTAATAGGCAGTTCAGTAATTTAAGTGCTTTCCAAGTAACTTAACACCTGCATAGAAAAATTACTATTCAAATTTCATTTAATTTTATGCTGAAAGGTATACTTATGTATAAATCTATATCAAAAATGGGTACCCTGCATTACAATGGTGATGTATAATCTGTGAACATGAATGGAGAGTGAAGACTTCAGCTTTGTTTCATTTCATGAATAGATATGAATCTATCTCAATAACCATTTTCAGAGCCCTAGGATAAGAAGGCTCACCAATTTGAATTTGCTCTAGTTGTTCCACAAGTACATTTGTGTTAAGTAACTCCTGCATTATGTTTTCATTGGACCTCAGTATTCCAGAGGGTGGCTCAGGCTCCAGGTGTCCATCTCCTGTCAGTCTCATACTATTCACCCCAGGCAAAGAGCTATCACTGAAAGTAAAAGAAAAAATATCATCAACAGAGTTCTTTATTTTTGACAGTTAGTGAAGGGAACATATGAGAGATATGGGGTAGATCAGACAATGAAGACCTGAAATGCAGGCTGCAACTGGCAGAGAAGACAGGTATTCAGCAGAATAAAAATAAAATAATCACCTGCAAATTGAAACAGATAGGTATGCTGCAAACTAGTACGTTTCCAAAGTGAAGGAAGAAAAAAGAAAGAATTATTGAAATGTTTAAATAACAGGAGAAGATCAGAAATTTAATGCATGTCACATGGTAGTAAGTTCTGGTTTAATAATATAATTAAACTGGATGCAAAATGAAGTATCTTTGATTATGATTTTTCAAAGAGTATAGTCTCATCGTTTGTTCAAGCAATCAACAAGTTAAATAGTCTTTCAAACAATACATGATCACCAGCAGATATTTCTTTGGAAAAGTGTCCAATTAAGCTGTCTCATAATTCACAAATGCAGAATTATAAAAAATCAATCACTAAAACCCATAATGATAGAAGATGAACTGGTTTCTTGCCATCCCTTTGCTCTAAATCTTTGATCTACACCCCATAGCAGCAGTGACACTTAAGCAATTTGTCTTGGTCTGATTAGCTGTAGATAACTTTAGGAAAAAGAGCTTGGTAATTAACAGTGATCCAGTACTACGTAGTCTGCATATTTTATTCTCCCCCTGCTTCCCCAGGTAAACTTAATTTCATGAGACAAAAACTAGTTGTAGATACCCAAAATTACATACAAACACCTCATGAAAGTCATAAGAAGAAGACAAGAGGAGTTTTTGCAGATTACATACCAAATTAAATAAACCAAGAAACCTTTATTAAAGCAAGACTGCTTGCAAAGAAAGAACCTAGCAAAAGTAAGCAGTGTCAGAGGATCTCTCCCACTAAAGAAGATGAAACAGTAATTTAACCTGGTATCAGTAGCATCCTTCTCTGAATATTCTTCTACACCTCTTCTTGTGCCAGTGATTTGATTCTCTACATTGATGTTGTTTCCGTCCTCAGAAGGCAGCAATTCCTTGATAGAAGTGTCTGAAGCAAGCAAATACTGACTAGAAGTTCTGTTTTCTTTGGAACAGGCTTGATTTACAAGGTTATCAGCCATGTCCAAGTCATCTTGAGCAGGTGCCATGTGTGTCCATTCTGGTTATAACAATAAACAGAATGGGAAAATTTCATTTAAAACACTCAGGTTTGGCATGTATATAAAGCTATACAACCTCAAGCCTCATTTAACACACTTTGTATTCTCCAAAGACACAGATTCAAATCCCAGATAAATACAGTCCTAAGAGAACACTTTTGGTAGTAAGAACACAAAAACTAACACTCAACCAATGAAAGCAGATAATAAATGCTACCCAAAATCTATGAAACCCAGGTAATTTCACGTTGTACTTAGTTAGGGTGAAAAGGCTATACTTCACTTTAAAGGTCTGAAAAGATCCCTGAAAGTTACAGCCACTTAGGCTTGATCCCTTTCTTTTGTCCTGTTCATGTGACCAGATCAAACATGTGCTTCCTAAAACAACTTCCTAGCGCTGATGCAGTTGGCAGTACTCAGCAGGGTGCCTGCCTTTTTCCAGCCACGCTGCATTGCTAGACTCACAATGTGTTACAGTGCAACAGGACTAAAAGCATAGAAGACTCTTGACCTCCTGCTATGCAGCAGCATGTGGAAGAGCTTTGCAGTCACTGCTCCATCCCTCCTTAGGTGGACCCAGAAAGGATGAGAACAAGGTTTTGTCCCATAAATCAGAGCATACCTTCAGAGCTTGTTTTTAACTGGAAATTTGGATCACCCATTGCAAGTAAAGTCATAGCAGCTTCAGTGCTTCCATCGTTAATTCCTGTGAAGTTGTACACACACATTAAAAATCACAAGTGCATTAACCAGAAATCCACTTACCCATATTCAAAAAGTATTTGACACTACCACCAATACATTGAAGTACATATTTTTTTAATTGACCTTATTTATGGCTCAAAGTGCTTGTAGACAAGCAGCCAATTCTCATCCAGCAAATTCAAACTACTGTTAAAACACTGAGAAGCAACATGACAGCCTTTAACAGTGTACTGGATGCAAGTGGCAAGGTGTTGGCAGCAGGGGGGCTGCCCTGGACATAGCCAGTTCCAGCTGGCCCACTGCAGGACACAGCAGAGCCTGTCAGTCAAGACGGTGGCACCTTTGGGAAATATATTTTAAAAAAGCGGAAAATGCATGTATTGGTAGCAAGTTAACAGGAAACATATGAACAAGATTGTTTCATATCTACCTTTCTCCACATCTGGATTTTCACGTATGGTTGTTTCCTTAAAAACAACGAAAAACAGTATCAAAGTTTTATATAAAATGACTCTGTAATTTTTATTTAATGCTTACAGGTAAATTCTGTGCCCACAGGTTACCCTGGTTTTAAGGCTAACAATATTTACTTACATAGTTTTCCCATAGCTGTGCCTCATATCTGTGTGGGACAGGTAGCAGTCTAATAAGCTACAGTTACATTCAGACATGGCAACAAGAGACTGCTGAAACAGCTTTGTATGAACTATGAAACAAACAAAAGAAATTCTTACAGCTGTTGAGGTGCTTACTTTTTCTTCCCTCTGTGCTACTGGTTGGATAGATGCACAAGAAAGACTTTCAGCATCAGTAGCCACCTGCACATCTGGGATATTCAGAGATATTTCCAGCTGTAAAAATAATTTTACATGTATTTCAGTTCATCAGACACAAAAGAAAATCTGTCAAATGCAAATTTTTATAAACCTCACATATTTAACAGATGTTCACCATCTAGAGGGATCCTTTGCAAAACCCCTACCTTCTGATTTGAGAAGGAAGCAGTGATATGAACAGGAGGCAGAACTGGTAGTGCTACCTGTAGCTAAGTGGAAGCATCAGACAACCTAAGGCCTTGTTTCTAGTCACTCATTTCTCCACCAAACTAAGTTATGCAGCTGAGATCTTTTATGGTGACTGTTTACCTCAAATGGGTTTTGTTAGTTTTCACTCTTTTTCTGCTTTTTAAGTCTTCAGGAAGGAAAAACAGTTCATACTTATTTCCAAAGCCAGATAGGGAATAGACACACAGACACACAGAAAAACACCCACTCACCATTTTACTTATTTTTGTTTCTTCTTCAGCACTGTGTTTTCACTGAGAACTTCAGACATCTGACATTTTCAGAAACGAGGACTTTAAATTTGACAGCAAGATTACGATATTTCCAGGGAAGTTCTCACAAAAACCACTGCTCAATCTGGGCTGCTCTCAAAGGCTTGAACTTTTCACAGTTACTTCTGACTGACAGATTTTACTACAGCTGGGTCCTCAGGTCCTCTAACCACATCCCTCACCAGTACTCCTGTCTCCTAAGTGTTAAACCAGGCAACCTGGTTGTCATCCCCACACATAACATATATTCCACATCTCTGAAATCAAAGGTTCAGCACAAGTTTTCATGCAGCAGCTTTGCTGCCCACTATTATTCTAGAGACCCCTTGGTGTTTCGACTGAGCTTTAAATTATTCTGCTGTTTCACCTGGAGAAAGAAACAGTGTGATTAATTTAGGAGACCATGAAAAGCAGGATTTCAGTGGGAGAAGAGAGGAAGAGGACTAGCAGTAGTAGTAAGCAAAAAAGCACTAGAAAGCAAAAAGCACTGAAGTGATTGGAAAGTAGCAATGGCAGGGAAAAAAAATAGAAAAATGTCTAAACCTTTGAACACAATCCCTTCTGAGGCCTTGAACCGAGAGTCCACTGTTCCCAAAACTCCACAGTTCCCTGGCGCCAAAAAAGTATGCTATTTCCCCTCTGGTGTTTGGTCTAACTAGATACAATACCATGTGTTGCTACAGTGTTACACACTCAAGTTTACCACAGTCTAAGGGTACGCATGAAATATAGGCCTGCACTCCAGGAGTGTAAGTTTACAACTCTAAAAATCATCTATGAAAGAGTAGAAGTGTATAGTATTTGAAAAAAACTAACAAAGACATAGATGGTCTCTCACTGACAGCATCAGGGACTGAGGCCCATTGATCTGCCCCTGCCAGACACAGCAAGAACATCCTTAAGTGGACTGCATCCCATGGAAAACCCACACTGGAGCATGGACAAGGAAGAAGTGGATTCCACCACACTACCAAACTCTACTGCAGGAACCAAGGCAACAAGGGCTGAAGATTTTGATGGATATACATTTGAATTTTTTAACCCATCATCTCAGTTGTACATTACAGTAAGAAGAGCATGAACCAAGGGAAAACAGGTCTCACAAGAAACCAGGCAAGTACAGCTGTCACTGACCTGAGCTGGCTTTGGTACCTAAAAACTCAACACAGCATGCCACCTCTCCTGAGCAACCATGTCATACATGGAGCCCAAGGCATGGATTAAATAACTAAAAAGGCCACTTGATGGACATTTTAAGGTGGGAGGCAGGGCACTGACCAAGGGAATGATAGCCATATATTTATCAAAGAACAGAGAGAGAAGCTGTGGCTAATAAGGATGTACTGGATAGTGTAAGACCTGGGCATGATACAAATGGTTTGAAATAAAGAGTGAAGATTGTACTGGGCATGGCTGGGATGTCTTTTGGATTTATAAACACAACAGAGTTGGTAACACACCAGTGTTTTTGCTATTCCTGTACAATGTCAAAGTTTTTTTCCTATTCTTTTACCCAGCAAGGAGGTCAAGGGGGTAAGCAAGAGCTAGGACAGCTGACCCAAACTGAACAAAGGGAAATTCTGTATCATATGATAACATGCTCAGCAATAATAGCTCAGGGAAAGGAGGGAGAAGAGGAGGCCATTTGTGGTTAGGGCATTTGTCTTCCAAAGTTACTCTTATACACAGACTGAGGCCCTGCTTTCCAGGAAGTAACCCGACAATGGAAAGTAGCAAACAAATTCCTTATTTTGCTTTTTATTTACATGCTGCTTTTCCTTCATGTGTGTAACTGTCTTTATATCAGCTGAGAAATCTGCTGACTCTCCTTCTAATTTCTCCTTGTCCCAAAGGAAAAGGGAGTGACCACGCAGATGTGTGTGGCTGGCTGCTGGTCAGGTCAGCCCACCTCACGGTTAAAAGTTTCTTGGCAAGGGGAACATGACATACAGAAACATTTTTGTCATACCCTCATTTCCAACTATTCAAATATGAAATTGAAGTGCTCCATTTGATCCAGCTTGGGCCTCAAAACACATGGACAGGCATTGAGTCTGGGCCTATATTCAATCCCAATAAACAAACTGGTGAGTACCCTGCAGACCTATATACAGGTTGTAAACATAATTACATAACTGGGTTTTTAAGCTGATGCAGTATTAAGTTCAAAACCAAGTGTATGTGCCAAGTAATATCCCTGCTACTCTCAACACTATTCCTAACTTGAACTTGGATAAAACCCAAATACTCAGAGATACAAATAAAATAAAATAAAATCTTTTAAAACAATCAGAACAAAATTACATATGCTACACAATACCTCCTCCATGGTTTCCTGTATCTGCACAGGAACTGGTTTTGGAGATCGAAGACCTAGAGGAACAAACACTGGAGCCTTGTTTACTTCCTCAGGTGCAAAGCATTCATCTTCATCTTCAAGCTCAATGTTGTCTTCCTCTGCATCCTCCTCCTCTTGAGAAGCCCGAAGGGTGACAAAAGTTATCTTTGAACTTCTGGGTTCCTTTCCAGATTTTCTTCTCTGTGTAGTTTTCAAACTTTTGCCTCTGGTAACACTCAGTGTAGCACCTTGCCTTTGATTCCCCTTCTCACTGCAATCAGTTTCACATTCAGAGGCAGAAGAAGAAGCAGCTTTTGGGTCCAACACATGTTCTGGCAGTGCTGTCTGTTTTGATGATCTCCTGAACTGCCCTCTAAAGTACAGAACAAAAACAATGAAGTCCAAGATATTCCAAAAAGAGGGATACTACAAATCAAAACAAACTCAATTTTAAAAAAAAGTTATCATTGTGACCAACAATGCAAACTATTTACTTCTTCATAGTAACAAATAAGCATTTAATCAGAAATTTAATTTCTTCCTGTCTACATAAAGTAATTGTAAATGTGTATTAAGCAGAATGCCAGAAATCTTCACAATTAAACTTGCAAGATACAGAATTCTTTGATTACAAAAGTATGAAATAATTTTAATTTTGAGAGATGTGGAAGTCACATACTTTTTAAGTCATGCGAACACTTCCAGTTGTCTTTTGCTAAAGCGATACTAAAAGCCCCAAACTATGATACTTTAGTTGATCAGACTATTGTTCACAAACTGAAACTGTTAGATGATAACTACTTATCTGCTTTGGTTTCTCAGACAGCATTCTCTTCAATAATTGTTTAACTACTGCTTCCTTCCTCAAAATCATGGGCACAACCACTTTGAGTATCAAAAGTAATTAAATTCTTCCCCCCAAAACATCCTCCTTGGTAAACTGGTGGGGAGAGGAAGCAAATGGCAGCAGAAGTTTCTCTTTAGGTTAATCCCGCAATCCCTGTGCCCCCAAATATGGGTACTCTCAAGTCCTCCCCTACAAAATCAGGAATTTCTGTTGAAACCATGGGATGATTTGATGAGAGTGCTGGCTGTGTTTGTTTTATGAGAATACAGGCAGGGTAAGAGACATAGGGATATCTGCACGCATCTGCTAAGTTCAGATGGAAGACATAAGAACCGACATGCTGCATGCACTCACGTAACACATGGCAGAACTAAGGCCAATAATTATTAATCAGTTGAGCTTACAAACCAAAACAGTTGTTTTACCTTGTGAGATTGTCTGAACATTTTTCCTGAGAGGCAGAAAGCTGAGAATCATCATCTTGTTCTACTTGACTCTCATTCTCTGAAGATATCCCTGGAGACTGAAGTATAATGTCCTGCCTGATTCTCTTACAAGATGTCTCTTCAACATTCTCTGCAAAATTGTGTTTCCTTGCAGCTTCTGAGAAGGATCCAGCTTCCACTCTATTACTGGAATTTTGCTGAACAGAGGAGATAATTACAACCATATTAAGTGCCAAACATTTATAACTGGTTTTGGTGACTTAAAGAATTTAGTTTAAGGATATTGAGAACGTGCCCAGCTGTCATCCCTGGTAACTTAGGATATTCTTCCTCATTGTCTTTAATTTTGGGCTCTATAGCAGAGGTGTCATTACCTGGCATTATCTATGATGCCTGAATTACCAGTGCTGCTGGTAGATAACAAACCAAGACCATGTTCAATTTAGCAAGAGTACCAACTCTTTAGAAGCTGGAAAGATGAATGATTTCCTAAAATTACCTATTAATTTAAAGAACAATTTGCTGGAAGGAATTTTTTTTTCTGCCTTGGGAACAAACTAGGAAGAAAAAACTGTCATATTTTATACAAAAGCATTTAAATATTGTTCAACATACAAACAGACAAACATCAGCAACCACAGTTCATTAATTATGGATACTTGGCAAAAATAACATGTTAACTAGAAGATTTTAGTCATCCATATAGAAAATAGGGAACACAAGATAAACTTGACTCAGTTATCACAGCATTAGACTGAGACGGAACTGGTCTAGGCTAAGTTAGGCCTGCTGAGCAAATTTAAGGTCTGAACTTTGTTCATACTCATTTTAATTTCTAAGTATACTAATACAGATTTTAGGTAGTATCTGAAGTTAGTTAACTGCCTTATTTTCCATTGTTCAATGAATAACAAACAATAAATTATTTTTTAAGAGTGTTAGCATGTATTTATTATAATGCAAATTTCTGACCATATAAACTACAGAACTTAAGACAACAGTGTATATTAAATATTTCAACAGTTTTTAGATTCTAAGTCCATTTATTCAGCATAGTTTCCAACAGTGAATTTTTAAAAAATTCAAATAATCACATTAACCTTTTCCAGCTATATACTGGATTTCTGTGCCATCTATGGTTCTAAGAACCTGGGTAAAAAGATTGAGGTATAACTGGCTCAAAATACATGATCAGCACTTACCACTGATACACCTGTTTTTAATAACACCGACCATTCTTCTTTATTTCTGCTCTCAGTGTTGTCCTCCTCTCTGTTTTCATCTTCTTCAGGATAATCTCTTTTCCTAGTAAGTCTCTTTAGGTCTGGCCTTGGGTCCCAATGGGGTTCCCTTGCTCTCTGTCCACTTTCTTCTCCAGAACTTAATTTTTCATTGGACCTATAAAAACATGTTTCAACTTTTACTTCTGAAGAACTACAAAGTACACTCTATAAGCCTGGCTTACTATCAGATATTTAATACTTCGAGCTAGAAATGAACTTATGCTTTGAATTTTTATTTGCTTAGCTGGTTACATTTTAAAAAACATAAAGGAAGAAAAAAACACTCCAAAAAGGAGGTAATTCGTCTGCAGCAGTGGACCTTCCTGATTACTTTTGGGAAAAATTTTTGGAAGGAAAACAAAGGTCAGATAGAGTAGAAAGTGTCAGCTATACCAACACAGGACTCCAGAATTAGGCAGCCAAAGGAACAGTATATTCACAAATTCCAGTGCTCAAGGTTCTACTGCTTTCAAAAAGGATACAATTCTTACATGTGTTCAAACACACTAAGATCAAGAAGACAGAAATCTTGGCCTTCTAAATTCATGACTTAAGAAAAAGAGACTAAGTGTAATCCAGAAGATTACAGTTTAGTCAACCTCATCTCAATCCTGGGAAAGCGATGGAACAGATAAACCTGGAAACTACTTTCAGACACATGAAAAACAACTTAACTTGGAGTAGTCAGCATGAATTTGTAATGGAGAAGTTATGCTTGATCAACTTGCTAACCTCTTTCAATGACATGACTGGCTTGATAAATGAAAGGAGAGCAGTAAGGATTGTCTGGCTTGACTCCAGTAAGGCCTGGTGTAACACTGTCGAACACTGTCTCTTCTAATGTGCTCGTAAGGGGGCCGATGAAGTACGGACTGAAAGCTGAAAATTGAAAACTAGAAATTGAGTTGTCAGGTTCTGAGGTTTGTGATCAGTGACACAAAGTCCAGCTGGAGACCAATAACCAACAGTGCGCCCTGTGTCAAATACTGTGTCAAATCCTGTCCAGTATCTCCACAAATCATGTGGAAGATGGGGCAGGCTGTAAGCTCAGCAAGTTTACACATTAGGCAGATCTGGAAGGAATTGCTTCCCAAAGACAGAGACACCCAAAGGTTGTACTGGCCTCCAGAGGGACCGGGAGAGGCTGCAGAAATGGGCTGACAGGAACCTCGGGAAGCTCAGCAAGAGGAGATGCAAAGTCCTGCGTCGTGGGAGGAACAACCCAAGGCACCAGCGCACGCTGCAAGGCACCCGGACGGAAAGCGGCTTTGCAGAAAGAACCCGGCTGTCCCGGTGGTCTCCGAGCTGAACCAGGAAGGTGCTGTGGCTGCACAAACAGCTCCTGGTGTCCTGGGCTGCAGCAGCAGAAGCGTTGCCAGCAGGCCCAGGGAGGTGATCCTTGCCCCTCATTCAGCTCTGATGAAGCCACCTGGAGGACTGACCAGTTCTGGGCTCACTGCCACGAGAGACCTGGACACACTGGACACAGCCCCTCAAAGGGTCACACGGATGCTAAAGGGGTGGAAGCATCTCTCCTACGACAGAAGGCTGAAGGAGCAGGAGCTGTTCAACCTGGAGAGAAGGCTCACACGGATCTCTTCAACAGTTACACAAAAACCCAAGGGGAGGGTGCAAACAGGACAGAGCCAGGCTCTTTCCAGGGGTGCCCAGTGACAGGACAAGAGACAATGGGCAAACAATGCAGGACAGGAGGTTCCTTCTGAACACCAGGAAATACTGTTTCACTGTGAGGGTTACCAAGCACTGGCACAGGCTGCCCAGAGAGACTGTGGAGTCTCCATCCTTGGCAAGTTTCAAAAGCTGTCTCAACACAGTATTGGCAACCAGCTCCATGTGGCTTAACTAGGGGGTTGGACCAGAAAGACTTCTAGCAGACCCTTCTACCCTCAGCCATTCCGTGACTCTGTGAAAATCCACCATCAGAGAAGACAAGAAGACTGTGAAGGTAAGGCCCTTGCCTTGCTAGCATGAAGACTCTGGGACATGATTTCAATGTAATTTATGGAAGAGATTTTAAGCAGAGTTTCAGAGACCAATGCAAACCAGAAAATAATTTCAGAAAACAGCAAAAGAAAATTGATTTGAGGCTGCTCTGTATTAGGTAAGACTGAGCAAAAGGTAGCTTATAACATAACCTAGAGCTCTCACATGTAAATAGCACTATCTGCCTCATACTGCACACACATAAAAAGCATCATTACAGGAAGTTCTCCTACTGGAAAGAAAAACTGAAGAGACTCAAAATATATCTTACAGAAACATAAAATAAGCTTGCTGTCTACTTGCCACTTCTCAATTATAAGGGAGTGCAAACGGCACTGCCCAGTCTTTGGTCCACATTCATAGTGCACCGTATCCCAAGAACTTATTACTGAGAAATTCAGACAGCTAAATCCTGAATACTTCATTCTACTCTCACCCATGATGTACCTTCTAAAAATGAAAACAGCCTTGAAAAAAATCCTGTAATCCTTTTAAAAACTCTTATATTACTTAAGAATGCCACCTAGTGACTTTCACAGCACACAGTAGAGAACAACTAGTACAGCTCAGAGCCTGTGCTTCCAAAAGCAAGTGCTGTATGAAAACAACTGGACAAATGTACAAAGTTTTTAAAGTACTGTCATGTCTTAACCCCAGCTGATAAGTAAGTGCCATGCAGTCAATCAGTCCCCAAACCACAGAGAGGAGGAGAATTGGAAAGAAAAGGTAAACCTTGTGGGTTTAGATAAGAACAGTTTAATAATCAAAACAAAGTAAAATATAAAATAATGAAAAGGAGAGGCAGACACACACACAGAGGGGAAAAAATGCAAGGGAAACAAGTAATGCACAATTGCGCACTGCTTGCTAACTGATGCCCAGCCCATCCCCAAGCAGTGTTCAGGACCCCCAGGCCAATTCCCTCCATTACTGTGCGTGATGTTCCATGGTATGAAATATCCCTTTGGCCAGTTTAGATCAGCTGTCCTGTGCTTCCTCCCAGCTGCTTGTACACCTGCTCACTGGCAGACCATGAGACACTGAAAAGGCCTCAACTCAGGGTAAGCACTGCTCAGCAACAACTAAAATATCAATGTGTTATCAATGCTATTCTCATACTGAATCCAAAATGCAGCACTGTACCAGCTACTAAGAAGAAAATAAACTCTACCCCAGATGAAACCAAAATAAGAGAATTTTTACTTTGTCGACGTAACTTCACCTTTCTGTGGTATCCTGAATGCTTCCTATAGCACCTGTAGATGGACATTCTTCTTGCTCTCTGTTACTGTGGCAATTTGGTGATTTTTTAGAAGAACAAAGCATTTCTGATGTCTTGCTTCTCAAATTTATGTCTAGATTGTCCTTCTTGGCTGTATTTTCCACAAGTAAAAATACCTCCATGTCATCCTTTGATTTGAGAAAAAAACCCAATAACAGAGTTAGCACAAAAAGTATCACCATTAAAATAAAGTATTGCAGATTATGATCAAGTTGTTGAGACAAAACTTTATTTAAAAACTTCCAAGTAGTTTATGGCACCATCACTGTTCCTTGTTCCCCTAGGAAAGCATTTAGCTAATAAAAAAGATACTATAACCAATACGGACCTTCAGGAGCAGACACCAAGGAGCTCAGAAGAAACCCAGCAACAGAAATACAGCATGCAGATAACTATTCATGTATCATGAATACGGCTGGAATGTAAAAGTTCACATGCAGTCTTTAGATGTCCTATCAAATTGCCACTAACAGAATTTTGCAAAACTCCTAAACAGCATGCAAATACTGAACAAAAATTCTTACTAGGCTGAATATAATGAATGCATTTACATTAATCACATTAATTACAGCAACAGCTTATTTATATGTCTTAAAACAGCTAGTGTGAACCAATGAAGTATAGTCGGAAATATATGAAAAGACTTCTCACTTTTGAGGAGAGCGGGTTTTCAGATTCTTCTGCCACAGGCAGATTCTCTCCTTGATCCATTTCTTCCTCATCTGGGGCAGCAAGTTTTTGTACTACTGGAGATTCATTTTCGCTGTATGTTCTTTCTAGGTTTGGTCTAGTTCTTGGAGACTCAATCTTTACAAATTGTCCTGATTTCAGAGCACTCATCTTACCTTCTTGGGAGGTAAATTTTTCAGCACTGGTGAATTTAAAGCAAACAAACAAAAACAATAACAAAAACAGATAAAACAACACTTGACTTTGGCTGGGAGGGAAAATAAGCACTTCTGCATTAAAGTTTTGAATCAACACTTTTACATGAGACTAAGAGACTGCTTTGTTTAAGATTAATAAAATTATATTTTTAAATATTTATGGTTAACTTTGGAGCAGGAAGAAAAAATGTCTTTGTCAAGACATTTTTAACATTAAAAAAAAAATTGGGTTACTAACCATACCAACATCAAAGTACCAGCAATCTAACAGACACATAAGATCTTATTTTAACAGGAGTAGAAGTAGAATAGAAGAGCACATAGGGAGATCAATGAAAGTCAAGTCTCTGACATTTTGCAAAATTTGTATGTTATATATGTTACAGGTGTGATTGCTACTTAAGCAAATACAGATCCACTAATAAAAACCTTGGTCAAGAAGCTATGAAGCTCATATAGATCAAGTATGTACCGATAAACAATGGCAAGGAGTGCACCTAAAAAAATGTGCTCTGAAAACAACGGAAGAAGCTGTTTGTAGGCACTAGAAATACTGTAAAAAGACAAAAGACAAGGAGCAGAGGAATTGACATTTGCAAAAGTGTCTCATTATGCAAATAAAAAAGCTTTTCAAATGCAATTTTGCTAAACTCAAACCTCACCTGCTTTGTTCAGACAGTAAGTTTTCAGAAATAGAGGGCACCTGAGGCACCTCTTGCTGTTCCTGTTCCTCTTTGCTCAATACATCTGCTTGACACAATACAGCTTCATTTTCACCCTTTAATTTACAGTAAAAGAAGCATGAAGAAAAATAGAAGTATGTAAGCTTCTAAAACAGACATGTATTTTATATACAAAAATAGAAACTATGCTGTTTTCCCAATTGGAATAAAGGTAAGAATCATGTTATCATAGGTCAATTTATATGCGAAAACGAACAGAAGTCTTCATAGTTCTGGGATACCTCTAATTAAGCTCTTAAATACTACATGAACCCAAGCATTATGGGAAACACTTGCCTATTCAACATTCAATCAACACCCTAATACATGAAGCACTGTGGAAACAAAATACTTCAGCATATGGAAAACCTTTGAAAACTGGACCCTGCAAAGGGGACCACAGACACACCCAAGCCACAATAACATAACCTCACGATCCAGGAGGCCTAATAAGCTTGATATCCGTGTTTGCCACATTGGTTCCACAAAGAACCCACTCAAATATATCCTTCACCACGTCAGGCCTGTGACAGCTTTATTAGTAAAGAGGAGCATCAGACCTGCTCTGGTTCTACAGATTTGCCCAGTACAGAGCAGATGCATGTGCATGGTTCACAGGCCACAGGTCTAGAGCAGCCAGAGCTGAACCACAAGGAACTATCTCAGCTAGGGGTGAGCTGACTGTGGCACTGCAGGGCGATGAGAGGTGAATGCAGGACACAAGTACTTTACACAGGCTAAAGAACAAAACCAGCTGTAACCACTCCAACACGAGTCACTCTTGTAAAGTTTATCTAAGGCAAGTCGATGCAGGTATCCCTACATCCATGACATTATTCATGTACAACCCACAAAACGGTTACAGAGAACACATAACACTGTAAATGGCTTTCGAGGATTTTCACACCTTCTACAGTCCCTAGTAAAGTGTCTGTGGGGATACACGGTGTCAGTTACTTGTATGAAGTAGAAGAGTATCATGTATTGTAGTGATGAAGCTAGTTAAAGCTTATCAAATCAAAACCACCTTTTTTTCATAAAAATGGCTGTCCTCTGTCTTCACTTGAGACATTATCCTGTATTGGCCAACACAGACTGATTCATCCAAACAGGAAAGATGAAATGAGCAAAAAAGCTAATTTTTATTCTAGAGTTTATATTAATATGTATAATTTCTTCCTATCATGCAATCCAATAAAAATCAGATCCTTTGTAACAAAAAAATTAGTACTTCAAGTTGTAGACCTCACTGATTTCATACCTACAATACTTCACCTTACCAGAGTTTGGGAATTATTTTTCATCTAATATATTGTCTCAGCTTCAGGCAATACAACCTCAATGTTTTCATTTAACTTCACAAAACTGAACATGCACTTTGAACCAAAGAGTAAGGCAAAACCTTACTCTTATTACGGCTTACCATGACAGTATTGTCAAACTCATCTTTTTGCTCTGCTTCAGGCTTTTTCTTCCTCTCATTTTCTGATATTTGTAACTTCTTTCCAACAGCTCTTACCAAATTTGGTTTGAACCTCTTGTTCCGTGCCAGCTGGAGAGGTAGAAGAGGTGCTTGTTGACTTTCTTCTTGAGTGCTGTTTTTGCTATCAATGCAAAGTTAAGACAGAAAAAATAATCCAAAACTTAATACAAACGCATATTACAAAAACAAACACAGATCCATTAGTATTACATGCAAAAAACACTTGAGTTTTTAAGAGAAATCTTGTAAACAAAAAGTTCTGCTGAGTTAAAGTTACAAATGACAATTTGTTCCAGCAAAAATTTTAAACCAACGGTCTTCTAGATATTTCCAAGATAGAATTAACTAACTCACTGAAGGTGTTAACTTAATGACTACTTACTGCTATAGAACCAAAGCAATTTTCACATTGTTTCTCTGATAAACAAACTAGTATTTCCCTGCTTACAGGAAATTAACCCAGTCTTTCACATGATGAGTTGTAAAGTGAATGCTCATTAATTTCATGCTTAGCATAGAAGCTACTGAAATTTCAGTATCACTAGTGTTGAAACTATGAGAACGGAAATTTTGTGCAGTATTTTCATTAGACTATGTTTGCCAGATGGCAATCCATTGGCACAATGACTTCCTTGTAAAATACTTTCATTGTTACAGTCAATAATCAAAAGTAGCTTACCCTGCATTAGTAGTTGAGATGTCATCTTGGTTAATTTCAGGTAGACAGAACTGCATTTCACCATCCTCTGATCTTGAAAATGTTTTTGGGGACTTACAACTTGGCCTCTCAGAAACCTCCTCAGAGCAAAGTGACTTCTCCTTTCCCAAGGATTCTAGTGGGTTTAAGACTTCACATTTTCCTGCTTTCTGAAAAACGTAAACACAAGAACCAGAACAAGTTGTAATAATAAACCAAAAGAAGACTTTATGATGTCTATGAAGTTTGGTACTTATCACTCTCTGAAACACTGAATAGAGTTTTTTGCACTCTCCTACAAAACTCAGTAACTGCTCACTAATGATTTCCTAGTCTTTCCAGGACAAATACACACTTTTGTATTTAAGACAAAATAGATTGAAATCTGTATTTTTTCTGTGCCATCTTCTATTAATACTTTTTCTTTCTTCACTGTCAATTCTATAATGCCACCTTGGGTCAGGAAGACATCCGGACACATAACAGGAGATACAGTCATCTTTTTCTCATCACATATGACCAAGTGAAAAGTACACAAGTTTTAATATAGAAAATTATAGCTTTTAAAAAATTTATTTCAAAAAGTTATTAACTTTGTATTTTTTTTAATCATCAGTATTTCATTTCACAAAACCAAAAGCTCAAATATAACTAAAGGAAAAAAAAAAAAAAGCCTTACATATGTGTCAGGAGGGATGCTACATTCACTATCACACTGGGTCAAACTTTCTTCCTTGTTGGTATCTTTCTGTGATGTGCCTTTATTATTTATATCCAGCATTTCCTTTCTAGTAGTTGTTGTTCTTAAATTTGGCTTTGGTCTCTGGAATCGACTCCTCAGTAGCCGAGCTGATGATACAACAGTTTTCTCCTCTTCCTTCTGAGGATGAGATTCCCTAAAAAAACAAACAAAAGAACAGTCAAAGGCATAGGACAATATTGCATACTTGTACACAGCTCTCAGAGCAATAACGATGTTAGTGACATGAAAAAAGATCCAATAAAACCACAGTGATCATCACTAGAAGCCTGTGTATCTCATAAATAGGTAAGCAAAGGTAAGTTAAATGCAGCTTCCAGTTGAGACCTGGAAGACAAGTTGAGACATTTTAACATGATACATACATTTTACAAAGGCTCTTGTCTAATCACGTTTAAAGCCACTCAGTAGACTTACAGAACACCTGTGGTTGACCATTTTTTTTTAAGAGATACTTGAATAGGAAACCAGACCCTGTACTCAAGGATTTGTATAAGCACACTGGGATGCACTGTGGAGACCAACGCGGAGAAGACAATCACAGGGACTGAGCATTAGAAAAATGCATTTATTTGAAAATTAGGCCAATAGTCCAAATATCAAATTAACATCCAACAGCATGTAAATTTAATGCTTTCAAGCTCTTGGGGATTGTGTTAATTAAAGTCTAGTACTGTCTTGATTAAACATCTCTCTGTATATATAAAACTTGATTGTAATGCTGGAGTGGAAAGTAAAACGGTATAATACCTAGAGACACTGATGGCTTTAAACCATTCCTTCTCTACATTTAAGTGGAATAACCTTACCCTGTATTGGAATCTGAAACACGTTTCGAGACATCTGACAGTCCCTTTTCATTTTCATAGCTTTCTGCTTCTGAGGGTTTTTCTTGGAAACACTGTCTTGTATTTATTGAGTTCATCTCAGAATCTGTAGAAACATCTTCTAACATCACACTGGATGGCTGAGTGTCTTCATGAACTGTTAAATACTAAAACAAATAAAAGTTCCACTCTGTTAAGATGAAATATTTGCCCAATCTCTCTTTTAGGACAGCAGAAGGAAAATGAGAAAGTTTTAATATTTCCTAGAGAAACACTAAGATTTCTCTCGCTCCTTGTGCATCCAAATAATATCAGTGTCTACTATAAAAGTAAGAAGTTATTTTTCTGTATACTTTATTTTTTAAGTGGTTCACCTTTCAAGACATTTTTTTTTCTTTGCATTTCTCTTGTCAGATCTGGTATCATATTATGACATGGTGAGATATATTCAATTTTCACGTATGCTTGTTTTGACTAGGGTAGAGTTAACTTTCTTCAGAGTGTCACGTCTGGGGCTGTGTTTTGGGTTTGTGCTGCACACAGGGTTGATAATATAGAGACGTTTTAGTTATTGCTGAGCAGGGCTTACACAGAGCCAAGGCTTTTTCTGCTTTTGGTACTGACAACCTGGAGAAGAAATTGGGGGGTCACAGAAGGATGGGAGGAGACACAGTCAGGACTGGAGACCCCAGCTGACCAAAGGGATATTCCATATGACATGCAGCTTAGTATATCAAGTGGGGGGAATGGCTTTTGTCTTCCCAAATAACCATTAAGTGTGATGAAGCCCAGCTTTCCTGGAGATGGCTGAACAACTGCCTGTTCATAGGATGTAATAAAAGAATTTCTGGTTATGCTCTGCACGTGAGTGTAGCTTCTGCTTTCCCTATTAAACCTCACATCCAGCACTCAGAGGTTTATCTCAGCCTGTTTTCCAGCTTTCACCCTTCCAATTCTGTCCCCAGTGCTGCTGGCAGGGCAGTGAGCAAGTGGGCTGGTACTTGGTTGCTGACTGGGGTTAAACCTGACACCATGGAAAACAGAACTCAAGTGCAAAAATGAGGCAATTTTATGACAATTTAGTTTATTCTGAAATAATGAAGTATGCAAAGCCTATCCCTACAAATTATGTGGTATGTACCTAGGTCTTTTTTTACCAAGGCTTCTACTAAGGACCCAACAAAACAGTGTGTGTAAGCAACTGCTCAAGAAACTTACACTTTTGAGGCAGGGATCATTGTTTTCATCTTCATGGTGTATCACACCTTTTTCTGCTTCTCCACCTTCAGTTGTCTCTTCTTCAGGACCTTTTTCATCTATCAGTTCCTTTTGCCTTGCAATGGTTCTTCCTAGATTTGGTTTTGGTCTCTGTATTCTACCTCTCTTTAGAGGTGTTGGATTCAACATGCTCCGTTTGCCATCTTCTTTTAAACCAACTGTTTCATTAGACCTGGAAAAACATATACGATCCATGAAGTACATACCACATCTGAAAGTGGGAGGAGACTTGGAGAAGGGATTTTTCCCCTCCCCTTTTTTTTAAACAGTTATTAACATATACTTACTATACACATTATATATTTATATAATATACAATTATACTAATTAATGTAATTACTAGAATAATATAATTAGATATTATTAATTAATAATAATAATTATTATATAATTATACATATACACTTACCTAAACTGTATTACTAGCTTCTTGAAAGAATGAAATTAGAAGTGTATCTTCTAGGGACTAAGAGTTTAAACTTATGTTTGCCCTGTTATCTTCCTCTTTCTATTGGTGACAGGATACCACACTAGAGAGACCTTCTTCTGGCCCATAATGGACCTCTTTGTATTCCTATCTAGTCTAGAGGCAGACTGACCTAATTTAATAAAGAGTTTAAAAAAAATTTGCAAATATTCAGAGTTTTTCTTCAATCTATTCAGAAAATACATGAGTAACTGTTATCTTACTAATGCAAAAATATCAGTAGTGTACTACTAGAACTGTCAGATTTTGCTACACCTTTTTACACTGAGAATCAAGTTACAGAGCAGGTTAATGAAAGAAGTAACTGTGAAAGTATTTTTCTGGCAGATTATCAAACCCAGTTTATCTCCATCCATCCTCTTCAACTATCTCCCTTTAAAAACAAAAGTTTGAGGTTTAGATTTTTTTATTTCTGTTCTTGGTTTAGGTTGTTTGTGGGATTTTTTTGGGGGGAAGTATTTGAGGGAAAGTTGGCTTTTTCAGTTTTTATTTTTTAAATCTCTTCTGTAGAACATATTAGTCCTTTTACACTACAGCTGCCACTTCTGTAGTGACACACTGAAGAAAAATGCAATGCTTAATAAATATGTGCATTAATTTGCCCACGTATTGGATTTTTTTCTTCCTTTTACTTGACACCTAACACTTAATTACACTTTACTTACTACTGTTTAAATACTGAAGCACTGAAATAGATGCATTTTAGTACTAAAAGTGAGTAGCTAAGGCTTGGTTTAGTTTTCAAGGGATTAAGTTTTCAGGTTTGTTTTTTTTTGCATTTACGATGACTGACTTATCATTTAAAAGCAGCACTTTAAAAACAGAAGTGCTTAATTTATGTTTCATAAATTAATGTAGATTCCTATTTTGCCCTCATTTTCTGTCTCACTGCAGAAGTTTCTTCAAAAACTTCTATAATTACCACACTATAAAATACTACCAGAAGTGACAGGAATGGTAAATTGCAGGACAGCAGCACTTCTTATTTTTCTCATACTTACTGAGACATTGTCCCCAGGACTTCATCATTTTTTTCTGCAGCATCTTCACTGGTAACATCAGATCTATGACCTTGGTCATTATTCTGAAC
Organism: Daphoenositta chrysoptera; assembly: GCA_013397915.1. NCBI lineage: Eukaryota > Metazoa > Chordata > Aves > Passeriformes > Daphoenositta > Daphoenositta chrysoptera. The sequence continues at coordinate 398,569 of VZRO01000336.1, forward strand.
AGAAACAGAACATTGTGACATGAACTGCCTTAGGTTTATAAAGTACAGCATGACCTAACTGACCAAGTAACTGTTCATAAGAGGAGACAAAATAGATTGCTTATGACACACATACAATTACAGGGTACATTTCACAGTCAGACAGGTGAAGTAAAAACTAGATCAAACACCTAAAGTTGTATTTGCTGCTGGACATGAAAGATTATTGGTATCTCCTGTGTGTGTAACAATCTCTCAGCATAGCTGAGGTTACTAAGCAATACCACACTGTCACTGAAAGCAAGTTAAGTAAGTGGCTAATTCCTGGTCATATTCAGGAGCAAAAAAGTAAAGTAAAAAACCAGAAAGATAACATTACTGCTGCATCCAGCAGCTTTTTAGCTAACACATTATCTTCAGTTATGTTACTTTATTAAATACCTTCTCCGTTTCCCCCTTGGGCTGTAGAAGGGACATTTTATCATTTCCTGCATCTTTTTCAGGCTCTTCTTTCCTTCCAGATGCTCTTGTAACATTAGGTTTAAATCTCTGTCGATATCCTCTAACTATTGGCTTTGAAATGGAAGTTTTTTCAGGTTCTCTGCACAAAGAATCCACAACAGTGACATTTACTCCATAATATTCAAGCCTATCTAACGTACAATGTCTTGCACAGATTTCTTTACTGGAATTGTGTAGTCCTCAGAAAGATTTGCGCAAACTTATGCAAGTTGCTTCACACGAGAAACAAGCTTTTTTTAGTCTTACAGCGTGTGAAAACTTATCTATGTATTAAAAAAAGATTAATTTATTACACAGGGGAGGAACCTAACTAGACTACATACCACAGCTGCTTCTGCAAGCATCTGAAGCAGAACCATAACCTGATAACTGAGGCTGGAAGGAAAGCAAAGCCATAGTTATCACTTTCCCTCTCAAATTACAGGCATTGTTGGTACTTCATAAAGCAATGCTTTCCTCAACTTTACAGAAAAGAAGTACATACCTTCTACAATAGTACCACCTGGTATCATCAAAAAAAAAATGCTCAAGTCAATTTTGAGATTTGTATTAAAGCTTCACAGTTATTGCTATCTTTTTTTAAGAGAACTATATGGAATAAATGAACAATTATAGTCAGTTAATTCCAGGAGACCTGAAAAGTGATCTCAATACTTACTCAGATGCAGTATCCAAATCCCTGTTCTCTACTTCTGTGGCTTCATTTCTGTTTTTTCTACTGTCCTCTTCAGAGCACTGGAATTGAGGCAAGCAATATTACTCTTAGCCAAGTGCAGGTATCTCAGTAGCATTTTGCAAAATATTACTTATAAGACTGTCACTGGTCCACAGCATCCACATTGAGCAACACAGATGTAGCATCAAGAACAACACACTAAATAACATTTCTCTTTCTGACCTTTTCACCTGCATTTGCAAGGGTTGGAGAAGTTTTGGCCTCTGTTTTTTCTTGTGTTGCTGTCTCACTCCTTCCAGATGATCTCACCAAATTGGGTTTAGGTCTTTGCAAGCGCCTTTTATCTACTGACGTTTCAGTTTTCCTTAAGATATAAAACAAGGTGGTATACATTATTACCAAAAAGAAACTTCAAGTCTTATATGGTTCAAGATGTACTTCAAGAGCATCACAGACTGCATGGGTCAAGACATTGCATGCAGCAAGACAATAAAAAGAAAAAAAAAAACATTGCATTTTTCTGATATTAAAAGACATATTACAATGTTATGCAAAGAGCATCAAATAAACCTTAACAACTTCGCTGCCTTTCAGTGGAATCTACTTAAAAATACTTGAAGGAAGCATTTCCTGCTCTTAAATAAATAGGAATTTTTTTTTTCCTAGGGATTCACAATTCATGTCACTGTGATCAATTTTATATAAAACAATATAAATCTGCCCTATATACAATGTTTTGCATCTGCCTCTCCTGTCCCCCCATCCCCTTTCAAAGCTATCTCAGTCATGGAAAAACAAACTCCTTTCAAATACCTTGTCCTACTGCCAACATCCACATGTTACTGAAGAATGGGGTACACACATCACTCTCTGTGTCCTTAACCATTGCAATGGAACGTCCTGGGATGCACACACTGACACAGCCCTACATCTTATCAATTATCTTCAGATTGGGAACTACTACCTTTTCTTATATTCTCCCTAGAATAGGACAAATAAAGCTTTGACAGTCTTTACCATAAGAGTGAGCTGCCTTTCCAAAAGGGAAAGAGAGAAGCATGAAATCCAACTCAGAATTAACTAGTACCCCATCTCTAAATCACTTTCAAAAAACTGTATCATGAAATAAGTAGTCAATGATCACCCAAAAATGGAAACCTTAGGCACAGACTTCTTTAAACACCATTTCTCAATGTAAGAAATAGTCACCAAAATTAACTTCATAAAGTAGTACATATAAGACAGAGACATTTTGGAGTATCTTCTATATTGGACGCTTGCACCAAGTTCCGAAGAGGAACAGTTTCCAAATAGGAAAGAAGAAATACACCATACACATGATGTGTACAGCTAATAAGCTCTGATGGACAACTATGAATGTTAAAGAATTTGGTGAGCCCCTTCAATTAAAAAAAAAAAATCACCCAAATTTCACAGCCAAGTTTTACCCACAATGTGGCAGAATTTCTTCATTCTCTTGCTCTTGCTAGCTGTAGAAAGACTAGGTTGGTTTTTTCAAAGTTTAGCTAAGTCTTTATCCCTGTTCCTATCTACCATTTAGATCTTAGCTAATGCACTGCTACTCAGTAACCAAAATTTCTATCAAAAAACTTCACTGAATATGGAAAACAAATTATCATGATCTCCTGACTGGTTCAACCCTCTACAGTCAATTGGAATTGTATCCAAACTGGGTAGATACAGGTTTAGTTCAAGTACCACTGCAAGGTAAAATAATTCTACTTACATGATTTCAGACTGTGAACCACCTTCTGATGCACTCTGCTTTTCATCTGTTTTTTGTGAGTGATGTGTACCTTCGTTCTGAGGAAAATAAGAAATGTTGAAGAAAAGAAACAATACACATAGATGTTCTTTTACTGTAATGTAAAGAAAAGTGGAAACAAGGTTCCCACAGTGGCTGAGGGTGGAAGTGTCCGCTAGAGGTCTTCTAGTCCAACCCCCCTCATCAAGTGTAGTGGGTTAACCTGGGCCAGATGCCAGGCACTCACCAAAGCTGCTCCCTCACTCCTCTCTGAAACCGGACAGAGGAGAGAAAATTTAACACAAGGTTCGTGGCTTGAGACAAGGATCAGGAGAGAGATCACTCACCAAATACCATCACAAGCAAAACAGGCTCAGCTTAGAGATACAAAGTGAATTTATTACTAACAAAATCAGAACAGGAAAATGAGAAGTAAAATAACCCCTTAAAACACTTTCCCCACAACTCTCCCTCCTTCCAGCTGTACCTCCTACCCCAGCAGTGCAAGGAGACTGGGAATGGGGGTTATGGTCAGTTCATCCCACTGCTCAGGGAGAGGAGCCGTTCTCCTGCTGCACCCTGGGGTCCCTC